>JAOWCC010001679.1:16715516-17215349 GCA_030867875.1 Actinernus sp. WN-2022 | reverse complement strand
TGTGTGGAATTCTCGATTTCCTCAGTTTAAAGCGCTGATAACTGATAGTCTAGGTTTCAATGGTTGTAAAATGACACTTGCTTCCATGTAATAGCCTTTCTATCCCATAATTTCCTTGTTTGAGATTTGGAATTTTTCGAGATTTTCTACCTTATCACCTTTTTCCAGTTGATCAACTAAAAGTGACATTTTGGGGTGTTTCCAATGCCCAGGTGCGGCTAAACCACAGTCAACAGTTGTTCTATAGACAAAGACGGTTCTTTTGCTGCAAACCGCATTAAAATCCATCAAGATTTCGAGCAACAGCGGCCAGTTGAAACTGAAACGGTGCACATATTGACGCATGTCAACACAAAAGGCGCCTTAGCAAGGTACACTCTTTTTGTGTTAACATGCCTCATCTTGTGTGGAATTCTCGATTTCCTCAGTTTAAAGCGCTGATAACTGATAGTCTAGGTTTCAATGGTTGTAAAATGACACTTGCTTCCATGTATAGCCTTTCTATCCCATAATTTCCTTGTTTGAGATTTGGAATTTTTCGAGATTTTCTACCTTATCACCTTTTTCCAGTTGATCAACTAAAAGTGACATTTTGGGGTGTTTCCAATGCCCAGGTGCGGCTAAAACGCAGTCAACAGTTGTTCTATAGACAAAGACGGTTCTTTTGCTGCAAACCGCATTAAAATCCATCAAGATTTCGAGCAACAGCGGCCAGTTGAACCTGAAACGGTGCACATATTGACGCATGTCAACACAAAAGGCGCCTTAGCAAGGTACACTCTTTTTGTGTTAACATGCCTCATCTTGTGTGGAATTCTCGATTTCCTCAGTTTAAAGCGCTGATAACTGATAGTCTAGGTTTCAATGGTTGTAAAATGACACTTGCTTCCATGTATAGCCTTTCTATCCCATAATTTCCTTGTTTGAGATTTGGAATTTTTCGAGATTTTCTACCTTATCACCTTTTTCCAGTTGATCAACTAAAAGTGACATTTTGGGGTGTTTCCAATGCCCAGGTGCGGCTAAAACGCAGTCAACAGTTGTTCTATAGACAAAGACGGTTCTTTTGCTGCAAACCGCATTAAAATCCATCAAGATTTCGAGCAACAGCGGCCAGTTGAAACTGAAACGGTGCACATATTGACGCATGTCAACACAAAAGGCGCCTTAGCAAGGTACACTCTTTTTGTGTTAACATGCCTCATCTTGTGTGGAATTCTCGATTTCCTCAGTTTAAAGCGCTGATAACTGATAGTCTAGGTTTCAATGGTTGTAAAATGACACTTGCTTCCATGTATAGCCTTTCTATCCCATAATTTCCTTGTTTGAGATTTGGAATTTTTCGAGATTTTCTACCTTATCACCTTTTTCCAGTTGATCAACTAAAAGTGACATTTTGGGGTGTTTCCAATGCCCAGGTGCGGCTAAAACGCAGTCAACAGTTGTTCTATAGACAAAGACGGTTCTTTTGCTGCAAACCGCATTAAAATCCATCAAGATTTCGAGCAACAGCGGCCAGTTGAAACTGAAACGGTGCACATATTGACGCATGTCAACACAAAAGGCGCCTTAGCAAGGTACACTCTTTTTGTGTTAACATGCCTCATCTTGTGTGGAATTCTCGATTTCCTCAGTTTAAAGCGCTGATAACTGATAGTCTAGGTTTCAATGGTTGTAAAATGACACTTGCTTCCATGTATAGCCTTTCTATCCCATAATTTCCTTGTTTGAGATTTGGAATTTTTCGAGATTTTCTACCTTATCACCTTTTTCCAGTTGATCAACTAAAAGTGACATTTTGGGGTGTTTCCAATGCCCAGGTGCGGCTAAAACGCAGTCAACAGTTGTTCTATAGACAAAGACGGTTCTTTTGCTGCAAACCGCATTAAAATCCATCAAGATTTCGAGCAACAGCGGCCAGTTGAAACTGAAACGGTGCACATATTGACGCATGTCAACACAAAAGGCGCCTTAGCAAGGTACACTCTTTTTGTGTTAACATGCCTCATCTTGTGTGGAATTCTCGATTTCCTCAGTTTAAAGCGCTGATAACTGATAGTCTAGGTTTCAATGGTTGTAAAATGACACTTGCTTCCATGTATAGCCTTTCTATCCCATAATTTCCTTGTTTGAGATTTGGAATTTTTCGAGATTTTCTACCTTATCACCTTTTTCCAGTTGATCAACTAAAAGTGACATTTTGGGGTGTTTCCAATGCCCAGGTGCGGCTAAAACGCAGTCAACAGTTGTTCTATAGACAAAGACGGTTCTTTTGCTGCAAACCGCATTAAAATCCATCAAGATTTCGAGCAACAGCGGCCAGTTGAAACTGAAACGGTGCACATATTGACGCATGTCAACACAAAAGGCGCCTTAGCAAGGTACACTCTTTTTGTGTTAACATGCCTCATCTTGTGTGGAATTCTCGATTTCCTCAGTTTAAAGCGCTGATAACTGATAGTCTAGGTTTCAATGGTTGTAAAATGACACTTGCTTCCATGTATAGCCTTTCTATCCCATAATTTCCTTGTTTGAGATTTGGAATTTTTCGAGATTTTCTACCTTATCACCTTTTTCCAGTTGATCAACTAAAAGTGACATTTTGGGGTGTTTCCAATGCCCAGGTGCGGCTAAAACGCAGTCAACAGTTGTTCTATAGACAAAGACGGTTCTTTTGCTGCAAACCGCATTAAAATCCATCAAGATTTCGAGCAACAGCGGCCAGTTGAAACTGAAACGGTGCACATATTGACGCATGTCAACACAAAAGGCGCCTTAGCAAGGTACACTCTTTTTGTGTTAACATGCCTCATCTTGTGTGGAATTCTCGATTTCCTCAGTTTAAAGCGCTGATAACTGATAGTCTAGGTTTCAATGGTTGTAAAATGACACTTGCTTCCATGTATAGCCTTTCTATCCCATAATTTCCTTGTTTGAGATTTGGAATTTTTCGAGATTTTCTACCTTATCACCTTTTTCCAGTTGATCAACTAAAAGTGACATTTTGGGGTGTTTCCAATGCCCAGGTGCGGCTAAAACGCAGTCAACAGTTGTTCTATAGACAAAGACGGTTCTTTTGCTGCAAACCGCATTAAAATCCATCAAGATTTCGAGCAACAGCGGCCAGTTGAACCTGAAACGGTGCACATATTGACGCATGTCAACACAAAAGGCGCCTTAGCAAGGTACACTCTTTTTGTGTTAACATGCCTCATCTTGTGTGGAATTCTCGATTTCCTCAGTTTAAAGCGCTGATAACTGATAGTCTAGGTTTCAATGGTTGTAAAATGACACTTGCTTCCATGTATAGCCTTTCTATCCCATAATTTCCTTGTTTGAGATTTGGAATTTTTCGAGATTTTCTACCTTATCACCTTTTTCCAGTTGATCAACTAAAAGTGACATTTTGGGGTGTTTCCAATGCCCAGGTGCGGCTAAAACGCAGTCAACAGTTGTTCTATAGACAAAGACGGTTCTTTTGCTGCAAACCGCATTAAAATCCATCAAGATTTCGAGCAACAGCGGCCAGTTGAAACTGAAACGGTGCACATATTGACGCATGTCAACACAAAAGGCGCCTTAGCAAGGTACACTCTTTTTGTGTTAACATGCCTCATCTTGTGTGGAATTCTCGATTTCCTCAGTTTAAAGCGCTGATAACTGATAGTCTAGGTTTCAATGGTTGTAAAATGACACTTGCTTCCATGTATAGCCTTTCTATCCCATAATTTCCTTGTTTGAGATTTGGAATTTTTCGAGATTTTCTACCTTATCACCTTTTTCCAGTTGATCAACTAAAAGTGACATTTTGGGGTGTTTCCAATGCCCAGGTGCGGCTAAAACGCAGTCAACAGTTGTTCTATAGACAAAGACGGTTCTTTTGCTGCAAACCGCATTAAAATCCATCAAGATTTCGAGCAACAGCGGCCAGTTGAACCTGAAACGGTGCACATATTGACGCATGTCAACACAAAAGGCGCCTTAGCAAGGTACACTCTTTTTGTGTTAACATGCCTCATCTTGTGTGGAATTCTCGATTTCCTCAGTTTAAAGCGCTGATAACTGATAGTCTAGGTTTCAATGGTTGTAAAATGACACTTGCTTCCATGTATAGCCTTTCTATCCCATAATTTCCTTGTTTGAGATTTGGAATTTTTCGAGATTTTCTACCTTATCACCTTTTTCCAGTTGATCAACTAAAAGTGACATTTTGGGGTGTTTCCAATGCCCAGGTGCGGCTAAAACGCAGTCAACAGTTGTTCTATAGACAAAGACGGTTCTTTTGCTGCAAACCGCATTAAAATCCATCAAGATTTCGAGCAACAGCGGCCAGTTGAAACTGAAACGGTGCACATATTGACGCATGTCAACACAAAAGGCGCCTTAGCAAGGTACACTCTTTTTGTGTTAACATGCCTCATCTTGTGTGGAATTCTCGATTTCCTCAGTTTAAAGCGCTGATAACTGATAGTCTAGGTTTCAATGGTTGTAAAATGACACTTGCTTCCATGTATAGCCTTTCTATCCCATAATTTCCTTGTTTGAGATTTGGAATTTTTCGAGATTTTCTACCTTATCACCTTTTTCCAGTTGATCAACTAAAAGTGACATTTTGGGGTGTTTCCAATGCCCAGGTGCGGCTAAAACGCAGTCAACAGTTGTTCTATAGACAAAGACGGTTCTTTTGCTGCAAACCGCATTAAAATCCATCAAGATTTCGAGCAACAGCGGCCAGTTGAACCTGAAACGGTGCACATATTGACGCATGTCAACACAAAAGGCGCCTTAGCAAGGTACACTCTTTTTGTGTTAACATGCCTCATCTTGTGTGGAATTCTCGATTTCCTCAGTTTAAAGCGCTGATAACTGATAGTCTAGGTTTCAATGGTTGTAAAATGACACTTGCTTCCATGTATAGCCTTTCTATCCCATAATTTCCTTGTTTGAGATTTGGAATTTTTCGAGATTTTCTACCTTATCACCTTTTTCCAGTTGATCAACTAAAAGTGACATTTTGGGGTGTTTCCAATGCCCAGGTGCGGCTAAACCACAGTCAACAGTTGTTCTATAGACAAAGACGGTTCTTTTGCTGCAAACCGCATTAAAATCCATCAAGATTTCGAGCAACAGCGGCCAGTTGAAACTGAAACGGTGCACATATTGACGCATGTCAACACAAAAGGCGCCTTAGCAAGGTACACTCTTTTTGTGTTAACATGCCTCATCTTGTGTGGAATTCTCGATTTCCTCAGTTTAAAGCGCTGATAACTGATAGTCTAGGTTTCAATGGTTGTAAAATGACACTTGCTTCCATGTATAGCCTTTCTATCCCATAATTTCCTTGTTTGAGATTTGGAATTTTTCGAGATTTTCTACCTTATCACCTTTTTCCAGTTGATCAACTAAAAGTGACATTTTGGGGTGTTTCCAATGCCCAGGTGCGGCTAAAACGCAGTCAACAGTTGTTCTATAGACAAAGACGGTTCTTTTGCTGCAAACCGCATTAAAATCCATCAAGATTTCGAGCAACAGCGGCCAGTTGAAACTGAAACGGTGCACATATTGACGCATGTCAACACAAAAGGCGCCTTAGCAAGGTACACTCTTTTTGTGTTAACATGCCTCATCTTGTGTGGAATTCTCGATTTCCTCAGTTTAAAGCGCTGATAACTGATAGTCTAGGTTTCAATGGTTGTAAAATGACACTTGCTTCCATGTATAGCCTTTCTATCCCATAATTTCCTTGTTTGAGATTTGGAATTTTTCGAGATTTTCTACCTTATCACCTTTTTCCAGTTGATCAACTAAAAGTGACATTTTGGGGTGTTTCCAATGCCCAGGTGCGGCTAAAACGCAGTCAACAGTTGTTCTATAGACAAAGACGGTTCTTTTGCTGCAAACCGCATTAAAATCCATCAAGATGTCGAGCAACAGCGGCCAGTTGAAACTGAAACGGTGCACATATATTCTTGTGTGGAATTCTCGATTTCCTCAGTTTAAAGCGCTGATAACTGATAGTCTAGGTTTCAATGGTTGTAAAATGACACTTGCTTCCATGTATAGCCTTTCTATCCCATAATTTCCTTGTTTGAGATTTGGAATTTTTCGAGATTTTCTACCTTATCACCTTTTTCCAGTTGATCAACTAAAAGTGACATTTTGGGGTGTTTCCAATGCCCAGGTGCGGCTAAACCACAGTCAACAGTTGTTCTATAGACAAAGACGGTTCTTTTGCTGCAAACCGCATTAAAATCCATCAAGATTTCGAGCAACAGCGGCCAGTTGAAACTGAAACGGTGCACATATTGACGCATGTCAACACAAAAGGCGCCTTAGCAAGGTACACTCTTTTTGTGTTAACATGCCTCATCTTGTGTGGAATTCTCGATTTCCTCAGTTTAAAGCGCTGATAACTGATAGTCTAGGTTTCAATGGTTGTAAAATGACACTTGCTTCCATGTATAGCCTTTCTATCCCATAATTTCCTTGTTTGAGATTTGGAATTTTTCGAGATTTTCTACCTTATCACCTTTTTCCAGTTGATCAACTAAAAGTGACATTTTGGGGTGTTTCCAATGCCCAGGTGCGGCTAAAACGCAGTCAACAGTTGTTCTATAGACAAAGACGGTTCTTTTGCTGCAAACCGCATTAAAATCCATCAAGATGTCGAGCAACAGCGGCCAGTTGAAACTGAAACGGTGCACATTTTGACGCATGTCAACACAAAAGGCGCCTTAGCAAGGTACACTCTTTTTGTGTTAACATGCCTCATCTTGTGTGGAATTCTCGATTTCCTCAGTTTAAAGCGCTGATAACTGATAGTCTAGGTTTCAATGGTTGTAAAATGACACTTGCTTCCATGTATAGCCTTTCTATCCCATAATTTCCTTGTTTGAGATTTGGAATTTTTCGAGATTTTCTACCTTATCACCTTTTTCCAGTTGATCAACTAAAAGTGACATTTTGGGGTGTTTCCAATGCCCAGGTGCGGCTAAACCACAGTCAACAGTTGTTCTATAGACAAAGACGGTTCTTTTGCTGCAAACCGCATTAAAATCCATCAAGATTTCGAGCAACAGCGGCCAGTTGAAACTGAAACGGTGCACATATTGACGCATGTCAACACAAAAGGCGCCTTAGCAAGGTACACTCTTTTTGTGTTAACATGCCTCATCTTGTGTGGAATTCTCGATTTCCTCAGTTTAAAGCGCTGATAACTGATAGTCTAGGTTTCAATGGTTGTAAAATGACACTTGCTTCCATGTATAGCCTTTCTATCCCATAATTTCCTTGTTTGAGATTTGGAATTTTTCGAGATTTTCTACCTTATCACCTTTTTCCAGTTGATCAACTAAAAGTGACATTTTGGGGTGTTTCCAATGCCCAGGTGCGGCTAAAACGCAGTCAACAGTTGTTCTATAGACAAAGACGGTTCTTTTGCTGCAAACCGCATTAAAATCCATCAAGATTTCGAGCAACAGCGGCCAGTTGAACCTGAAACGGTGCACATATTGACGCATGTCAACACAAAAGGCGCCTTAGCAAGGTACACTCTTTTTGTGTTAACATGCCTCATCTTGTGTGGAATTCTCGATTTCCTCAGTTTAAAGCGCTGATAACTGATAGTCTAGGTTTCAATGGTTGTAAAATGACACTTGCTTCCATGTATAGCCTTTCTATCCCATAATTTCCTTGTTTGAGATTTGGAATTTTTCGAGATTTTCTACCTTATCACCTTTTTCCAGTTGATCAACTAAAAGTGACATTTTGGGGTGTTTCCAATGCCCAGGTGCGGCTAAAACGCAGTCAACAGTTGTTCTATAGACAAAGACGGTTCTTTTGCTGCAAACCGCATTAAAATCCATCAAGATTTCGAGCAACAGCGGCCAGTTGAAACTGAAACGGTGCACATATTGACGCATGTCAACACAAAAGGCGCCTTAGCAAGGTACACTCTTTTTGTGTTAACATGCCTCATCTTGTGTGGAATTCTCGATTTCCTCAGTTTAAAGCGCTGATAACTGATAGTCTAGGTTTCAATGGTTGTAAAATGACACTTGCTTCCATGTATAGCCTTTCTATCCCATAATTTCCTTGTTTGAGATTTGGAATTTTTCGAGATTTTCTACCTTATCACCTTTTTCCAGTTGATCAACTAAAAGTGACATTTTGGGGTGTTTCCAATGCCCAGGTGCGGCTAAAACGCAGTCAACAGTTGTTCTATAGACAAAGACGGTTCTTTTGCTGCAAACCGCATTAAAATCCATCAAGATTTCGAGCAACAGCGGCCAGTTGAAACTGAAACGGTGCACATATTGACGCATGTCAACACAAAAGGCGCCTTAGCAAGGTACACTCTTTTTGTGTTAACATGCCTCATCTTGTGTGGAATTCTCGATTTCCTCAGTTTAAAGCGCTGATAACTGATAGTCTAGGTTTCAATGGTTGTAAAATGACACTTGCTTCCATGTATAGCCTTTCTATCCCATAATTTCCTTGTTTGAGATTTGGAATTTTTCGAGATTTTCTACCTTATCACCTTTTTCCAGTTGATCAACTAAAAGTGACATTTTGGGGTGTTTCCAATGCCCAGGTGCGGCTAAAACGCAGTCAACAGTTGTTCTATAGACAAAGACGGTTCTTTTGCTGCAAACCGCATTAAAATCCATCAAGATTTCGAGCAACAGCGGCCAGTTGAACCTGAAACGGTGCACATATTGACGCATGTCAACACAAAAGGCGCCTTAGCAAGGTACACTCTTTTTGTGTTAACATGCCTCATCTTGTGTGGAATTCTCGATTTCCTCAGTTTAAAGCGCTGATAACTGATAGTCTAGGTTTCAATGGTTGTAAAATGACACTTGCTTCCATGTATAGCCTTTCTATCCCATAATTTCCTTGTTTGAGATTTGGAATTTTTCGAGATTTTCTACCTTATCACCTTTTTCCAGTTGATCAACTAAAAGTGACATTTTGGGGTGTTTCCAATGCCCAGGTGCGGCTAAAACGCAGTCAACAGTTGTTCTATAGACAAAGACGGTTCTTTTGCTGCAAACCGCATTAAAATCCATCAAGATTTCGAGCAACAGCGGCCAGTTGAAACTGAAACGGTGCACATATTGACGCATGTCAACACAAAAGGCGCCTTAGCAAGGTACACTCTTTTTGTGTTAACATGCCTCATCTTGTGTGGAATTCTCGATTTCCTCAGTTTAAAGCGCTGATAACTGATAGTCTAGGTTTCAATGGTTGTAAAATGACACTTGCTTCCATGTATAGCCTTTCTATCCCATAATTTCCTTGTTTGAGATTTGGAATTTTTCGAGATTTTCTACCTTATCACCTTTTTCCAGTTGATCAACTAAAAGTGACATTTTGGGGTGTTTCCAATGCCCAGGTGCGGCTAAAACGCAGTCAACAGTTGTTCTATAGACAAAGACGGTTCTTTTGCTGCAAACCGCATTAAAATCCATCAAGATTTCGAGCAACAGCGGCCAGTTGAAACTGAAACGGTGCACATATTGACGCATGTCAACACAAAAGGCGCCTTAGCAAGGTACACTCTTTTTGTGTTAACATGCCTCATCTTGTGTGGAATTCTCGATTTCCTCAGTTTAAAGCGCTGATAACTGATAGTCTAGGTTTCAATGGTTGTAAAATGACACTTGCTTCCATGTATAGCCTTTCTATCCCATAATTTCCTTGTTTGAGATTTGGAATTTTTCGAGATTTTCTACCTTATCACCTTTTTCCAGTTGATCAACTAAAAGTGACATTTTGGGGTGTTTCCAATGCCCAGGTGCGGCTAAAACGCAGTCAACAGTTGTTCTATAGACAAAGACGGTTCTTTTGCTGCAAACCGCATTAAAATCCATCAAGATTTCGAGCAACAGCGGCCAGTTGAACCTGAAACGGTGCACATATTGACGCATGTCAACACAAAAGGCGCCTTAGCAAGGTACACTCTTTTTGTGTTAACATGCCTCATCTTGTGTGGAATTCTCGATTTCCTCAGTTTAAAGCGCTGATAACTGATAGTCTAGGTTTCAATGGTTGTAAAATGACACTTGCTTCCATGTATAGCCTTTCTATCCCATAATTTCCTTGTTTGAGATTTGGAATTTTTCGAGATTTTCTACCTTATCACCTTTTTCCAGTTGATCAACTAAAAGTGACATTTTGGGGTGTTTCCAATGCCCAGGTGCGGCTAAAACGCAGTCAACAGTTGTTCTATAGACAAAGACGGTTCTTTTGCTGCAAACCGCATTAAAATCCATCAAGATTTCGAGCAACAGCGGCCAGTTGAAACTGAAACGGTGCACATATTGACGCATGTCAACACAAAAGGCGCCTTAGCAAGGTACACTCTTTTTGTGTTAACATGCCTCATCTTGTGTGGAATTCTCGATTTCCTCAGTTTAAAGCGCTGATAACTGATAGTCTAGGTTTCAATGGTTGTAAAATGACACTTGCTTCCATGTATAGCCTTTCTATCCCATAATTTCCTTGTTTGAGATTTGGAATTTTTCGAGATTTTCTACCTTATCACCTTTTTCCAGTTGATCAACTAAAAGTGACATTTTGGGGTGTTTCCAATGCCCAGGTGCGGCTAAAACGCAGTCAACAGTTGTTCTATAGACAAAGACGGTTCTTTTGCTGCAAACCGCATTAAAATCCATCAAGATTTCGAGCAACAGCGGCCAGTTGAACCTGAAACGGTGCACATATTGACGCATGTCAACACAAAAGGCGCCTTAGCAAGGTACACTCTTTTTGTGTTAACATGCCTCATCTTGTGTGGAATTCTCGATTTCCTCAGTTTAAAGCGCTGATAACTGATAGTCTAGGTTTCAATGGTTGTAAAATGACACTTGCTTCCATGTATAGCCTTTCTATCCCATAATTTCCTTGTTTGAGATTTGGAATTTTTCGAGATTTTCTACCTTATCACCTTTTTCCAGTTGATCAACTAAAAGTGACATTTTGGGGTGTTTCCAATGCCCAGGTGCGGCTAAAACGCAGTCAACAGTTGTTCTATAGACAAAGACGGTTCTTTTGCTGCAAACCGCATTAAAATCCATCAAGATTTCGAGCAACAGCGGCCAGTTGAAACTGAAACGGTGCACATATTGACGCATGTCAACACAAAAGGCGCCTTAGCAAGGTACACTCTTTTTGTGTTAACATGCCTCATCTTGTGTGGAATTCTCGATTTCCTCAGTTTAAAGCGCTGATAACTGATAGTCTAGGTTTCAATGGTTGTAAAATGACACTTGCTTCCATGTATAGCCTTTCTATCCCATAATTTCCTTGTTTGAGATTTGGAATTTTTCGAGATTTTCTACCTTATCACCTTTTTCCAGTTGATCAACTAAAAGTGACATTTTGGGGTGTTTCCAATGCCCAGGTGCGGCTAAAACGCAGTCAACAGTTGTTCTATAGACAAAGACGGTTCTTTTGCTGCAAACCGCATTAAAATCCATCAAGATTTCGAGCAACAGCGGCCAGTTGAACCTGAAACGGTGCACATATTGACGCATGTCAACACAAAAGGCGCCTTAGCAAGGTACACTCTTTTTGTGTTAACATGCCTCATCTTGTGTGGAATTCTCGATTTCCTCAGTTTAAAGCGCTGATAACTGATAGTCTAGGTTTCAATGGTTGTAAAATGACACTTGCTTCCATGTATAGCCTTTCTATCCCATAATTTCCTTGTTTGAGATTTGGAATTTTTCGAGATTTTCTACCTTATCACCTTTTTCCAGTTGATCAACTAAAAGTGACATTTTGGGGTGTTTCCAATGCCCAGGTGCGGCTAAAACGCAGTCAACAGTTGTTCTATAGACAAAGACGGTTCTTTTGCTGCAAACCGCATTAAAATCCATCAAGATTTCGAGCAACAGCGGCCAGTTGAAACTGAAACGGTGCACATATTGACGCATGTCAACACAAAAGGCGCCTTAGCAAGGTACACTCTTTTTGTGTTAACATGCCTCATCTTGTGTGGAATTCTCGATTTCCTCAGTTTAAAGCGCTGATAACTGATAGTCTAGGTTTCAATGGTTGTAAAATGACACTTGCTTCCATGTATAGCCTTTCTATCCCATAATTTCCTTGTTTGAGATTTGGAATTTTTCGAGATTTTCTACCTTATCACCTTTTTCCAGTTGATCAACTAAAAGTGACATTTTGGGGTGTTTCCAATGCCCAGGTGCGGCTAAAACTCAGTCAACAGTTGTTCTATAGACAAAGACGGTTCTTTTGCTGCAAACCGCATTAAAATCCATCAAGATTTCGAGCAACAGCGGCCAGTTGAAACTGAAACGGTGCACATATT
Organism: Actinernus sp. WN-2022; assembly: GCA_030867875.1. NCBI lineage: Eukaryota > Metazoa > Cnidaria > Anthozoa > Actiniaria > Actinernidae > Actinernus > Actinernus sp. WN-2022. The sequence continues at coordinate 17,203,012 of JAOWCC010001679.1, read as the reverse complement.
GACGCATGTCAACACAAAAGGCGCCTTAGCAAGGTACACTCTTTTTGTGTTAACATGCCTCATCTTGTGTGGAATTCTCGATTTCCTCAGTTTAAAGCGCTGATAACTGATAGTCTAGGTTTCAATGGTTGTAAAATGACACTTGCTTCCATGTATAGCCTTTCTATCCCATAATTTCCTTGTTTGAGATTTGGAATTTTTCGAGATTTTCTACCTTATCACCTTTTTCCAGTTGATCAACTAAAAGTGACATTTTGGGGTGTTTCCAATGCCCAGGTGCGGCTAAAACGCAGTCAACAGTTGTTCTATAGACAAAGACGGTTCTTTTGCTGCAAACCGCATTAAAATCCATCAAGATTTCGAGCAACAGCGGCCAGTTGAACCTGAAACGGTGCACATATTGACGCATGTCAACACAAAAGGCGCCTTAGCAAGGTACACTCTTTTTGTGTTAACATGCCTCATCTTGTGTGGAATTCTCGATTTCCTCAGTTTAAAGCGCTGATAACTGATAGTCTAGGTTTCAATGGTTGTAAAATGACACTTGCTTCCATGTATAGCCTTTCTATCCCATAATTTCCTTGTTTGAGATTTGGAATTTTTCGAGATTTTCTACCTTATCACCTTTTTCCAGTTGATCAACTAAAAGTGACATTTTGGGGTGTTTCCAATGCCCAGGTGCGGCTAAAACGCAGTCAACAGTTGTTCTATAGACAAAGACGGTTCTTTTGCTGCAAACCGCATTAAAATCCATCAAGATTTCGAGCAACAGCGGCCAGTTGAACCTGAAACGGTGCACATATTGACGCATGTCAACACAAAAGGCGCCTTAGCAAGGTACACTCTTTTTGTGTTAACATGCCTCATCTTGTGTGGAATTCTCGATTTCCTCAGTTTAAAGCGCTGATAACTGATAGTCTAGGTTTCAATGGTTGTAAAATGACACTTGCTTCCATGTATAGCCTTTCTATCCCATAATTTCCTTGTTTGAGATTTGGAATTTTTCGAGATTTTCTACCTTATCACCTTTTTCCAGTTGATCAACTAAAAGTGACATTTTGGGGTGTTTCCAATGCCCAGGTGCGGCTAAAACGCAGTCAACAGTTGTTCTATAGACAAAGACGGTTCTTTTGCTGCAAACCGCATTAAAATCCATCAAGATGTCGAGCAACAGCGGCCAGTTGAAACTGAAACGGTGCACATATATTCTTGTGTGGAATTCTCGATTTCCTCAGTTTAAAGCGCTGATAACTGATAGTCTAGGTTTCAATGGTTGTAAAATGACACTTGCTTCCATGTATAGCCTTTCTATCCCATAATTTCCTTGTTTGAGATTTGGAATTTTTCGAGATTTTCTACCTTATCACCTTTTTCCAGTTGATCAACTAAAAGTGACATTTTGGGGTGTTTCCAATGCCCAGGTGCGGCTAAACCACAGTCAACAGTTGTTCTATAGACAAAGACGGTTCTTTTGCTGCAAACCGCATTAAAATCCATCAAGATTTCGAGCAACAGCGGCCAGTTGAAACTGAAACGGTGCACATATTGACGCATGTCAACACAAAAGGCGCCTTAGCAAGGTACACTCTTTTTGTGTTAACATGCCTCATCTTGTGTGGAATTCTCGATTTCCTCAGTTTAAAGCGCTGATAACTGATAGTCTAGGTTTCAATGGTTGTAAAATGACACTTGCTTCCATGTATAGCCTTTCTATCCCATAATTTCCTTGTTTGAGATTTGGAATTTTTCGAGATTTTCTACCTTATCACCTTTTTCCAGTTGATCAACTAAAAGTGACATTTTGGGGTGTTTCCAATGCCCAGGTGCGGCTAAAACGCAGTCAACAGTTGTTCTATAGACAAAGACGGTTCTTTTGCTGCAAACCGCATTAAAATCCATCAAGATTTCGAGCAACAGCGGCCAGTTGAAACTGAAACGGTGCACATATTGACGCATGTCAACACAAAAGGCGCCTTAGCAAGGTACACTCTTTTTGTGTTAACATGCCTCATCTTGTGTGGAATTCTCGATTTCCTCAGTTTAAAGCGCTGATAACTGATAGTCTAGGTTTCAATGGTTGTAAAATGACACTTGCTTCCATGTATAGCCTTTCTATCCCATAATTTCCTTGTTTGAGATTTGGAATTTTTCGAGATTTTCTACCTTATCACCTTTTTCCAGTTGATCAACTAAAAGTGACATTTTGGGGTGTTTCCAATGCCCAGGTGCGGCTAAAACGCAGTCAACAGTTGTTCTATAGACAAAGACGGTTCTTTTGCTGCAAACCGCATTAAAATCCATCAAGATGTCGAGCAACAGCGGCCAGTTGAAACTGAAACGGTGCACATATATTCTTGTGTGGAATTCTCGATTTCCTCAGTTTAAAGCGCTGATAACTGATAGTCTAGGTTTCAATGGTTGTAAAATGACACTTGCTTCCATGTATAGCCTTTCTATCCCATAATTTCCTTGTTTGAGATTTGGAATTTTTCGAGATTTTCTACCTTATCACCTTTTTCCAGTTGATCAACTAAAAGTGACATTTTGGGGTGTTTCCAATGCCCAGGTGCGGCTAAACCACAGTCAACAGTTGTTCTATAGACAAAGACGGTTCTTTTGCTGCAAACCGCATTAAAATCCATCAAGATTTCGAGCAACAGCGGCCAGTTGAAACTGAAACGGTGCACATATTGACGCATGTCAACACAAAAGGCGCCTTAGCAAGGTACACTCTTTTTGTGTTAACATGCCTCATCTTGTGTGGAATTCTCGATTTCCTCAGTTTAAAGCGCTGATAACTGATAGTCTAGGTTTCAATGGTTGTAAAATGACACTTGCTTCCATGTATAGCCTTTCTATCCCATAATTTCCTTGTTTGAGATTTGGAATTTTTCGAGATTTTCTACCTTATCACCTTTTTCCAGTTGATCAACTAAAAGTGACATTTTGGGGTGTTTCCAATGCCCAGGTGCGGCTAAAACGCAGTCAACAGTTGTTCTATAGACAAAGACGGTTCTTTTGCTGCAAACCGCATTAAAATCCATCAAGATGTCGAGCAACAGCGGCCAGTTGAAACTGAAACGGTGCACATTTTGACGCATGTCAACACAAAAGGCGCCTTAGCAAGGTACACTCTTTTTGTGTTAACATGCCTCATCTTGTGTGGAATTCTCGATTTCCTCAGTTTAAAGCGCTGATAACTGATAGTCTAGGTTTCAATGGTTGTAAAATGACACTTGCTTCCATGTATAGCCTTTCTATCCCATAATTTCCTTGTTTGAGATTTGGAATTTTTCGAGATTTTCTACCTTATCACCTTTTTCCAGTTGATCAACTAAAAGTGACATTTTGGGGTGTTTCCAATGCCCAGGTGCGGCTAAACCACAGTCAACAGTTGTTCTATAGACAAAGACGGTTCTTTTGCTGCAAACCGCATTAAAATCCATCAAGATTTCGAGCAACAGCGGCCAGTTGAAACTGAAACGGTGCACATATTGACGCATGTCAACACAAAAGGCGCCTTAGCAAGGTACACTCTTTTTGTGTTAACATGCCTCATCTTGTGTGGAATTCTCGATTTCCTCAGTTTAAAGCGCTGATAACTGATAGTCTAGGTTTCAATGGTTGTAAAATGACACTTGCTTCCATGTATAGCCTTTCTATCCCATAATTTCCTTGTTTGAGATTTGGAATTTTTCGAGATTTTCTACCTTATCACCTTTTTCCAGTTGATCAACTAAAAGTGACATTTTGGGGTGTTTCCAATGCCCAGGTGCGGCTAAAACGCAGTCAACAGTTGTTCTATAGACAAAGACGGTTCTTTTGCTGCAAACCGCATTAAAATCCATCAAGATTTCGAGCAACAGCGGCCAGTTGAACCTGAAACGGTGCACATATTGACGCATGTCAACACAAAAGGCGCCTTAGCAAGGTACACTCTTTTTGTGTTAACATGCCTCATCTTGTGTGGAATTCTCGATTTCCTCAGTTTAAAGCGCTGATAACTGATAGTCTAGGTTTCAATGGTTGTAAAATGACACTTGCTTCCATGTATAGCCTTTCTATCCCATAATTTCCTTGTTTGAGATTTGGAATTTTTCGAGATTTTCTACCTTATCACCTTTTTCCAGTTGATCAACTAAAAGTGACATTTTGGGGTGTTTCCAATGCCCAGGTGCGGCTAAAACGCAGTCAACAGTTGTTCTATAGACAAAGACGGTTCTTTTGCTGCAAACCGCATTAAAATCCATCAAGATGTCGAGCAACAGCGGCCAGTTGAAACTGAAACGGTGCACATATATTCTTGTGTGGAATTCTCGATTTCCTCAGTTTAAAGCGCTGATAACTGATAGTCTAGGTTTCAATGGTTGTAAAATGACACTTGCTTCCATGTATAGCCTTTCTATCCCATAATTTCCTTGTTTGAGATTTGGAATTTTTCGAGATTTTCTACCTTATCACCTTTTTCCAGTTGATCAACTAAAAGTGACATTTTGGGGTGTTTCCAATGCCCAGGTGCGGCTAAACCACAGTCAACAGTTGTTCTATAGACAAAGACGGTTCTTTTGCTGCAAACCGCATTAAAATCCATCAAGATTTCGAGCAACAGCGGCCAGTTGAAACTGAAACGGTGCACATATTGACGCATGTCAACACAAAAGGCGCCTTAGCAAGGTACACTCTTTTTGTGTTAACATGCCTCATCTTGTGTGGAATTCTCGATTTCCTCAGTTTAAAGCGCTGATAACTGATAGTCTAGGTTTCAATGGTTGTAAAATGACACTTGCTTCCATGTATAGCCTTTCTATCCCATAATTTCCTTGTTTGAGATTTGGAATTTTTCGAGATTTTCTACCTTATCACCTTTTTCCAGTTGATCAACTAAAAGTGACATTTTGGGGTGTTTCCAATGCCCAGGTGCGGCTAAAACGCAGTCAACAGTTGTTCTATAGACAAAGACGGTTCTTTTGCTGCAAACCGCATTAAAATCCATCAAGATTTCGAGCAACAGCGGCCAGTTGAAACTGAAACGGTGCACATATTGACGCATGTCAACACAAAAGGCGCCTTAGCAAGGTACACTCTTTTTGTGTTAACATGCCTCATCTTGTGTGGAATTCTCGATTTCCTCAGTTTAAAGCGCTGATAACTGATAGTCTAGGTTTCAATGGTTGTAAAATGACACTTGCTTCCATGTATAGCCTTTCTATCCCATAATTTCCTTGTTTGAGATTTGGAATTTTTCGAGATTTTCTACCTTATCACCTTTTTCCAGTTGATCAACTAAAAGTGACATTTTGGGGTGTTTCCAATGCCCAGGTGCGGCTAAAACGCAGTCAACAGTTGTTCTATAGACAAAGACGGTTCTTTTGCTGCAAACCGCATTAAAATCCATCAAGATGTCGAGCAACAGCGGCCAGTTGAAACTGAAACGGTGCACATATATTCTTGTGTGGAATTCTCGATTTCCTCAGTTTAAAGCGCTGATAACTGATAGTCTAGGTTTCAATGGTTGTAAAATGACACTTGCTTCCATGTATAGCCTTTCTATCCCATAATTTCCTTGTTTGAGATTTGGAATTTTTCGAGATTTTCTACCTTATCACCTTTTTCCAGTTGATCAACTAAAAGTGACATTTTGGGGTGTTTCCAATGCCCAGGTGCGGCTAAACCACAGTCAACAGTTGTTCTATAGACAAAGACGGTTCTTTTGCTGCAAACCGCATTAAAATCCATCAAGATTTCGAGCAACAGCGGCCAGTTGAAACTGAAACGGTGCACATATTGACGCATGTCAACACAAAAGGCGCCTTAGCAAGGTACACTCTTTTTGTGTTAACATGCCTCATCTTGTGTGGAATTCTCGATTTCCTCAGTTTAAAGCGCTGATAACTGATAGTCTAGGTTTCAATGGTTGTAAAATGACACTTGCTTCCATGTATAGCCTTTCTATCCCATAATTTCCTTGTTTGAGATTTGGAATTTTTCGAGATTTTCTACCTTATCACCTTTTTCCAGTTGATCAACTAAAAGTGACATTTTGGGGTGTTTCCAATGCCCAGGTGCGGCTAAAACGCAGTCAACAGTTGTTCTATAGACAAAGACGGTTCTTTTGCTGCAAACCGCATTAAAATCCATCAAGATGTCGAGCAACAGCGGCCAGTTGAAACTGAAACGGTGCACATTTTGACGCATGTCAACACAAAAGGCGCCTTAGCAAGGTACACTCTTTTTGTGTTAACATGCCTCATCTTGTGTGGAATTCTCGATTTCCTCAGTTTAAAGCGCTGATAACTGATAGTCTAGGTTTCAATGGTTGTAAAATGACACTTGCTTCCATGTATAGCCTTTCTATCCCATAATTTCCTTGTTTGAGATTTGGAATTTTTCGAGATTTTCTACCTTATCACCTTTTTCCAGTTGATCAACTAAAAGTGACATTTTGGGGTGTTTCCAATGCCCAGGTGCGGCTAAAACGCAGTCAACAGTTGTTCTATAGACAAAGACGGTTCTTTTGCTGCAAACCGCATTAAAATCCATCAAGATGTCGAGCAACAGCGGCCAGTTGAAACTGAAACGGTGCACATATTGAGGCATGTCAACACAAAAGGCGCCTTAGCAAGGTACACTCTTTTTGTGTTAACATGCCTCATCTTGTGTGGAATTCTCGATTTCCTCAGTTTAAAGCGCTGATAACTGATAGTCTAGGTTTCAATGGTTGTAAAATGACACTTGCTTCCATGTATAGCCTTTCTATCCCATAATTTCCTTGTTTGAGATTTGGAATTTTTCGAGATTTTCTACCTTATCACCTTTTTCCAGTTGATCAACTAAAAGTGACATTTTGGGGTGTTTCCAATGCCCAGGTGCGGCTAAACCACAGTCAACAGTTGTTCTATAGACAAAGACGGTTCTTTTGCTGCAAACCGCATTAAAATCCATCAAGATTTCGAGCAACAGCGGCCAGTTGAAACTGAAACGGTGCACATATTGACGCATGTCAACACAAAAGGCGCCTTAGCAAGGTACACTCTTTTTGTGTTAACATGCCTCATCTTGTGTGGAATTCTCGATTTCCTCAGTTTAAAGCGCTGATAACTGATAGTCTAGGTTTCAATGGTTGTAAAATGACACTTGCTTCCATGTATAGCCTTTCTATCCCATAATTTCCTTGTTTGAGATTTGGAATTTTTCGAGATTTTCTACCTTATCACCTTTTTCCAGTTGATCAACTAAAAGTGACATTTTGGGGTGTTTCCAATGCCCAGGTGCGGCTAAAACGCAGTCAACAGTTGTTCTATAGACAAAGACGGTTCTTTTGCTGCAAACCGCATTAAAATCCATCAAGATGTCGAGCAACAGCGGCCAGTTGAAACTGAAACGGTGCACATATATTCTTGTGTGGAATTCTCGATTTCCTCAGTTTAAAGCGCTGATAACTGATAGTCTAGGTTTCAATGGTTGTAAAATGACACTTGCTTCCATGTATAGCCTTTCTATCCCATAATTTCCTTGTTTGAGATTTGGAATTTTTCGAGATTTTCTACCTTATCACCTTTTTCCAGTTGATCAACTAAAAGTGACATTTTGGGGTGTTTCCAATGCCCAGGTGCGGCTAAACCACAGTCAACAGTTGTTCTATAGACAAAGACGGTTCTTTTGCTGCAAACCGCATTAAAATCCATCAAGATTTCGAGCAACAGCGGCCAGTTGAAACTGAAACGGTGCACATATTGACGCATGTCAACACAAAAGGCGCCTTAGCAAGGTACACTCTTTTTGTGTTAACATGCCTCATCTTGTGTGGAATTCTCGATTTCCTCAGTTTAAAGCGCTGATAACTGATAGTCTAGGTTTCAATGGTTGTAAAATGACACTTGCTTCCATGTATAGCCTTTCTATCCCATAATTTCCTTGTTTGAGATTTGGAATTTTTCGAGATTTTCTACCTTATCACCTTTTTCCAGTTGATCAACTAAAAGTGACATTTTGGGGTGTTTCCAATGCCCAGGTGCGGCTAAAACGCAGTCAACAGTTGTTCTATAGACAAAGACGGTTCTTTTGCTGCAAACCGCATTAAAATCCATCAAGATGTCGAGCAACAGCGGCCAGTTGAAACTGAAACGGTGCACATATTGAGGCATGTCAACACAAAAGGCGCCTTAGCAAGGTACACTCTTTTTGTGTTAACATGCCTCATCTTGTGTGGAATTCTCGATTTCCTCAGTTTAAAGCGCTGATAACTGATAGTCTAGGTTTCAATGGTTGTAAAATGACACTTGCTTCCATGTATAGCCTTTCTATCCCATAATTTCCTTGTTTGAGATTTGGAATTTTTCGAGATTTTCTACCTTATCACCTTTTTCCAGTTGATCAACTAAAAGTGACATTTTGGGGTGTTTCCAATGCCCAGGTGCGGCTAAACCACAGTCAACAGTTGTTCTATAGACAAAGACGGTTCTTTTGCTGCAAACCGCATTAAAATCCATCAAGATTTCGAGCAACAGCGGCCAGTTGAAACTGAAACGGTGCACATATTGACGCATGTCAACACAAAAGGCGCCTTAGCAAGGTACACTCTTTTTGTGTTAACATGCCTCATCTTGTGTGGAATTCTCGATTTCCTCAGTTTAAAGCGCTGATAACTGATAGTCTAGGTTTCAATGGTTGTAAAATGACACTTGCTTCCATGTATAGCCTTTCTATCCCATAATTTCCTTGTTTGAGATTTGGAATTTTTCGAGATTTTCTACCTTATCACCTTTTTCCAGTTGATCAACTAAAAGTGACATTTTGGGGTGTTTCCAATGCCCAGGTGCGGCTAAAACGCAGTCAACAGTTGTTCTATAGACAAAGACGGTTCTTTTGCTGCAAACCGCATTAAAATCCATCAAGATGTCGAGCAACAGCGGCCAGTTGAAACTGAAACGGTGCACATATATTCTTGTGTGGAATTCTCGATTTCCTCAGTTTAAAGCGCTGATAACTGATAGTCTAGGTTTCAATGGTTGTAAAATGACACTTGCTTCCATGTATAGCCTTTCTATCCCATAATTTCCTTGTTTGAGATTTGGAATTTTTCGAGATTTTCTACCTTATCACCTTTTTCCAGTTGATCAACTAAAAGTGACATTTTGGGGTGTTTCCAATGCCCAGGTGCGGCTAAACCACAGTCAACAGTTGTTCTATAGACAAAGACGGTTCTTTTGCTGCAAACCGCATTAAAATCCATCAAGATTTCGAGCAACAGCGGCCAGTTGAAACTGAAACGGTGCACATATTGACGCATGTCAACACAAAAGGCGCCTTAGCAAGGTACACTCTTTTTGTGTTAACATGCCTCATCTTGTGTGGAATTCTCGATTTCCTCAGTTTAAAGCGCTGATAACTGATAGTCTAGGTTTCAATGGTTGTAAAATGACACTTGCTTCCATGTATAGCCTTTCTATCCCATAATTTCCTTGTTTGAGATTTGGAATTTTTCGAGATTTTCTACCTTATCACCTTTTTCCAGTTGATCAACTAAAAGTGACATTTTGGGGTGTTTCCAATGCCCAGGTGCGGCTAAAACGCAGTCAACAGTTGTTCTATAGACAAAGACGGTTCTTTTGCTGCAAACCGCATTAAAATCCATCAAGATGTCGAGCAACAGCGGCCAGTTGAAACTGAAACGGTGCACATTTTGACGCATGTCAACACAAAAGGCGCCTTAGCAAGGTACACTCTTTTTGTGTTAACATGCCTCATCTTGTGTGGAATTCTCGATTTCCTCAGTTTAAAGCGCTGATAACTGATAGTCTAGGTTTCAATGGTTGTAAAATGACACTTGCTTCCATGTATAGCCTTTCTATCCCATAATTTCCTTGTTTGAGATTTGGAATTTTTCGAGATTTTCTACCTTATCACCTTTTTCCAGTTGATCAACTAAAAGTGACATTTTGGGGTGTTTCCAATGCCCAGGTGCGGCTAAAACGCAGTCAACAGTTGTTCTATAGACAAAGACGGTTCTTTTGCTGCAAACCGCATTAAAATCCATCAAGATTTCGAGCAACAGCGGCCAGTTGAAACTGAAACGGTGCACATATTGACGCATGTCAACACAAAAGGCGCCTTAGCAAGGTACACTCTTTTTGTGTTAACATGCCTCATCTTGTGTGGAATTCTCGATTTCCTCAGTTTAAAGCGCTGATAACTGATAGTCTAGGTTTCAATGGTTGTAAAATGACACTTGCTTCCATGTATAGCCTTTCTATCCCATAATTTCCTTGTTTGAGATTTGGAATTTTTCGAGATTTTCTACCTTATCACCTTTTTCCAGTTGATCAACTAAAAGTGACATTTTGGGGTGTTTCCAATGCCCAGGTGCGGCTAAAACGCAGTCAACAGTTGTTCTATAGACAAAGACGGTTCTTTTGCTGCAAACCGCATTAAAATCCATCAAGATTTCGAGCAACAGCGGCCAGTTGAAACTGAAACGGTGCACATATTGACGCATGTCAACACAAAAGGCGCCTTAGCAAGGTACACTCTTTTTGTGTTAACATGCCTCATCTTGTGTGGAATTCTCGATTTCCTCAGTTTAAAGCGCTGATAACTGATAGTCTAGGTTTCAATGGTTGTAAAATGACACTTGCTTCCATGTATAGCCTTTCTATCCCATAATTTCCTTGTTTGAGATTTGGAATTTTTCGAGATTTTCTACCTTATCACCTTTTTCCAGTTGATCAACTAAAAGTGACATTTTGGGGTGTTTCCAATGCCCAGGTGCGGCTAAACCACAGTCAACAGTTGTTCTATAGACAAAGACGGTTCTTTTGCTGCAAACCGCATTAAAATCCATCAAGATTTCGAGCAACAGCGGCCAGTTGAAACTGAAACGGTGCACATATTGACGCATGTCAACACAAAAGGCGCCTTAGCAAGGTACACTCTTTTTGTGTTAACATGCCTCATCTTGTGTGGAATTCTCGATTTCCTCAGTTTAAAGCGCTGATAACTGATAGTCTAGGTTTCAATGGTTGTAAAATGACACTTGCTTCCATGTATAGCCTTTCTATCCCATAATTTCCTTGTTTGAGATTTGGAATTTTTCGAGATTTTCTACCTTATCACCTTTTTCCAGTTGATCAACTAAAAGTGACATTTTGGGGTGTTTCCAATGCCCAGGTGCGGCTAAAACGCAGTCAACAGTTGTTCTATAGACAAAGACGGTTCTTTTGCTGCAAACCGCATTAAAATCCATCAAGATGTCGAGCAACAGCGGCCAGTTGAAACTGAAACGGTGCACATATATTCTTGTGTGGAATTCTCGATTTCCTCAGTTTAAAGCGCTGATAACTGATAGTCTAGGTTTCAATGGTTGTAAAATGACACTTGCTTCCATGTATAGCCTTTCTATCCCATAATTTCCTTGTTTGAGATTTGGAATTTTTCGAGATTTTCTACCTTATCACCTTTTTCCAGTTGATCAACTAAAAGTGACATTTTGGGGTGTTTCCAATGCCCAGGTGCGGCTAAACCACAGTCAACAGTTGTTCTATAGACAAAGACGGTTCTTTTGCTGCAAACCGCATTAAAATCCATCAAGATTTCGAGCAACAGCGGCCAGTTGAAACTGAAACGGTGCACATATTGACGCATGTCAACACAAAAGGCGCCTTAGCAAGGTACACTCTTTTTGTGTTAACATGCCTCATCTTGTGTGGAATTCTCGATTTCCTCAGTTTAAAGCGCTGATAACTGATAGTCTAGGTTTCAATGGTTGTAAAATGACACTTGCTTCCATGTATAGCCTTTCTATCCCATAATTTCCTTGTTTGAGATTTGGAATTTTTCGAGATTTTCTACCTTATCACCTTTTTCCAGTTGATCAACTAAAAGTGACATTTTGGGGTGTTTCCAATGCCCAGGTGCGGCTAAACCACAGTCAACAGTTGTTCTATAGACAAAGACGGTTCTTTTGCTGCAAACCGCATTAAAATCCATCAAGATTTCGAGCAACAGCGGCCAGTTGAAACTGAAACGGTGCACATATTGACGCATGTCAACACAAAAGGCGCCTTAGCAAGGTACACTCTTTTTGTGTTAACATGCCTCATCTTGTGTGGAATTCTCGATTTCCTCAGTTTAAAGCGCTGATAACTGATAGTCTAGGTTTCAATGGTTGTAAAATGACACTTGCTTCCATGTATAGCCTTTCTATCCCATAATTTCCTTGTTTGAGATTTGGAATTTTTCGAGATTTTCTACCTTATCACCTTTTTCCAGTTGATCAACTAAAAGTGACATTTTGGGGTGTTTCCAATGCCCAGGTGCGGCTAAAACGCAGTCAACAGTTGTTCTATAGACAAAGACGGTTCTTTTGCTGCAAACCGCATTAAAATCCATCAAGATGTCGAGCAACAGCGGCCAGTTGAAACTGAAACGGTGCACATATATTCTTGTGTGGAATTCTCGATTTCCTCAGTTTAAAGCGCTGATAACTGATAGTCTAGGTTTCAATGGTTGTAAAATGACACTTGCTTCCATGTATAGCCTTTCTATCCCATAATTTCCTTGTTTGAGATTTGGAATTTTTCGAGATTTTCTACCTTATCACCTTTTTCCAGTTGATCAACTAAAAGTGACATTTTGGGGTGTTTCCAATGCCCAGGTGCGGCTAAACCACAGTCAACAGTTGTTCTATAGACAAAGACGGTTCTTTTGCTGCAAACCGCATTAAAATCCATCAAGATTTCGAGCAACAGCGGCCAGTTGAAACTGAAACGGTGCACATATTGACGCATGTCAACACAAAAGGCGCCTTAGCAAGGTACACTCTTTTTGTGTTAACATGCCTCATCTTGTGTGGAATTCTCGATTTCCTCAGTTTAAAGCGCTGATAACTGATAGTCTAGGTTTCAATGGTTGTAAAATGACACTTGCTTCCATGTATAGCCTTTCTATCCCATAATTTCCTTGTTTGAGATTTGGAATTTTTCGAGATTTTCTACCTTATCACCTTTTTCCAGTTGATCAACTAAAAGTGACATTTTGGGGTGTTTCCAATGCCCAGGTGCGGCTAAAACGCAGTCAACAGTTGTTCTATAGACAAAGACGGTTCTTTTGCTGCAAACCGCATTAAAATCCATCAAGATGTCGAGCAACAGCGGCCAGTTGAAACTGAAACGGTGCACATTTTGACGCATGTCAACACAAAAGGCGCCTTAGCAAGGTACACTCTTTTTGTGTTAACATGCCTCATCTTGTGTGGAATTCTCGATTTCCTCAGTTTAAAGCGCTGATAACTGATAGTCTAGGTTTCAATGGTTGTAAAATGACACTTGCTTCCATGTATAGCCTTTCTATCCCATAATTTCCTTGTTTGAGATTTGGAATTTTTCGAGATTTTCTACCTTATCACCTTTTTCCAGTTGATCAACTAAAAGTGACATTTTGGGGTGTTTCCAATGCCCAGGTGCGGCTAAAACGCAGTCAACAGTTGTTCTATAGACAAAGACGGTTCTTTTGCTGCAAACCGCATTAAAATCCATCAAGATTTCGAGCAACAGCGGCCAGTTGAAACTGAAACGGTGCACATATTGACGCATGTCAACACAAAAGGCGCCTTAGCAAGGTACACTCTTTTTGTGTTAACATGCCTCATCTTGTGTGGAATTCTCGATTTCCTCAGTTTAAAGCGCTGATAACTGATAGTCTAGGTTTCAATGGTTGTAAAATGACACTTGCTTCCATGTATAGCCTTTCTATCCCATAATTTCCTTGTTTGAGATTTGGAATTTTTCGAGATTTTCTACCTTATCACCTTTTTCCAGTTGATCAACTAAAAGTGACATTTTGGGGTGTTTCCAATGCCCAGGTGCGGCTAAAACGCAGTCAACAGTTGTTCTATAGACAAAGACGGTTCTTTTGCTGCAAACCGCATTAAAATCCATCAAGATTTCGAGCAACAGCGGCCAGTTGAAACTGAAACGGTGCACATATTGACGCATGTCAACACAAAAGGCGCCTTAGCAAGGTACACTCTTTTTGTGTTAACATGCCTCATCTTGTGTGGAATTCTCGATTTCCTCAGTTTAAAGCGCTGATAACTGATAGTCTAGGTTTCAATGGTTGTAAAATGACACTTGCTTCCATGTATAGCCTTTCTATCCCATAATTTCCTTGTTTGAGATTTGGAATTTTTCGAGATTTTCTACCTTATCACCTTTTTCCAGTTGATCAACTAAAAGTGACATTTTGGGGTGTTTCCAATGCCCAGGTGCGGCTAAACCACAGTCAACAGTTGTTCTATAGACAAAGACGGTTCTTTTGCTGCAAACCGCATTAAAATCCATCAAGATTTCGAGCAACAGCGGCCAGTTGAAACTGAAACGGTGCACATATTGACGCATGTCAACACAAAAGGCGCCTTAGCAAGGTACACTCTTTTTGTGTTAACATGCCTCATCTTGTGTGGAATTCTCGATTTCCTCAGTTTAAAGCGCTGATAACTGATAGTCTAGGTTTCAATGGTTGTAAAATGACACTTGCTTCCATGTATAGCCTTTCTATCCCATAATTTCCTTGTTTGAGATTTGGAATTTTTCGAGATTTTCTACCTTATCACCTTTTTCCAGTTGATCAACTAAAAGTGACATTTTGGGGTGTTTCCAATGCCCAGGTGCGGCTAAAACGCAGTCAACAGTTGTTCTATAGACAAAGACGGTTCTTTTGCTGCAAACCGCATTAAAATCCATCAAGATGTCGAGCAACAGCGGCCAGTTGAAACTGAAACGGTGCACATATATTCTTGTGTGGAATTCTCGATTTCCTCAGTTTAAAGCGCTGATAACTGATAGTCTAGGTTTCAATGGTTGTAAAATGACACTTGCTTCCATGTATAGCCTTTCTATCCCATAATTTCCTTGTTTGAGATTTGGAATTTTTCGAGATTTTCTACCTTATCACCTTTTTCCAGTTGATCAACTAAAAGTGACATTTTGGGGTGTTTCCAATGCCCAGGTGCGGCTAAACCACAGTCAACAGTTGTTCTATAGACAAAGACGGTTCTTTTGCTGCAAACCGCATTAAAATCCATCAAGATTTCGAGCAACAGCGGCCAGTTGAAACTGAAACGGTGCACATATTGACGCATGTCAACACAAAAGGCGCCTTAGCAAGGTACACTCTTTTTGTGTTAACATGCCTCATCTTGTGTGGAATTCTCGATTTCCTCAGTTTAAAGCGCTGATAACTGATAGTCTAGGTTTCAATGGTTGTAAAATGACACTTGCTTCCATGTATAGCCTTTCTATCCCATAATTTCCTTGTTTGAGATTTGGAATTTTTCGAGATTTTCTACCTTATCACCTTTTTCCAGTTGATCAACTAAAAGTGACATTTTGGGGTGTTTCCAATGCCCAGGTGCGGCTAAAACGCAGTCAACAGTTGTTCTATAGACAAAGACGGTTCTTTTGCTGCAAACCGCATTAAAATCCATCAAGATGTCGAGCAACAGCGGCCAGTTGAAACTGAAACGGTGCACATTTTGACGCATGTCAACACAAAAGGCGCCTTAGCAAGGTACACTCTTTTTGTGTTAACATGCCTCATCTTGTGTGGAATTCTCGATTTCCTCAGTTTAAAGCGCTGATAACTGATAGTCTAGGTTTCAATGGTTGTAAAATGACACTTGCTTCCATGTATAGCCTTTCTATCCCATAATTTCCTTGTTTGAGATTTGGAATTTTTCGAGATTTTCTACCTTATCACCTTTTTCCAGTTGATCAACTAAAAGTGACATTTTGGGGTGTTTCCAATGCCCAGGTGCGGCTAAAACGCAGTCAACAGTTGTTCTATAGACAAAGACGGTTCTTTTGCTGCAAACCGCATTAAAATCCATCAAGATTTCGAGCAACAGCGGCCAGTTGAAACTGAAACGGTGCACATATTGACGCATGTCAACACAAAAGGCGCCTTAGCAAGGTACACTCTTTTTGTGTTAACATGCCTCATCTTGTGTGGAATTCTCGATTTCCTCAGTTTAAAGCGCTGATAACTGATAGTCTAGGTTTCAATGGTTGTAAAATGACACTTGCTTCCATGTATAGCCTTTCTATCCCATAATTTCCTTGTTTGAGATTTGGAATTTTTCGAGATTTTCTACCTTATCACCTTTTTCCAGTTGATCAACTAAAAGTGACATTTTGGGGTGTTTCCAATGCCCAGGTGCGGCTAAACCACAGTCAACAGTTGTTCTATAGACAAAGACGGTTCTTTTGCTGCAAACCGCATTAAAATCCATCAAGATTTCGAGCAACAGCGGCCAGTTGAAACTGAAACGGTGCACATATTGACGCATGTCAACACAAAAGGCGCCTTAGCAAGGTACACTCTTTTTGTGTTAACATGCCTCATCTTGTGTGGAATTCTCGATTTCCTCAGTTTAAAGCGCTGATAACTGATAGTCTAGGTTTCAATGGTTGTAAAATGACACTTGCTTCCATGTATAGCCTTTCTATCCCATAATTTCCTTGTTTGAGATTTGGAATTTTTCGAGATTTTCTACCTTATCACCTTTTTCCAGTTGATCAACTAAAAGTGACATTTTGGGGTGTTTCCAATGCCCAGGTGCGGCTAAAATGCAGTCAACAGTTGTTCTATAGACAAAGACGGTTCTTTTGCTGCAAACCGCATTAAAATCCATCAAGATGTCGAGCAACAGCGGCCAGTTGAAACTGAAACGGTGCACATATATTCTTGTGTGGAATTCTCGATTTCCTCAGTTTAAAGCGCTGATAACTGATAGTCTAGGTTTCAATGGTTGTAAAATGACACTTGCTTCCATGTATAGCCTTTCTATCCCATAATTTCCTTGTTTGAGATTTGGAATTTTTCGAGATTTTCTACCTTATCACCTTTTTCCAGTTGATCAACTAAAAGTGACATTTTGGGGTGTTTCCAATGCCCAGGTGCGGCTAAACCACAGTCAACAGTTGTTCTATAGACAAAGACGGTTCTTTTGCTGCAAACCGCATTAAAATCCATCAAGATGTCGAGCAACAGCGGCCAGTTGAAACTGAAACGGTGCACATTTTGACGCATGTCAACACAAAAGGCGCCTTAGCAAGGTACACTCTTTTTGTGTTAACATGCCTCATCTTGTGTGGAATTCTCGATTTCCTCAGTTTAAAGCGCTGATAACTGATAGTCTAGGTTTCAATGGTTGTAAAATGACACTTGCTTCCATGTATAGCCTTTCTATCCCATAATTTCCTTGTTTGAGATTTGGAATTTTTCGAGATTTTCTACCTTATCACCTTTTTCCAGTTGATCAACTAAAAGTGACATTTTGGGGTGTTTCCAATGCCCAGGTGCGGCTAAAACGCAGTCAACAGTTGTTCTATAGACAAAGACGGTTCTTTTGCTGCAAACCGCATTAAAATCCATCAAGATTTCGAGCAACAGCGGCCAGTTGAAACTGAAACGGTGCACATATTGACGCATGTCAACACAAAAGGCGCCTTAGCAAGGTACACTCTTTTTGTGTTAACATGCCTCATCTTGTGTGGAATTCTCGATTTCCTCAGTTTAAAGCGCTGATAACTGATAGTCTAGGTTTCAATGGTTGTAAAATGACACTTGCTTCCATGTATAGCCTTTCTATCCCATAATTTCCTTGTTTGAGATTTGGAATTTTTCGAGATTTTCTACCTTATCACCTTTTTCCAGTTGATCAACTAAAAGTGACATTTTGGGGTGTTTCCAATGCCCAGGTGCGGCTAAAACGCAGTCAACAGTTGTTCTATAGACAAAGACGGTTCTTTTGCTGCAAACCGCATTAAAATCCATCAAGATTTCGAGCAACAGCGGCCAGTTGAAACTGAAACGGTGCACATATTGACGCATGTCAACACAAAAGGCGCCTTAGCAAGGTACACTCTTTTTGTGTTAACATGCCTCATCTTGTGTGGAATTCTCGATTTCCTCAGTTTAAAGCGCTGATAACTGATAGTCTAGGTTTCAATGGTTGTAAAATGACACTTGCTTCCATGTATAGCCTTTCTATCCCATAATTTCCTTGTTTGAGATTTGGAATTTTTCGAGATTTTCTACCTTATCACCTTTTTCCAGTTGATCAACTAAAAGTGACATTTTGGGGTGTTTCCAATGCCCAGGTGCGGCTAAAACGCAGTCAACAGTTGTTCTATAGACAAAGACGGTTCTTTTGCTGCAAACCGCATTAAAATCCATCAAGATTTCGAGCAACAGCGGCCAGTTGAACCTGAAACGGTGCACATATTGACGCATGTCAACACAAAAGGCGCCTTAGCAAGGTACACTCTTTTTGTGTTAACATGCCTCATCTTGTGTGGAATTCTCGATTTCCTCAGTTTAAAGCGCTGATAACTGATAGTCTAGGTTTCAATGGTTGTAAAATGACACTTGCTTCCATGTATAGCCTTTCTATCCCATAATTTCCTTGTTTGAGATTTGGAATTTTTCGAGATTTTCTACCTTATCACCTTTTTCCAGTTGATCAACTAAAAGTGACATTTTGGGGTGTTTCCAATGCCCAGGTGCGGCTAAAACGCAGTCAACAGTTGTTCTATAGACAAAGACGGTTCTTTTGCTGCAAACCGCATTAAAATCCATCAAGATGTCGAGCAACAGCGGCCAGTTGAAACTGAAACGGTGCACATATATTCTTGTGTGGAATTCTCGATTTCCTCAGTTTAAAGCGCTGATAACTGATAGTCTAGGTTTCAATGGTTGTAAAATGACACTTGCTTCCATGTATAGCCTTTCTATCCCATAATTTCCTTGTTTGAGATTTGGAATTTTTCGAGATTTTCTACCTTATCACCTTTTTCCAGTTGATCAACTAAAAGTGACATTTTGGGGTGTTTCCAATGCCCAGGTGCGGCTAAACCACAGTCAACAGTTGTTCTATAGACAAAGACGGTTCTTTTGCTGCAAACCGCATTAAAATCCATCAAGATTTCGAGCAACAGCGGCCAGTTGAAACTGAAACGGTGCACATATTGACGCATGTCAACACAAAAGGCGCCTTAGCAAGGTACACTCTTTTTGTGTTAACATGCCTCATCTTGTGTGGAATTCTCGATTTCCTCAGTTTAAAGCGCTGATAACTGATAGTCTAGGTTTCAATGGTTGTAAAATGACACTTGCTTCCATGTATAGCCTTTCTATCCCATAATTTCCTTGTTTGAGATTTGGAATTTTTCGAGATTTTCTACCTTATCACCTTTTTCCAGTTGATCAACTAAAAGTGACATTTTGGGGTGTTTCCAATGCCCAGGTGCGGCTAAAACGCAGTCAACAGTTGTTCTATAGACAAAGACGGTTCTTTTGCTGCAAACCGCATTAAAATCCATCAAGATGTCGAGCAACAGCGGCCAGTTGAAACTGAAACGGTGCACATTTTGACGCATGTCAACACAAAAGGCGCCTTAGCAAGGTACACTCTTTTTGTGTTAACATGCCTCATCTTGTGTGGAATTCTCGATTTCCTCAGTTTAAAGCGCTGATAACTGATAGTCTAGGTTTCAATGGTTGTAAAATGACACTTGCTTCCATGTATAGCCTTTCTATCCCATAATTTCCTTGTTTGAGATTTGGAATTTTTCGAGATTTTCTACCTTATCACCTTTTTCCAGTTGATCAACTAAAAGTGACATTTTGGGGTGTTTCCAATGCCCAGGTGCGGCTAAAACGCAGTCAACAGTTGTTCTATAGACAAAGACGGTTCTTTTGCTGCAAACCGCATTAAAATCCATCAAGATTTCGAGCAACAGCGGCCAGTTGAAACTGAAACGGTGCACATATTGACGCATGTCAACACAAAAGGCGCCTTAGCAAGGTACACTCTTTTTGTGTTAACATGCCTCATCTTGTGTGGAATTCTCGATTTCCTCAGTTTAAAGCGCTGATAACTGATAGTCTAGGTTTCAATGGTTGTAAAATGACACTTGCTTCCATGTATAGCCTTTCTATCCCATAATTTCCTTGTTTGAGATTTGGAATTTTTCGAGATTTTCTACCTTATCACCTTTTTCCAGTTGATCAACTAAAAGTGACATTTTGGGGTGTTTCCAATGCCCAGGTGCGGCTAAAACGCAGTCAACAGTTGTTCTATAGACAAAGACGGTTCTTTTGCTGCAAACCGCATTAAAATCCATCAAGATTTCGAGCAACAGCGGCCAGTTGAACCTGAAACGGTGCACATATTGACGCATGTCAACACAAAAGGCGCCTTAGCAAGGTACACTCTTTTTGTGTTAACATGCCTCATCTTGTGTGGAATTCTCGATTTCCTCAGTTTAAAGCGCTGATAACTGATAGTCTAGGTTTCAATGGTTGTAAAATGACACTTGCTTCCATGTATAGCCTTTCTATCCCATAATTTCCTTGTTTGAGATTTGGAATTTTTCGAGATTTTCTACCTTATCACCTTTTTCCAGTTGATCAACTAAAAGTGACATTTTGGGGTGTTTCCAATGCCCAGGTGCGGCTAAAACGCAGTCAACAGTTGTTCTATAGACAAAGACGGTTCTTTTGCTGCAAACCGCATTAAAATCCATCAAGATGTCGAGCAACAGCGGCCAGTTGAAACTGAAACGGTGCACATATATTCTTGTGTGGAATTCTCGATTTCCTCAGTTTAAAGCGCTGATAACTGATAGTCTAGGTTTCAATGGTTGTAAAATGACACTTGCTTCCATGTATAGCCTTTCTATCCCATAATTTCCTTGTTTGAGATTTGGAATTTTTCGAGATTTTCTACCTTATCACCTTTTTCCAGTTGATCAACTAAAAGTGACATTTTGGGGTGTTTCCAATGCCCAGGTGCGGCTAAACCACAGTCAACAGTTGTTCTATAGACAAAGACGGTTCTTTTGCTGCAAACCGCATTAAAATCCATCAAGATTTCGAGCAACAGCGGCCAGTTGAAACTGAAACGGTGCACATATTGACGCATGTCAACACAAAAGGCGCCTTAGCAAGGTACACTCTTTTTGTGTTAACATGCCTCATCTTGTGTGGAATTCTCGATTTCCTCAGTTTAAAGCGCTGATAACTGATAGTCTAGGTTTCAATGGTTGTAAAATGACACTTGCTTCCATGTATAGCCTTTCTATCCCATAATTTCCTTGTTTGAGATTTGGAATTTTTCGAGATTTTCTACCTTATCACCTTTTTCCAGTTGATCAACTAAAAGTGACATTTTGGGGTGTTTCCAATGCCCAGGTGCGGCTAAAACGCAGTCAACAGTTGTTCTATAGACAAAGACGGTTCTTTTGCTGCAAACCGCATTAAAATCCATCAAGATGTCGAGCAACAGCGGCCAGTTGAAACTGAAACGGTGCACATTTTGACGCATGTCAACACAAAAGGCGCCTTAGCAAGGTACACTCTTTTTGTGTTAACATGCCTCATCTTGTGTGGAATTCTCGATTTCCTCAGTTTAAAGCGCTGATAACTGATAGTCTAGGTTTCAATGGTTGTAAAATGACACTTGCTTCCATGTATAGCCTTTCTATCCCATAATTTCCTTGTTTGAGATTTGGAATTTTTCGAGATTTTCTACCTTATCACCTTTTTCCAGTTGATCAACTAAAAGTGACATTTTGGGGTGTTTCCAATGCCCAGGTGCGGCTAAACCACAGTCAACAGTTGTTCTATAGACAAAGACGGTTCTTTTGCTGCAAACCGCATTAAAATCCATCAAGATTTCGAGCAACAGCGGCCAGTTGAAACTGAAACGGTGCACATATTGACGCATGTCAACACAAAAGGCGCCTTAGCAAGGTACACTCTTTTTGTGTTAACATGCCTCATCTTGTGTGGAATTCTCGATTTCCTCAGTTTAAAGCGCTGATAACTGATAGTCTAGGTTTCAATGGTTGTAAAATGACACTTGCTTCCATGTATAGCCTTTCTATCCCATAATTTCCTTGTTTGAGATTTGGAATTTTTCGAGATTTTCTACCTTATCACCTTTTTCCAGTTGATCAACTAAAAGTGACATTTTGGGGTGTTTCCAATGCCCAGGTGCGGCTAAAACGCAGTCAACAGTTGTTCTATAGACAAAGACGGTTCTTTTGCTGCAAACCGCATTAAAATCCATCAAGATGTCGAGCAACAGCGGCCAGTTGAAACTGAAACGGTGCACATATATTCTTGTGTGGAATTCTCGATTTCCTCAGTTTAAAGCGCTGATAACTGATAGTCTAGGTTTCAATGGTTGTAAAATGACACTTGCTTCCATGTATAGCCTTTCTATCCCATAATTTCCTTGTTTGAGATTTGGAATTTTTCGAGATTTTCTACCTTATCACCTTTTTCCAGTTGATCAACTAAAAGTGACATTTTGGGGTGTTTCCAATGCCCAGGTGCGGCTAAACCACAGTCAACAGTTGTTCTATAGACAAAGACGGTTCTTTTGCTGCAAACCGCATTAAAATCCATCAAGATTTCGAGCAACAGCGGCCAGTTGAAACTGAAACGGTGCACATATTGACGCATGTCAACACAAAAGGCGCCTTAGCAAGGTACACTCTTTTTGTGTTAACATGCCTCATCTTGTGTGGAATTCTCGATTTCCTCAGTTTAAAGCGCTGATAACTGATAGTCTAGGTTTCAATGGTTGTAAAATGACACTTGCTTCCATGTATAGCCTTTCTATCCCATAATTTCCTTGTTTGAGATTTGGAATTTTTCGAGATTTTCTACCTTATCACCTTTTTCCAGTTGATCAACTAAAAGTGACATTTTGGGGTGTTTCCAATGCCCAGGTGCGGCTAAAACGCAGTCAACAGTTGTTCTATAGACAAAGACGGTTCTTTTGCTGCAAACCGCATTAAAATCCATCAAGATGTCGAGCAACAGCGGCCAGTTGAAACTGAAACGGTGCACATATATTCTTGTGTGGAATTCTCGATTTCCTCAGTTTAAAGCGCTGATAACTGATAGTCTAGGTTTCAATGGTTGTAAAATGACACTTGCTTCCATGTATAGCCTTTCTATCCCATAATTTCCTTGTTTGAGATTTGGAATTTTTCGAGATTTTCTACCTTATCACCTTTTTCCAGTTGATCAACTAAAAGTGACATTTTGGGGTGTTTCCAATGCCCAGGTGCGGCTAAACCACAGTCAACAGTTGTTCTATAGACAAAGACGGTTCTTTTGCTGCAAACCGCATTAAAATCCATCAAGATTTCGAGCAACAGCGGCCAGTTGAAACTGAAACGGTGCACATATTGACGCATGTCAACACAAAAGGCGCCTTAGCAAGGTACACTCTTTTTGTGTTAACATGCCTCATCTTGTGTGGAATTCTCGATTTCCTCAGTTTAAAGCGCTGATAACTGATAGTCTAGGTTTCAATGGTTGTAAAATGACACTTGCTTCCATGTATAGCCTTTCTATCCCATAATTTCCTTGTTTGAGATTTGGAATTTTTCGAGATTTTCTACCTTATCACCTTTTTCCAGTTGATCAACTAAAAGTGACATTTTGGGGTGTTTCCAATGCCCAGGTGCGGCTAAAACGCAGTCAACAGTTGTTCTATAGACAAAGACGGTTCTTTTGCTGCAAACCGCATTAAAATCCATCAAGATGTCGAGCAACAGCGGCCAGTTGAAACTGAAACGGTGCACATTTTGACGCATGTCAACACAAAAGGCGCCTTAGCAAGGTACACTCTTTTTGTGTTAACATGCCTCATCTTGTGTGGAATTCTCGATTTCCTCAGTTTAAAGCGCTGATAACTGATAGTCTAGGTTTCAATGGTTGTAAAATGACACTTGCTTCCATGTATAGCCTTTCTATCCCATAATTTCCTTGTTTGAGATTTGGAATTTTTCGAGATTTTCTACCTTATCACCTTTTTCCAGTTGATCAACTAAAAGTGACATTTTGGGGTGTTTCCAATGCCCAGGTGCGGCTAAACCACAGTCAACAGTTGTTCTATAGACAAAGACGGTTCTTTTGCTGCAAACCGCATTAAAATCCATCAAGATTTCGAGCAACAGCGGCCAGTTGAAACTGAAACGGTGCACATATTGACGCATGTCAACACAAAAGGCGCCTTAGCAAGGTACACTCTTTTTGTGTTAACATGCCTCATCTTGTGTGGAATTCTCGATTTCCTCAGTTTAAAGCGCTGATAACTGATAGTCTAGGTTTCAATGGTTGTAAAATGACACTTGCTTCCATGTATAGCCTTTCTATCCCATAATTTCCTTGTTTGAGATTTGGAATTTTTCGAGATTTTCTACCTTATCACCTTTTTCCAGTTGATCAACTAAAAGTGACATTTTGGGGTGTTTCCAATGCCCAGGTGCGGCTAAAACGCAGTCAACAGTTGTTCTATAGACAAAGACGGTTCTTTTGCTGCAAACCGCATTAAAATCCATCAAGATGTCGAGCAACAGCGGCCAGTTGAAACTGAAACGGTGCACATATATTCTTGTGTGGAATTCTCGATTTCCTCAGTTTAAAGCGCTGATAACTGATAGTCTAGGTTTCAATGGTTGTAAAATGACACTTGCTTCCATGTATAGCCTTTCTATCCCATAATTTCCTTGTTTGAGATTTGGAATTTTTCGAGATTTTCTACCTTATCACCTTTTTCCAGTTGATCAACTAAAAGTGACATTTTGGGGTGTTTCCAATGCCCAGGTGCGGCTAAACCACAGTCAACAGTTGTTCTATAGACAAAGACGGTTCTTTTGCTGCAAACCGCATTAAAATCCATCAAGATTTCGAGCAACAGCGGCCAGTTGAAACTGAAACGGTGCACATATTGACGCATGTCAACACAAAAGGCGCCTTAGCAAGGTACACTCTTTTTGTGTTAACATGCCTCATCTTGTGTGGAATTCTCGATTTCCTCAGTTTAAAGCGCTGATAACTGATAGTCTAGGTTTCAATGGTTGTAAAATGACACTTGCTTCCATGTATAGCCTTTCTATCCCATAATTTCCTTGTTTGAGATTTGGAATTTTTCGAGATTTTCTACCTTATCACCTTTTTCCAGTTGATCAACTAAAAGTGACATTTTGGGGTGTTTCCAATGCCCAGGTGCGGCTAAAACGCAGTCAACAGTTGTTCTATAGACAAAGACGGTTCTTTTGCTGCAAACCGCATTAAAATCCATCAAGATGTCGAGCAACAGCGGCCAGTTGAAACTGAAACGGTGCACATATATTCTTGTGTGGAATTCTCGATTTCCTCAGTTTAAAGCGCTGATAACTGATAGTCTAGGTTTCAATGGTTGTAAAATGACACTTGCTTCCATGTATAGCCTTTCTATCCCATAATTTCCTTGTTTGAGATTTGGAATTTTTCGAGATTTTCTACCTTATCACCTTTTTCCAGTTGATCAACTAAAAGTGACATTTTGGGGTGTTTCCAATGCCCAGGTGCGGCTAAACCACAGTCAACAGTTGTTCTATAGACAAAGACGGTTCTTTTGCTGCAAACCGCATTAAAATCCATCAAGATTTCGAGCAACAGCGGCCAGTTGAAACTGAAACGGTGCACATATTGACGCATGTCAACACAAAAGGCGCCTTAGCAAGGTACACTCTTTTTGTGTTAACATGCCTCATCTTGTGTGGAATTCTCGATTTCCTCAGTTTAAAGCGCTGATAACTGATAGTCTAGGTTTCAATGGTTGTAAAATGACACTTGCTTCCATGTATAGCCTTTCTATCCCATAATTTCCTTGTTTGAGATTTGGAATTTTTCGAGATTTTCTACCTTATCACCTTTTTCCAGTTGATCAACTAAAAGTGACATTTTGGGGTGTTTCCAATGCCCAGGTGCGGCTAAAACGCAGTCAACAGTTGTTCTATAGACAAAGACGGTTCTTTTGCTGCAAACCGCATTAAAATCCATCAAGATGTCGAGCAACAGCGGCCAGTTGAAACTGAAACGGTGCACATATATTCTTGTGTGGAATTCTCGATTTCCTCAGTTTAAAGCGCTGATAACTGATAGTCTAGGTTTCAATGGTTGTAAAATGACACTTGCTTCCATGTATAGCCTTTCTATCCCATAATTTCCTTGTTTGAGATTTGGAATTTTTCGAGATTTTCTACCTTATCACCTTTTTCCAGTTGATCAACTAAAAGTGACATTTTGGGGTGTTTCCAATGCCCAGGTGCGGCTAAACCACAGTCAACAGTTGTTCTATAGACAAAGACGGTTCTTTTGCTGCAAACCGCATTAAAATCCATCAAGATTTCGAGCAACAGCGGCCAGTTGAAACTGAAACGGTGCACATATTGACGCATGTCAACACAAAAGGCGCCTTAGCAAGGTACACTCTTTTTGTGTTAACATGCCTCATCTTGTGTGGAATTCTCGATTTCCTCAGTTTAAAGCGCTGATAACTGATAGTCTAGGTTTCAATGGTTGTAAAATGACACTTGCTTCCATGTATAGCCTTTCTATCCCATAATTTCCTTGTTTGAGATTTGGAATTTTTCGAGATTTTCTACCTTATCACCTTTTTCCAGTTGATCAACTAAAAGTGACATTTTGGGGTGTTTCCAATGCCCAGGTGCGGCTAAAACGCAGTCAACAGTTGTTCTATAGACAAAGACGGTTCTTTTGCTGCAAACCGCATTAAAATCCATCAAGATGTCGAGCAACAGCGGCCAGTTGAAACTGAAACGGTGCACATTTTGACGCATGTCAACACAAAAGGCGCCTTAGCAAGGTACACTCTTTTTGTGTTAACATGCCTCATCTTGTGTGGAATTCTCGATTTCCTCAGTTTAAAGCGCTGATAACTGATAGTCTAGGTTTCAATGGTTGTAAAATGACACTTGCTTCCATGTATAGCCTTTCTATCCCATAATTTCCTTGTTTGAGATTTGGAATTTTTCGAGATTTTCTACCTTATCACCTTTTTCCAGTTGATCAACTAAAAGTGACATTTTGGGGTGTTTCCAATGCCCAGGTGCGGCTAAACCACAGTCAACAGTTGTTCTATAGACAAAGACGGTTCTTTTGCTGCAAACCGCATTAAAATCCATCAAGATTTCGAGCAACAGCGGCCAGTTGAAACTGAAACGGTGCACATATTGACGCATGTCAACACAAAAGGCGCCTTAGCAAGGTACACTCTTTTTGTGTTAACATGCCTCATCTTGTGTGGAATTCTCGATTTCCTCAGTTTAAAGCGCTGATAACTGATAGTCTAGGTTTCAATGGTTGTAAAATGACACTTGCTTCCATGTATAGCCTTTCTATCCCATAATTTCCTTGTTTGAGATTTGGAATTTTTCGAGATTTTCTACCTTATCACCTTTTTCCAGTTGATCAACTAAAAGTGACATTTTGGGGTGTTTCCAATGCCCAGGTGCGGCTAAAACGCAGTCAACAGTTGTTCTATAGACAAAGACGGTTCTTTTGCTGCAAACCGCATTAAAATCCATCAAGATGTCGAGCAACAGCGGCCAGTTGAAACTGAAACGGTGCACATATATTCTTGTGTGGAATTCTCGATTTCCTCAGTTTAAAGCGCTGATAACTGATAGTCTAGGTTTCAATGGTTGTAAAATGACACTTGCTTCCATGTATAGCCTTTCTATCCCATAATTTCCTTGTTTGAGATTTGGAATTTTTCGAGATTTTCTACCTTATCACCTTTTTCCAGTTGATCAACTAAAAGTGACATTTTGGGGTGTTTCCAATGCCCAGGTGCGGCTAAACCACAGTCAACAGTTGTTCTATAGACAAAGACGGTTCTTTTGCTGCAAACCGCATTAAAATCCATCAAGATTTCGAGCAACAGCGGCCAGTTGAAACTGAAACGGTGCACATATTGACGCATGTCAACACAAAAGGCGCCTTAGCAAGGTACACTCTTTTTGTGTTAACATGCCTCATCTTGTGTGGAATTCTCGATTTCCTCAGTTTAAAGCGCTGATAACTGATAGTCTAGGTTTCAATGGTTGTAAAATGACACTTGCTTCCATGTATAGCCTTTCTATCCCATAATTTCCTTGTTTGAGATTTGGAATTTTTCGAGATTTTCTACCTTATCACCTTTTTCCAGTTGATCAACTAAAAGTGACATTTTGGGGTGTTTCCAATGCCCAGGTGCGGCTAAAACGCAGTCAACAGTTGTTCTATAGACAAAGACGGTTCTTTTGCTGCAAACCGCATTAAAATCCATCAAGATGTCGAGCAACAGCGGCCAGTTGAAACTGAAACGGTGCACATATATTCTTGTGTGGAATTCTCGATTTCCTCAGTTTAAAGCGCTGATAACTGATAGTCTAGGTTTCAATGGTTGTAAAATGACACTTGCTTCCATGTATAGCCTTTCTATCCCATAATTTCCTTGTTTGAGATTTGGAATTTTTCGAGATTTTCTACCTTATCACCTTTTTCCAGTTGATCAACTAAAAGTGACATTTTGGGGTGTTTCCAATGCCCAGGTGCGGCTAAAACGCAGTCAACAGTTGTTCTATAGACAAAGACGGTTCTTTTGCTGCAAACCGCATTAAAATCCATCAAGATGTCGAGCAACAGCGGCCAGTTGAAACTGAAACGGTGCACATATATTCTTGTGTGGAATTCTCGATTTCCTCAGTTTAAAGCGCTGATAACTGATAGTCTAGGTTTCAATGGTTGTAAAATGACACTTGCTTCCATGTATAGCCTTTCTATCCCATAATTTCCTTGTTTGAGATTTGGAATTTTTCGAGATTTTCTACCTTATCACCTTTTTCCAGTTGATCAACTAAAAGTGACATTTTGGGGTGTTTCCAATGCCCAGGTGCGGCTAAACCACAGTCAACAGTTGTTCTATAGACAAAGACGGTTCTTTTGCTGCAAACCGCATTAAAATCCATCAAGATTTCGAGCAACAGCGGCCAGTTGAAACTGAAACGGTGCACATATTGACGCATGTCAACACAAAAGGCGCCTTAGCAAGGTACACTCTTTTTGTGTTAACATGCCTCATCTTGTGTGGAATTCTCGATTTCCTCAGTTTAAAGCGCTGATAACTGATAGTCTAGGTTTCAATGGTTGTAAAATGACACTTGCTTCCATGTATAGCCTTTCTATCCCATAATTTCCTTGTTTGAGATTTGGAATTTTTCGAGATTTTCTACCTTATCACCTTTTTCCAGTTGATCAACTAAAAGTGACATTTTGGGGTGTTTCCAATGCCCAGGTGCGGCTAAAACGCAGTCAACAGTTGTTCTATAGACAAAGACGGTTCTTTTGCTGCAAACCGCATTAAAATCCATCAAGATGTCGAGCAACAGCGGCCAGTTGAAACTGAAACGGTGCACATTTTGACGCATGTCAACACAAAAGGCGCCTTAGCAAGGTACACTCTTTTTGTGTTAACATGCCTCATCTTGTGTGGAATTCTCGATTTCCTCAGTTTAAAGCGCTGATAACTGATAGTCTAGGTTTCAATGGTTGTAAAATGACACTTGCTTCCATGTATAGCCTTTCTATCCCATAATTTCCTTGTTTGAGATTTGGAATTTTTCGAGATTTTCTACCTTATCACCTTTTTCCAGTTGATCAACTAAAAGTGACATTTTGGGGTGTTTCCAATGCCCAGGTGCGGCTAAACCACAGTCAACAGTTGTTCTATAGACAAAGACGGTTCTTTTGCTGCAAACCGCATTAAAATCCATCAAGATTTCGAGCAACAGCGGCCAGTTGAAACTGAAACGGTGCACATATTGACGCATGTCAACACAAAAGGCGCCTTAGCAAGGTACACTCTTTTTGTGTTAACATGCCTCATCTTGTGTGGAATTCTCGATTTCCTCAGTTTAAAGCGCTGATAACTGATAGTCTAGGTTTCAATGGTTGTAAAATGACACTTGCTTCCATGTATAGCCTTTCTATCCCATAATTTCCTTGTTTGAGATTTGGAATTTTTCGAGATTTTCTACCTTATCACCTTTTTCCAGTTGATCAACTAAAAGTGACATTTTGGGGTGTTTCCAATGCCCAGGTGCGGCTAAAACGCAGTCAACAGTTGTTCTATAGACAAAGACGGTTCTTTTGCTGCAAACCGCATTAAAATCCATCAAGATGTCGAGCAACAGCGGCCAGTTGAAACTGAAACGGTGCACATATATTCTTGTGTGGAATTCTCGATTTCCTCAGTTTAAAGCGCTGATAACTGATAGTCTAGGTTTCAATGGTTGTAAAATGACACTTGCTTCCATGTATAGCCTTTCTATCCCATAATTTCCTTGTTTGAGATTTGGAATTTTTCGAGATTTTCTACCTTATCACCTTTTTCCAGTTGATCAACTAAAAGTGACATTTTGGGGTGTTTCCAATGCCCAGGTGCGGCTAAACCACAGTCAACAGTTGTTCTATAGACAAAGACGGTTCTTTTGCTGCAAACCGCATTAAAATCCATCAAGATTTCGAGCAACAGCGGCCAGTTGAAACTGAAACGGTGCACATATTGAGGCATGTCAACACAAAAGGCGCCTTAGCAAGGTACACTCTTTTTGTGTTAACATGCCTCATCTTGTGTGGAATTCTCGATTTCCTCAGTTTAAAGCGCTGATAACTGATAGTCTAGGTTTCAATGGTTGTAAAATGACACTTGCTTCCATGTATAGCCTTTCTATCCCATAATTTCCTTGTTTGAGATTTGGAATTTTTCGAGATTTTCTACCTTATCACCTTTTTCCAGTTGATCAACTAAAAGTGACATTTTGGGGTGTTTCCAATGCCCAGGTGCGGCTAAAACGCAGTCAACAGTTGTTCTATAGACAAAGACGGTTCTTTTGCTGCAAACCGCATTAAAATCCATCAAGATGTCGAGCAACAGCGGCCAGTTGAAACTGAAACGGTGCACATATATTCTTGTGTGGAATTCTCGATTTCCTCAGTTTAAAGCGCTGATAACTGATAGTCTAGGTTTCAATGGTTGTAAAATGACACTTGCTTCCATGTATAGCCTTTCTATCCCATAATTTCCTTGTTTGAGATTTGGAATTTTTCGAGATTTTCTACCTTATCACCTTTTTCCAGTTGATCAACTAAAAGTGACATTTTGGGGTGTTTCCAATGCCCAGGTGCGGCTAAACCACAGTCAACAGTTGTTCTATAGACAAAGACGGTTCTTTTGCTGCAAACCGCATTAAAATCCATCAAGATTTCGAGCAACAGCGGCCAGTTGAAACTGAAACGGTGCACATATTGACGCATGTCAACACAAAAGGCGCCTTAGCAAGGTACACTCTTTTTGTGTTAACATGCCTCATCTTGTGTGGAATTCTCGATTTCCTCAGTTTAAAGCGCTGATAACTGATAGTCTAGGTTTCAATGGTTGTAAAATGACACTTGCTTCCATGTATAGCCTTTCTATCCCATAATTTCCTTGTTTGAGATTTGGAATTTTTCGAGATTTTCTACCTTATCACCTTTTTCCAGTTGATCAACTAAAAGTGACATTTTGGGGTGTTTCCAATGCCCAGGTGCGGCTAAAACGCAGTCAACAGTTGTTCTATAGACAAAGACGGTTCTTTTGCTGCAAACCGCATTAAAATCCATCAAGATGTCGAGCAACAGCGGCCAGTTGAAACTGAAACGGTGCACATTTTGACGCATGTCAACACAAAAGGCGCCTTAGCAAGGTACACTCTTTTTGTGTTAACATGCCTCATCTTGTGTGGAATTCTCGATTTCCTCAGTTTAAAGCGCTGATAACTGATAGTCTAGGTTTCAATGGTTGTAAAATGACACTTGCTTCCATGTATAGCCTTTCTATCCCATAATTTCCTTGTTTGAGATTTGGAATTTTTCGAGATTTTCTACCTTATCACCTTTTTCCAGTTGATCAACTAAAAGTGACATTTTGGGGTGTTTCCAATGCCCAGGTGCGGCTAAACCACAGTCAACAGTTGTTCTATAGACAAAGACGGTTCTTTTGCTGCAAACCGCATTAAAATCCATCAAGATTTCGAGCAACAGCGGCCAGTTGAAACTGAAACGGTGCACATATTGACGCATGTCAACACAAAAGGCGCCTTAGCAAGGTACACTCTTTTTGTGTTAACATGCCTCATCTTGTGTGGAATTCTCGATTTCCTCAGTTTAAAGCGCTGATAACTGATAGTCTAGGTTTCAATGGTTGTAAAATGACACTTGCTTCCATGTATAGCCTTTCTATCCCATAATTTCCTTGTTTGAGATTTGGAATTTTTCGAGATTTTCTACCTTATCACCTTTTTCCAGTTGATCAACTAAAAGTGACATTTTGGGGTGTTTCCAATGCCCAGGTGCGGCTAAAACGCAGTCAACAGTTGTTCTATAGACAAAGACGGTTCTTTTGCTGCAAACCGCATTAAAATCCATCAAGATGTCGAGCAACAGCGGCCAGTTGAAACTGAAACGGTGCACATATATTCTTGTGTGGAATTCTCGATTTCCTCAGTTTAAAGCGCTGATAACTGATAGTCTAGGTTTCAATGGTTGTAAAATGACACTTGCTTCCATGTATAGCCTTTCTATCCCATAATTTCCTTGTTTGAGATTTGGAATTTTTCGAGATTTTCTACCTTATCACCTTTTTCCAGTTGATCAACTAAAAGTGACATTTTGGGGTGTTTCCAATGCCCAGGTGCGGCTAAACCACAGTCAACAGTTGTTCTATAGACAAAGACGGTTCTTTTGCTGCAAACCGCATTAAAATCCATCAAGATTTCGAGCAACAGCGGCCAGTTGAAACTGAAACGGTGCACATATTGACGCATGTCAACACAAAAGGCGCCTTAGCAAGGTACACTCTTTTTGTGTTAACATGCCTCATCTTGTGTGGAATTCTCGATTTCCTCAGTTTAAAGCGCTGATAACTGATAGTCTAGGTTTCAATGGTTGTAAAATGACACTTGCTTCCATGTATAGCCTTTCTATCCCATAATTTCCTTGTTTGAGATTTGGAATTTTTCGAGATTTTCTACCTTATCACCTTTTTCCAGTTGATCAACTAAAAGTGACATTTTGGGGTGTTTCCAATGCCCAGGTGCGGCTAAAACGCAGTCAACAGTTGTTCTATAGACAAAGACGGTTCTTTTGCTGCAAACCGCATTAAAATCCATCAAGATGTCGAGCAACAGCGGCCAGTTGAAACTGAAACGGTGCACATTTTGACGCATGTCAACACAAAAGGCGCCTTAGCAAGGTACACTCTTTTTGTGTTAACATGCCTCATCTTGTGTGGAATTCTCGATTTCCTCAGTTTAAAGCGCTGATAACTGATAGTCTAGGTTTCAATGGTTGTAAAATGACACTTGCTTCCATGTATAGCCTTTCTATCCCATAATTTCCTTGTTTGAGATTTGGAATTTTTCGAGATTTTCTACCTTATCACCTTTTTCCAGTTGATCAACTAAAAGTGACATTTTGGGGTGTTTCCAATGCCCAGGTGCGGCTAAACCACAGTCAACAGTTGTTCTATAGACAAAGACGGTTCTTTTGCTGCAAACCGCATTAAAATCCATCAAGATTTCGAGCAACAGCGGCCAGTTGAAACTGAAACGGTGCACATATTGACGCATGTCAACACAAAAGGCGCCTTAGCAAGGTACACTCTTTTTGTGTTAACATGCCTCATCTTGTGTGGAATTCTCGATTTCCTCAGTTTAAAGCGCTGATAACTGATAGTCTAGGTTTCAATGGTTGTAAAATGACACTTGCTTCCATGTATAGCCTTTCTATCCCATAATTTCCTTGTTTGAGATTTGGAATTTTTCGAGATTTTCTACCTTATCACCTTTTTCCAGTTGATCAACTAAAAGTGACATTTTGGGGTGTTTCCAATGCCCAGGTGCGGCTAAACCACAGTCAACAGTTGTTCTATAGACAAAGACGGTTCTTTTGCTGCAAACCGCATTAAAATCCATCAAGATTTCGAGCAACAGCGGCCAGTTGAAACTGAAACGGTGCACATATTGACGCATGTCAACACAAAAGGCGCCTTAGCAAGGTACACTCTTTTTGTGTTAACATGCCTCATCTTGTGTGGAATTCTCGATTTCCTCAGTTTAAAGCGCTGATAACTGATAGTCTAGGTTTCAATGGTTGTAAAATGACACTTGCTTCCATGTATAGCCTTTCTATCCCATAATTTCCTTGTTTGAGATTTGGAATTTTTCGAGATTTTCTACCTTATCACCTTTTTCCAGTTGATCAACTAAAAGTGACATTTTGGGGTGTTTCCAATGCCCAGGTGCGGCTAAAACGCAGTCAACAGTTGTTCTATAGACAAAGACGGTTCTTTTGCTGCAAACCGCATTAAAATCCATCAAGATGTCGAGCAACAGCGGCCAGTTGAAACTGAAACGGTGCACATATATTCTTGTGTGGAATTCTCGATTTCCTCAGTTTAAAGCGCTGATAACTGATAGTCTAGGTTTCAATGGTTGTAAAATGACACTTGCTTCCATGTATAGCCTTTCTATCCCATAATTTCCTTGTTTGAGATTTGGAATTTTTCGAGATTTTCTACCTTATCACCTTTTTCCAGTTGATCAACTAAAAGTGACATTTTGGGGTGTTTCCAATGCCCAGGTGCGGCTAAACCACAGTCAACAGTTGTTCTATAGACAAAGACGGTTCTTTTGCTGCAAACCGCATTAAAATCCATCAAGATTTCGAGCAACAGCGGCCAGTTGAAACTGAAACGGTGCACATATTGACGCATGTCAACACAAAAGGCGCCTTAGCAAGGTACACTCTTTTTGTGTTAACATGCCTCATCTTGTGTGGAATTCTCGATTTCCTCAGTTTAAAGCGCTGATAACTGATAGTCTAGGTTTCAATGGTTGTAAAATGACACTTGCTTCCATGTATAGCCTTTCTATCCCATAATTTCCTTGTTTGAGATTTGGAATTTTTCGAGATTTTCTACCTTATCACCTTTTTCCAGTTGATCAACTAAAAGTGACATTTTGGGGTGTTTCCAATGCCCAGGTGCGGCTAAAACGCAGTCAACAGTTGTTCTATAGACAAAGACGGTTCTTTTGCTGCAAACCGCATTAAAATCCATCAAGATGTCGAGCAACAGCGGCCAGTTGAAACTGAAACGGTGCACATTTTGACGCATGTCAACACAAAAGGCGCCTTAGCAAGGTACACTCTTTTTGTGTTAACATGCCTCATCTTGTGTGGAATTCTCGATTTCCTCAGTTTAAAGCGCTGATAACTGATAGTCTAGGTTTCAATGGTTGTAAAATGACACTTGCTTCCATGTATAGCCTTTCTATCCCATAATTTCCTTGTTTGAGATTTGGAATTTTTCGAGATTTTCTACCTTATCACCTTTTTCCAGTTGATCAACTAAAAGTGACATTTTGGGGTGTTTCCAATGCCCAGGTGCGGCTAAACCACAGTCAACAGTTGTTCTATAGACAAAGACGGTTCTTTTGCTGCAAACCGCATTAAAATCCATCAAGATTTCGAGCAACAGCGGCCAGTTGAAACTGAAACGGTGCACATATTGACGCATGTCAACACAAAAGGCGCCTTAGCAAGGTACACTCTTTTTGTGTTAACATGCCTCATCTTGTGTGGAATTCTCGATTTCCTCAGTTTAAAGCGCTGATAACTGATAGTCTAGGTTTCAATGGTTGTAAAATGACACTTGCTTCCATGTATAGCCTTTCTATCCCATAATTTCCTTGTTTGAGATTTGGAATTTTTCGAGATTTTCTACCTTATCACCTTTTTCCAGTTGATCAACTAAAAGTGACATTTTGGGGTGTTTCCAATGCCCAGGTGCGGCTAAAACGCAGTCAACAGTTGTTCTATAGACAAAGACGGTTCTTTTGCTGCAAACCGCATTAAAATCCATCAAGATGTCGAGCAACAGCGGCCAGTTGAAACTGAAACGGTGCACATATATTCTTGTGTGGAATTCTCGATTTCCTCAGTTTAAAGCGCTGATAACTGATAGTCTAGGTTTCAATGGTTGTAAAATGACACTTGCTTCCATGTATAGCCTTTCTATCCCATAATTTCCTTGTTTGAGATTTGGAATTTTTCGAGATTTTCTACCTTATCACCTTTTTCCAGTTGATCAACTAAAAGTGACATTTTGGGGTGTTTCCAATGCCCAGGTGCGGCTAAACCACAGTCAACAGTTGTTCTATAGACAAAGACGGTTCTTTTGCTGCAAACCGCATTAAAATCCATCAAGATTTCGAGCAACAGCGGCCAGTTGAAACTGAAACGGTGCACATATTGACGCATGTCAACACAAAAGGCGCCTTAGCAAGGTACACTCTTTTTGTGTTAACATGCCTCATCTTGTGTGGAATTCTCGATTTCCTCAGTTTAAAGCGCTGATAACTGATAGTCTAGGTTTCAATGGTTGTAAAATGACACTTGCTTCCATGTATAGCCTTTCTATCCCATAATTTCCTTGTTTGAGATTTGGAATTTTTCGAGATTTTCTACCTTATCACCTTTTTCCAGTTGATCAACTAAAAGTGACATTTTGGGGTGTTTCCAATGCCCAGGTGCGGCTAAAACGCAGTCAACAGTTGTTCTATAGACAAAGACGGTTCTTTTGCTGCAAACCGCATTAAAATCCATCAAGATGTCGAGCAACAGCGGCCAGTTGAAACTGAAACGGTGCACATTTTGACGCATGTCAACACAAAAGGCGCCTTAGCAAGGTACACTCTTTTTGTGTTAACATGCCTCATATATATATACTTCTTTCAGGAAACTAATAACCAATCAAGAGCATTAGTATAAAGTTGGAGTAAAAGCTAGCATTGTTCGACGCTGTTTAGTACGGTTAGTAGCACCGCCATAGACTGGAACGAGACTGGTGAAAGGTCATCCGCTCTCATAGTGAAAGCCTAATAGAAAACTTATTAATTTGCCAGGTCACGCAAAGTAACTGGAAGTCAAGTCAGTCTCGCCTTGCATTCACACATTTTGTCGTTAGTTCACGTTCGTCGGTACAAATAGATAAAATAAAAATGATTCAGCTTTCGAACAATGTCAACGTCTATACCGGCGTTTACCGGTAACGTTTGGCGCGGTCGTAGACTAGAACGAGACATATCTAAAAGGTCATGACATGCGGACGGCAACCGGAAGTGAGCTATGTAAGAATATATATCGTATATATACGTAGACTCCCGAAAGTCGTTAATTTTTGCAGCCCTTACCAGACGTTACTTTCGAGGGGTAGTTACTTTTTCAAGGGCTTGTTACTTTCGAGGGGTAAATTTATTTAGAAAATTCCTGAAAACAAGCCGGCTAATCATATCAGGTCCAATGTGATAACGTCTCGCAAACTACTGACTCAGACTCCTGTTATGTTGTTATGTTCTGAGAGATAGAGTCGGATACGATTACGACTTTTAATAAAGTGTAAAAATAATTTTAATTGCTTGGCTGCGGATTGACTCTTCTTAATATTTATGCGCATATAATTAGCTACTCGAAAACGAGGCTATTCCCGCATCGTTGCTTAGCTAAAAAGGAAAATGGCGTCGCGGACGGAACATTGCTGTGTTCCTCTATGCGTTGGAGACAAAAGGAAAAATCCTCAATTGTTCTTTCGAACTCGAATGCAGGTTGCGGCATCCTCGATGCGGGAATAGCCTCGTTTTCGAGTAGTGAATTAGATATGTACATAAATATTAAGAAGAGTGATATGGGACTAAAATGAAACCGACACCAACTTATGTAAAGGGTTCGCTACTTTTGGAGGGGTCACCACTTTCGTGGGGTCGTTCTTTCGAAATTTATTTGAAGGACAAAAACTACGCTACTTTCGAGGGGTCGTTACTTTCGGGAGGGGGCGCTACTATCGGAACTCTACGGTAACATCGTACAGCCGTCCGATTGAATGGCGTTCCCCTAGGATAACACAGGTAGCCCGGAACTACAAAGACGGAACTCACTGATAACACAGGTAACCCGGAACAACTAAGGCGATAACACAATTTTTATTATTTTATTATTATAAGTTTGTGTTAATTAAATTATGAAGCGCAAGTGCACTCATCTTCGATCGTGTTCTAACTAATGTGAGTTATAGTTCATCCTAGTATTTTTGGACTACCTATGGTATCCTGGCTTACGTGAAGTTGCTCATGCATATGTTTATTCGTGTTCTACTTTGTACACTCCTGTTCTACTTGTGTTCACAATGTTCGGTCCTCGGTTTATTCTACTCGTATCATTTCACTTCTTACTGTCTTTTTTACCACTGATTATGTTAGGGATTCTCTTTTTGTCTTGCAGAAAATCAACCTACTGCCTCGAGTGTCATGTGATTACAAGAACAAACTCTCCAAGAGACAATATTTCTCAAGCTCAGATGTCAATACTACATTAGCATATATCCTAATCTGTATTTTTTGTGTTATTACATCCAATAAATGTTTTCCGTCACATGATACAATAAAAGGCAGCAATCACTACGTTTTATGTACCGTAAAAAATCGATTTAGCGCCCTGGGCGCTTATTTTATTTTTGGAGCTGAGGTGTGGGCTCTTATTAATTGTTTTCAACATGAACATCACATGATTTACGGTATTTATTTCATTAACCGTTCGGTAGTTTGATAAATGAACAAATAAAAACAAAGTGAAATGAACTGTAACAATAACTGATTACGGTAGCTACCGTAAAAGTTCCGTCAGCATGTGCACACTTGGTGAAATTCAAGATATGCTTGACAGTCTATTCAATGTCAACATCTAGAACCTCTTCTTCGTCATCCTGGTCAATCATCCTCCACATCGGATTCTATGATACTGTCAAATGGATTACTTTCGCGTGATCTCGCGATTTCTTCCTGGATGATCTTAATCCGTCTTAACCCTGAATGACAAGGCTGCTTCTCCTTAAAGCTGTGCCCATCCTCTGATCCGTTGACATCAACAGTCTTGCATCTTAAGGAGAGACTTAAACTGGGAGATAGATTGGGCGTTTCTGATTACGATTACATGGCAGCGCGTTCCAGAGCTTAGGCGCAGCAATGCGCGATCCTCGTATGTACAAGACGTAGATCGAGGAACTGTAAGTAGGCCCTTTACAGCTGAGCACAGATTACGTCTAGGTATATAAGGCATTAAAAGTTTACTAAAATAGTTAGGTGCGCAACCATGTATGGATTTATACCTAAGTAATAAAACTTTAAAAGAGATACGCTCTTTAACTGGTAGCCAATGCAGCTTACGCAAGACGGGAGAGATGTGCTCAGTACGTTTGATTCTAGCAACTAGCATTGCTGCCGAATTGACTTATTGCATGGTGGCGAGGTTTTCTCACCAGAGCTATTCCTATGAGAAAGCAATAGAGGTAATCGGCTAACGCTGTTGCCACGCAATTCAGATCATGTGATGTAAACAGATGCTACTCTGGGGAATTATTCCTTTTTTCTAATTATAATGCAGTCATGCCTATCTGAATAAAATTAATTTTCAAAGAGTCAATTCCCCAGAGTAATGTTTGTTTAGATCACATGATCTGAATTGGGTGGCAACAGAGTTAGCCGATTACCTCTATACTTTGACCTTCAGAAAAAGTAAACAATACCCTTGGCAGGTTTGTAAATTAAACAAAGCACTGAATCATACAATAGAATAATTATTTCGGCGTTAAGGTTAGGTCACTAACATGCGCAGTTGGAGTATGGTGAAAAAATCATGTCCCATAATGATAAGACGGCTCGCGTTCTTAAAGAGGGAGTGACTGAAAAAATGTTGTATTTGAGCTGGCAATTAATAAGCTCTCTATAAATATGGGAAAAAACTAACTTTATGCAGGGGTATATTACACAGGAATGTTCCTGTGCCCTTGTGTTGGCACCTAACACAGTAGATGGTGTTTATTTATAGCCGGGAAGTTCTGGTATGCGATTACGTTGTCTTTTGTTCTCTTGCGCTTTAGTATTTTTTAGCAGTTTGAACCGTGTTAATTACAATTTTTCAGTGCATCCTAATTGGTTAAAGTGACGGCCTTTGTTTCTTCTAGCGGGAAACTCTATGCTAAAAATAACTCTACCGTCTACAGTGTTGTGTGACAATATAATGTGGGAAGAGGAACACTCCTCTGTAATATACTCCTGCTTCATGATAATAACCTCATAAACAAAGAAAACCTCTAAAATTGACTTTGCAAACATCGAACTTAGGATTTCATATAGATGAATACCTAAGCTGGATACAGCAAAGTCAGCATGTAAAAAGCAAAATTGCAAAAATATCGGAATTATAAACTAACTTAGGTACTACCTTGATCTAAATATGTTGAAGCAACTCTACTGGAACTCGTATACCATATTTGAACTATGGTCTCATGAGTGAGGTAATACATATACAACCAAATTAACAAAAATACGTACTAGTCAAAATAAGTGGAAAAGAAATATTTTATTTGCACATAGTAGTAGAGAAAATGCTACGCCATATTTTAATATTCTCGGGATTTTAAAATTTGATAATATATTTAAACTCAAAATCGCAACAGATAAAAAACCATTACCATCTGTCTTTTCTAATTACATCACACCAGCCGCAAAAAGATCCATTCGTACAATACTAGATTTGCTTCTAAATTCAACTTCAACAGACCAAAAGCAAGAATATATTTCATTTTATTTCATCACAAATTTGGGAAAGAATTGACTTTGATTTAAAATGTGCTAGAACGTTAATACATACAAAAAAATACAAGATCTTTCTCCTAAATAATCAAATATAATTTATTTCAGCTATACTTAAGCTGCACACATATGTAAACGTAGGCAGTGATCAACTTGAAAGCGAACGGTACTTTGATCACTGCGCACGAACACTATCAAAAATAACTCTTTTTATTTCCCTTTAATAGTATTGTGTATATAATTGTTATTACCATGCATAAACAGTTCAAATGCGGCGCTTGCTACGACTGCTGCGCATGCTACGACTGCTACAACTGCTGCGCATGCTATGACTGCTGCGCATGCTACGACTGCTACAACTGCGGCGCTTGCTACGACTGCTGCGCATGCTACGACTGCTACAACTGCTGCGCATGCTACGCTGCTACGACTGCTGCGCATGCTATGACTGCTGCGCATGCTACGACTGCTACGACTGCTGAGCATGCTATGACTATTACGACTGCTACTACTACTGCGTTGCTACGGCTGCTGCGTTGCTATGAGTGCTACGACTACTGCGTTGCTACGGCTGCTGCGTTGCTATGAGTGCTACGACTACTGCGTTGCTACGGCTGCTACGACTTCAACGACTACTACGACTTCTGTTTTGCTACGACCGCTGCGTTTGCTGTGACTGCTACGTCTGCTTCGACTGCTTGTGTTGCCATGACTACTACGATTACGGTGTGGCTGCAACGTCTACGACTGCTGCACTTGCTATTACGGCTATGACTGCTACGACTACTGTCAGTGTTACTACGACTGCAGCACTTGCTACGACTGTGACGGCTGCTACGACGGCTACCGAGTCATATAAATGAGGGTGGTGAGTATGAACACCACAGTGCCACCAATTATAGCAGCAAGAAGAACTCCACTTGGCATTGAGTCTCCTGCAGTCGCCGAACCTTTGTATATAATCTACTTCTTTTCTAAAAAAAGGAGACAGAAATAAAATAAAGTGGCTTAAATAAAAAATGTATTAAATAAATCGCATACTTCGAATAACAAACATGTGAAACTAGGTATATACCATATGTAGTCACTTTCCCTTTTAATTCTTAAACAAGGACCCGGTGCACTATAAAAGGGGAAAGACCCTCCCCTTTTCGCCCTTTGGGATTCGAATTCAGAACAGTTAAGCAAGTCAGGCCCGAAAACTGCAAATGAGGCAGTTGGCTCGGTTAGAATTTAGCCCACCTCCTCCTGTATTCGTTGTTTCACTTAAAACGATGCAGTGTACTATTTTTCAATATCACTTCCTTTAATTCTACACCGAAACGCGGATTTCAGAACGTACCTTGTATACAAATTATATGCAATTTTCGCGACACAGTATTTCAGTACGTAATCAGGTTGAGAATCGTGAAACAGCTTCCTCAAAGCTTATAATAAAAAGCATCATTTCTATCATACATTGGTTGAAACCACGAATTTGAGAGCGCTACGACGGTAGATGAAAACTGGGAAGAGTTGACTGTGGGCAGACCACATCTCGATGATTACAAAGAAAGCCTCAAAGCGCCTCCATATCTTGCGCGTCCTCCGTCGGAGTGACATACCTCCTAGTGACCTCATACTTATACATCAGGCTCTCATACGGTTAATCTTGGAGTACTGCTGCGCGGTTTGGTACAACAATCTACCCGCCTTCCTCGCCGGTCAGATCGAAAGAATCCAGAAGAGAGCCATGCGAATTCTATATCCAGCCCTATCATACAACAGAGCCTTGGCACTCACCGGCTGTCCTCGACTGATTGATAACAGATCAGAGGGAGTCTCTGCAGGAAATTGTTTACGAACATCAGAGCGCATAGCGGATCTCGTCTTGCTAGCCTCATACCGCAGACCAGGCTTGGCTCGCATGGCCGGCATTTACGCAACAGCAGCCAACTTACACGTTTCAAATGTAACACTGATGGTTTCAAGCGTAGTTTATTTCCTGCTCTTTCTAGCCAATTTTAGTAATTTCATCATTCCTCATAAGTCTCCTTATATGAATGACTAAATAGTCTAATAGTTTAATAGTGTTTATTGCTATAGTATTCATCATAACATTCTATCGATTTCTCTTATGGCACGTAATTTATATGATAACGATTACTATTGTAAACCGGTTCCAGTCCCCCGGTATTTTAATCTTATTATCTGTAATATATTCCTTTTAATGTTTTTATATACTCAGTCTTGTAAATATGAAGTATTTCACCCATGGACCATGGTGCCATTTTATATTAATAAACCTGATGATGATGATTATTATTATTATTATTAGAAAACGATGTTAATTAACAGCTGTTACATGAAAACAATATGTACATCATAAACACAGCTCGGTAACTGGTAACGGAGTTATTGGTAATCCTCGGTAAATAAATGAAGGTTACTTTTTAAGCCTTGTTTGCCTTTTTTATTCATTCATTCATTCATTCATTCATTCATTTCTTAATTAATACAATTATTTATTTTATAATTTATATCTCATATACAGGTTGGGTCATTACCACATGGGATGATTTCACAAAACCATGCGCCGGGTGACACGTTTTGACAACATGCATACGATTATAACAACGAAACAAACTGAACATCTTAAAGGTTTGAAAAGTTTATACCTACAATGTATTAAGAGTGTTGGTCACTTTACGGGCAACAGAGGTTATTCATAATTTTTATTTTGTAGCAATGTTTGGATTTAGTCATTTATTAACCTGGCTGGGCGGGAGGTCTGTATGAGAAAATCTACCCTGATATTATCTCAGATGTTATGAGCATGCGCAGATCTGATGTCGATGACGGAGAAAAGCAAGATGGCGGACGAAAGTCTCGAGTTCATTTACGAACTGGTTTCATATAAACCTTTGGTATTTCAAATCAGGTTCGTCTCATGTAAACAGAACAATACCGGTCTGAGTTTCTACCAGTCTCATGTAATCACCCCCTTATTTAGATTTAGTGCTAGAATAATTAACATATAAATAGGT
Organism: Actinernus sp. WN-2022; assembly: GCA_030867875.1. Lineage (NCBI taxonomy): Eukaryota > Metazoa > Cnidaria > Anthozoa > Actiniaria > Actinernidae > Actinernus > Actinernus sp. WN-2022. The sequence continues at coordinate 17,159,331 of JAOWCC010001679.1, read as the reverse complement.
TAAGCCCGGCACTGGTTCTAAATACAAAATGACATCCATTTGGGGATCAACTATCATCTCCACATGAAAAGAAAAACATAGATAGCAAGTAATAACTGATAAAATGTGGAATCACATACAATCTAATAACTTACCATAGACAGTGAGTGAGGCCAGTTTGTAGTTTTCCTTCCCTTTGAACCTCATCAAGCACTTGTAAGTCGAGGTATCACTTGGCTTGGCATTCCTTATCATTAGCACAAGTGTTAATTCATTTTTGTCAACATCTACAGACTGTGCAGTATGGCTAGGAGGAATAATGGTTTGTTGGCCAGAGCTTGATACCTTGAACCACTCAAGGGCTGAACGACGAACTGATCTACAAGTAAATTAACGCTTTCTCCTGCGGTTAAGTCTACAACATATCTTGGCTCGAGTTCAACGTTTGGTGGTCTGAAATACTGGGGAACCACAACACATTTCTGCTCATCCCACGTGATAGTTGTACCATTTGCATTGGTAGCACGGCACTGGTACTTGTCAGCATCAGAGATGCTCAAATCAAGAACAGTGAACACATCTCCAGCTTTGATGAGTTTTCCAGCCTTGAGTTGAAGCTCATTCCATTGAATACCGGGCTGAGGACCTGGCGGTGGTATAATCTTGTTGTTACAAATGGTAATTTGTTGTGCAGTTCACCACAAAGTTTGAGCCAAACCCAACCATATAAAATCTATTAGGTTGTGAAAGAAATTCAAAGTCGCACAATCCTGAAATAAAAACAAGCAAAGATATCGTTAATTAGTAACACACCAAATTGTTTAGTTGTATTATCAAATGCATTAATAATTCATTAGGGAAAAACAAAGGAAATCAATGTAGATAGGTGATCTGTAATTCTGATACAGATTCGTTCTGATTTACATAAACTTTTGCTTCGATTTACATAAACTTTTGCTTCGATTTTCTCGGCGGCCAAAATAGATCGTATCGCCAAAATAACTGAAAAATATATACACCTAGACGTTTGATAAGTCATAATACAGAATTCGTGTCCATGTTTTATCTCGATCGGATTGTAAATGGCAAATAAAAACAGGGACAAAACATTAGCTAACAGTTCGTTTTCGTACCAGCAGCTGGTTTTCAGTTCAAAGTTGAGGTGAGCATGTTTTCTCATTGCTTAATTACTGTACCTGTATTTTATCAATCAATGACAACCAATGAAAAAAAAATTGTCTCTGACTCCACTGCACACACAGACATGTACAAGGTTACTATACTGTATTTTTACCACTAGTATAGACCGCTTTCATAACTGCGTATTCCCGTTTCAATAGTTTATCCACATGTACAGAAAACATGAACATTGCCATGTGAAAGAGCATGTCGGCATTAAGTGATCTTGTGAAACTGATTCGAGTGCTGTAGCTTAAAAAGCAATGAAAAAGCACATGTTGAGTATAGAAAACATGAACATTGCCATGTGAAAGAGCATGTCGGCATTAGTGATCTTGTGAAACTGATTCGAGTGCTGTAGCTTAAAAAGCAATGAAAAAGCACATGTTGAGTATAGAAAACATGAACATTGCCATGTGAAATAGCATGTCGGCATTAGTGATCTTGTGAAACTGATTCGAGTGCTGTTAAGCTTAAAAAGCAATGAAAAAGCACATGTTGAGTATAGAAAACATGAACATTGCCATGTGAAAGAGCATGTCGGCATTAGTGATCTTGTGAAACTGATTCGAGTGCTGTAGCTTAAAAAGCAATGAAAAAGCACATGTTGAGTATAGAAAACATGAACATTGCCATGTGAAAGAGCATGTCGGCATTAGTGATCTTGTGAAACTGATTCGAGTGCTGTAGCTTAAAAAGCAATGAAAAAGCACATGTTGAGTATAGAAAACATGAACATTGCCATGTGAAAGAGCATGTCGGCATTAGTGATCTTGTGAAACTGATTCGAGTGCTGTAGCTTAAAAAGCAATGAAAAAGCACATGTTGAGTATAGAAAACATGAACATTGCCATGTGAAATAGCATGTCGGCATTAGTGATCTTGTGAAACTGATTCGAGTGCTGTTAAGCTTAAAAAGCAATGAAAAAGCACATGTTGAGTATAGAAAACATGAACATTGCCATGTGAAAGAGCATGTCGGCATTAGTGATCTTGTGAAACTGATTCGAGTGCTGTAGCTTAAAAAGCAATGAAAAAGCACATGTTGAGTATAGAAAACATGAACATTGCCATGTGAAAGAGCATGTCGGCATTAGTGATCTTGTGAAACTGATTCGAGTGCTGTAGCTTAAAAAGCAATGAAAAAGCACATGTTGAGTATAGAAAACATGAACATTGCCATGTGAAAGAGCATGTCGGCATTAGTGATCTTGTGAAACTGATTCGAGTGCTGTAGCTTAAAAAGCAATGAAATTACAGCCATCAAAGTGAAATTAGAGAGATTTGTATGAGAAAAACAACGAAGGCCAGCCCGTCGTTTTCATGTATTTTCTGCATTAGAAATGCCAATAACTGAACAGCAGTTCTCTATATTGGCCGGTAACAAAACGAGCAGGGGACTGGGACCAGAATTACTCTAATTCTAAAATGAAGTTCATTACATGATAGAGCATGTTGAAATTAGCAAGTGTGCCAAGTTTGATGTGATTCAAGTGAATCTTGTCTGAATTATAAGCAATTGAAATATATTTGTCCCTATGGGAAAATTGACATATTTTATGCCTTCTAGCATCGTCAATATTGAGCCACAGTTCACCAAACTTTCCAGACTAGCTAAGTTTGATATGTGCTTTTGGAAAATAATGCTCACTTGACTAGTTATTAATTGAATTAGTTTTACTGACTCGGTTCCAGTCCCCCGTTCGTTTTGTTACCGGATAATTGCTCTAAAACTGAAAACGATTGCTAGTTTTAATGTGATTTTTATATGGTAGCATTGGTTTCCCTCGATAGATTAATCTTCCAAATTATGCAAATTAGGAGGCGGCCATTATGAAAGTGGTGTATGCTGTCGACTATACAGATTCCTATTCATTTGTTATGAGTGTTGCAGAGTTTAGCAGTTCAAAAGGTATTTAAGTTTTTTGGGGGAGGGGGTGCTGTATGAACGGTTAAATGATCAGATTTTCATTCTGATGTACATGCATCTGTCTACTTGTTTATCATTCATTTTCAATCTCATCTTCTTTAATGGTGAACCAGAAAACAACCTTCCAGGTTGTGCCGAAATTTAATGCGAAGAAACTGTAATATGCGAGAATTAATTAAAAAGCACAGAATTGAAGAAATGAAAATAACCATCTAGCAATAACGTGTACCCTTGGTAAAGAGAAGCTCTAGTATTACATAAATAGGCATAAATAAACATTTATATAATCTATATGATTATATTCAAATGCACTCCATAAGGGAGGACTGGTTGTTAGCTACGAATTGCTACTGTGCATGGTTCAGTGTGCTGCCATGTAGTTTACAATGCACTCCATAAGGGAGGACTGGTTGTTAGCTACGAATTGCTACTGTGCATGGTTCAGTGTGCTGCCATGTAGTTTACAATGCACTCCATAAGGGAGGACTGGTTGTTAGCTACGAATTGCTACTGTGCAGGTTCAATGTGCTGCCATGTAGTTTACAATGCACTCCATAAGGGAGGACTGGTTGTTAGCTACGAATTGCTACTGTGCATGGTTCAATGTGCTGCCATGTAGTTTACAATGCACTCCATAAGGGAGGACTGGTTGTTAGCTACGAATTGCTACTGTGCATGGTTCAATGTGCTGTCATGTAGTTTACAATGCACTTCATAAGGGAGGACTGGTTGTTAGCTACGAATTGCTACTGTGCATGGTTCAATGTGCTGCCATGTAGTTTACAATGCACTTCATAAGGGAGGACTGGTTGTTAGCTACGAATTGCTACTGTGCATGGTTCAATGTGCTGCCATGTAGTTTACAATGCACTCCATAAGGGAGGACTGGTTGTTAGCTACGAATTGCTACTGTGCAGGTTCAATGTGCTGCCATGTAGTTTACAATGCACTCCATAAGGGAGGACTGGTTGTTAGCTACGAATTGCTACTGTGCATGGTTCAATGTGCTGTCATGTAGTTTACAATGCACTTCATAAGGGAGGACTGGTTGTTAGCTACGAATTGCTACTGTGCATGGTTCAATGTGCTGCCATGTAGTTTACAATGCACTTCATAAGGGAGGACTGGTTGTTAGCTACGAATTGCTACTGTGCATGGTTCAATGTGCTGCCATGTAGTTTACAATGCACTTCATAAGGGAGGACTGGTTGTTAGCTACGAATTGCTACTGTGCATGGTTCAATGTGCTGCCATGTAGTTTACAATGCACTTCATAAGGGAGGACTGGTTGTTAGCTACGAATTGCTACTGTGCATGGTTCAATGTGCTGCCATGTAGTTTACAATGCACTTCATAAGGGAGGACTGGTTGTTAGCTACGAATTGCTACTGTGCATGGTTCAATGTGCTGCCATGTAGTTTACAATGCACTCCATAAGGGAGGACTGGTTGTTAGCTACGAATTGCTACTGTGCATGGTTCAATGTGCTGCCATGTAGTTTACAATGCACTTCATAAGGGAGGACTGGTTGTTAGCTACGAATTGCTACTGTGCAGGTTCAATGTGCTGCCATGTAGTTTACAATGCACTCCATAAGGGAGGACTGGTTGTTAGCTACGAATTGCTACTGTGCATGGTTCAATGTGCTGCCATGTAGTTTACAATGCACTTCATAAGGGAGGACTGGTTGTTAGCTACGAATTGCTACTGTGCATGGTTCAATGTGCTGCCATGTAGTTTACAATGCACTCCATAAGGGAGGACTGGTTGTTAGCTACGAATTGCTACTGTGCATGGTTCAATGTGCTGCCATGTAGTTTACAATGCACTTCATAAGGGAGGACTGGTTGTTAGCTACGAATTGCTACTGTGCATGGTTCAATGTGCTGCCATGTAGTTTACAATGCACTTCATAAGGGAGGACTGGTTGTTAGCTACGAATTGCTACTGTGCCGCATGGTTCAATGTGCTGTCATGTAGTTTACAATGCACTCCATAAGGGAGGACTGGTTGTTAGCTACGAATTGCTACTGTGCATGGTTCAATGTGCTGTCATGTAGTTTACAATCATGAGTGTTTGTTGGGACCTCCTGGAACATGCTGTTGTGCCGTAAGACAATCCCCTGCTCTTTTGTCGAAAACTAACACAACAGGTTCTTTTACATCTCCCTGGTTCATATTGTTGCTGGCTTCCTTAATTTACAATATTGTAACCAGGCGTGTGCTATTTCCTAAGAATGTAAGCTATTCCTTACTTGTCTTCATGGGCTCACCGTATCCCCTCCTAAGCCACACCCTCATGTCCCTCAATTCCCTAATAGGCCCTTTGCAGCTAACAGTCACGTGCTGGTATAATACTTCGTTAACGAATGAATCGAATTTACATAATTTACGATGCTGTAAAACCGAAGAAGGGGGTGTCTGTGTGTAGCAGGTCTATTCAAGTACAACTATATGAATGTGTGTTTTATTTAATAGATGGTTTGCACTCAATCCCCAGAGATTCAAATGAAAGGGCATGGCGGCCATGTTGGTGTACAGAACAAAAGAAGCTAACGAAGAATCTATTGTTAACTGTACACCAACATGGCGGCTGTGACGTCACTCGCAAAGGGTCTATTATGACGTATGTATATGTAATACTATGTGTAAGTGTATATTTCCTCGTTTTTGTTTTACTTTTTTCGGGTGTTTCGAGTGGTACCCGTGGACAGTGTGTTGGTTAAACAGTAACGCAGTAACGCAGGAACGCAGTAACGCAGGAACGCAGGAACGCAGTAACGCAGGAAACAATAACTCTTGGTCGTCTTCACTTGACATTTCCCCATCATGCTATATAACTAATACCTCAACCTTGCACATTACAACGTATAGTAACTTAAAGCCAGCACGAATGACCATGGGGAGCTTATGCCGGCATCATACTTTCGAGCATAATCAGCTTTCAAAACATCCAGCCTATGTACAGTGTACATGTAGTCGGTGTTGACGATTAAACGAGCAATTACACCTTTGACGTAATTGTCCTTCAACAGTGATCCCAGAAAAATGATACATCCCTAGAGCCTCGACCTTGAAAATCACACAGGCATCCCCGAGTCACTTTTATACGAGTCCCCCTTTCGGAACGGAATCATACATTTCACAATAAATTTTTTTCTAGCTCTAGGTGACTTTTTTCTGTTATCATTTTCTTTAAATTCTTTTGTACTTTTTTCGGGTGTGCCGGGTATGTTCCGGGTATATTCCGGGTCGGTGCCGGGTATGTGCCGGGATGTTTCGGCTTTTACAGACACCCTTCAATGTCACCAAGTTCGAGCTTAATCCTGTTTCTGTGGACTTCAGTTATTGAAACTCAGCCATCCCAGATGAAGACAAATAAAGCAATAGGGCTCGATAACATCAGTGCCCGCATGCTTAGAGACTCATCAGCTATTATTGGTCTACCTTTGATGTACATAATCAATCTGTTCTACAGAAGTGGTACTTTTCCTGACACGTGGAAGTGTGCGAAAGTCATTGCCCCAGTCATGCATGTTCAACCAAGGGAACAAGAACGACAAAGACAACTATCGCCCCATATCTATTTTGCCTACAGTACTAAGCAAGGTGATTGAAAGAACTGTGTACACCCAATTCTGTGGTTATTTAGGCCCGGGGGGGGGGGAGGGACTCCTGTTTGTGACGTATTATGTATGTGTCGCGAGCCGTGGATCCGGGTTTTGAGCTCGGTTTGGACAGTAGGGTCGGGGTTTTGACCTGATTTGGGCAGATCAGGGTCAGGATTTGAGTTTAATTTGGGTGCAGTCAGGGTCGGGGTTCAGTCTTTTTTAGGCAGTTAGGGATCAGTTTTTTTAGCAACTATGTTAAAAGAAAAAGACATTCTCTCCCCCCCCCCCCCAAAAAAAAGGGGGCAATCAGGGTTTTGGAGCTCGAATTTTGGGTCAAACGGGGTCAGGGTTTGAGCCTCTTGGCCTCACATACATACCCATTTTTCATGTAAGTACCCACCCCCCTCCCCCCGGGATTTAGAAGAAATCAAGTTGTGACATGACATACCTTTAGTTACACAGTGAACTCTCTCCTAACGGACACCTCTAAGACCGACACCCAATCCGATATATTCCCTTATATTCTCCCACATAAGTACGACTTTACATATTGAGCAATCCCGTAACCGGCTCGTCCCTTCAGTATATTTGGCATTTCTCAATTCCCACATCCCTCCACAACAATCAAAGCTCCTCCTCTCCCCAGGCCTAGGCAACCCCTCATTGGTTTATTTTCCCCTTCTGTTATACTACGGATACATTTCCACTTTTATGTCCAACTACACATTTACCTTTTATCATAAACGTCACTTTATTCATTTTTTCCTGTGTTACCTACAAATTTTATCTTAATTTATCATTTTTTCCACTTATTACCCTGTTTTCAATAACACCAAGATACACTGCTTTCATTTAATTAGTTATCTATTTTTCCTCTGGGCTCACTGCTTCCATGCTTCTCCTCCTTCAATTTCCTCATTTCCATGGCTTTTCCTTTAGTCCAGGCTCACTCTGCATGTTTTCTCTACAAATTATGTTATTCATAATTCACACAGTGTACCCAGTGTTCACCCTGCCCTGGGATATCCAGTCCTTCGGCTTCTTGATAGTCCTCCTTCCTTTATACAAAAACATATTTTACTCCTTTCACCATCATTTATTGCATTTTTTCAATCCACTTATCCCCTAATTTCCACCATGCCTCAATTTTCCACATAGTTTTCCACCTATGGTTTCTTCAACAATATTACCCTCCACCCTCCTATCTTATCCCCATTACCCTCACCCTTCCTGCTTGACGTCCGGATATCAATACCGGCACTTGAACACAAAAACAACAACTGTCACAATTTTACCCTCTCTACCCCCTTCTCTCATCCCTATTCCTTCACCCCCACCCTTCCTGTGCGAATACCCACACTGACACAAAAACAAAACTATATGTACAACTGTGATAATTGTTACCCCCTCTCTCATCCCTACTCCCTCACCCTCCCTATTTGATGTCTGGGTGCGAATACCCGCTCAAACACAAAAACTTAATCACAATACGGGGAAAGCTATCCAAGATCTCCTAGATCCCTAGACATCAAACCCCAATCCGAGCACCATCTATGTTGATACACATCCATACTTTTACATGTACATGTATGTATGTATATATCTTCACGTTCAGGTATACACTTTTTATCTATGTGTGTTTATATATTTGTATTTACGTTTATTTTTGCTGGCTTGACATAATTCACATGTCAGTGTGACTGTACATGTTTGCATCCGTATGTATACACAGATAAACACATCAGACGCTAGTCTGTTTTTTTATTACTAATATCCACAAATATCCCTACAACCATTTACCAGATCCTACCGAATCCTATTTGTGATATTTTCACACACCCCCCATCCCTTCACTCACCCCCTTGACACCCAAACTATACCGACACTTAAACACAAAAACAACAACTGGCACAATTTTACCCTCTCTACCCCTTCTCTCTCATCCCTATTCCTTCACCCCCACCCTTCCTGTGCGAATACCCACACTGACACAAAAACAAAACTACATGTACAACTGTGATAATTGTTACCCCCTCTCTCAACCCTACTCCCTCACCCTCCCTATTTGATGTCTGGGTCCGAATACCCGCTCCAACACAAAAACTTAATCACAATACAGGGAAAGCTATCCAAGATCTCCTAGATCCCTAGACATCAAACCCCAATCCGAGCACCATCTATGTTGATACACATCCATACTTTTACATGTACATGTATGTATGTATATATCTTCACGTTCAGGTATACACTTTTTATCTATGTGTGTTTATATATTTGTATTTACGTTTATTTTTGCTGGCTTGACCTAATTCACATGTCAGTGTGACTGTACATGTTTGCATCCGTATGTATACACAGATAAACACATCAGACCCTAGTCTGTTTTTTTATTACTAATATCCACAAATATCCCTACAACCATTTACCAGATCCTACCGAATCCTATTTGTGATATTTTCACACACCCCCCATCTCTTCACCCACCCCCTTGACACCCAAACTATACCGACACTTAAACACAAAAACAACAACTGGCACAATTTTACCCTCTCTACCCCTTCTCTCTCATCCCTATTCCTTCACCCCCACCCTTCCTGTGCGAATACCCACACTGACACAAAAACAAAACTACATGTAAAACTGTGATAATTGTTACCCCCTCTCTCATCCCTACTCCCTCACCCTCCCTATTTGATGTCTGGGTCCGAATACCCGCTCCAACACAAAAACTTAATCACAATACAGGGAAAGCTATCCAAGATCTCCTAGATCCCTAGACATCAAACCCCAATCCGAGCACCATCTATGTTGATACACATCCATACTTTTACATGTACATGTATGTATGTATATATCTTCACGTTCAGGTATACACTTTTTATCTATGTGTGTTTATATATTTGTATTTACGTTTATTTTTGCTGGCTTGACCTAATTCACATGTCAGTGTGACTGTACATGTTTGCATCCGTATGTATACACAGATACACACATCAGACCCTAGTCTGTTTTTTTATTACTAATATCCACAAATATCCCTACAACCATTTACCAGATCCTACCGAATCCTATTTGTGATATTTTCACACACCCCCCATCCCTTCACCCACCCCCTTGACACCCAAACTATACCGACACTTAAACACAAAAACAACAACTGACACAATTTTACCCTCTCTACCCCTTCTCTCTCATCCCTATTCCTTCACCCCCACCCTCCCTGTGCGAATACCCACACTGACACAAAAACAAAACTACATGTACAACTGTGATAATTGTTACCCCCTCTCTCATCCCTACTCCCTCACCCTCCCTACTTGATGTCTGGGTGCGAATACCCGCTCCAACACAAAAACCTCTGACGGACACCATTCGTTTGTCCAATCAATCAAACCTTAATTTATTTACCCACGGTTTTTGCAATCAACTTAGTTGGTTTTCATGTAAGCCGTGAGACAAACTGATTGACAGAGATAAAAATGGGGTTTAAAAATAGGAATATAAAAGAATTAAGGCTAAGTTAAATGCTAATTTATGCTAACTAAAGATATCCTAAGATGATACTAATTAATAAACCAAACACGTTGCATGGCACTACCCAACACACGCTATGACGTAGCTAGCGTCTAATACGCATGCTCACATCTTATTACCGGTAGAGTGGCAACCATGTACAGCTGTTTCGTCCTTGTAGTCCAGTAATATTGCAGTTTGACCCGGAACAAATTCCCACAGTAGCTTTCTCTTCAAAAACCTTTTAGATTTAATGTCCTAATGAACATACTAAAAGTCCCAAAAAATCCGAGCACGGGAACATCCCGAAATTTAGGAGAACGTGGAGGAGCCTCTTTGCTGCAACATGAAAACGAGGCTAAAACCGGAAGTGCCGTTTTTCTCGCTTTATTTCAGCGAAAATTAGTTTTATTTTAATGATACAATAAAATCATGATACAATACACGTTATTTACTCGTTTTAGTGCTATAATGTTCACATTAACGGCAGCAAATATGCGATTTTAATCGTTTCTAACGTGAGCTCCAAAACACGTGAGTAAACGGACGAATTGCAAAATATTTCATAAGACCAGTCGTGTTTATCCACAAACATTGCTTTGTTTTTTTTGCTGTTCTTTCTGCCATTGTGTAAAAAAGTACAACGCAGGACCCGCTGTCACCTGCTTTACCCATTTTCTTCGTCACTACTGTCCTCGAGCTGTGCGCTGATGTTGGTACACGCGGTACCACGGCACTGGCCACAAGCCGGGGAGCAGTCCAACCCATGCTTCCGGCAGCTGCACCGCATGGTCGAGCAGTCACTCCCACAATTGCAGCGAATCATCTTGAGCAAATTCTGAGGTGCCGGTGGTCGATCAGTAGTCAAGGGGAGCACTTGGCCGCCGTTGAGCTTCCAGCCCCAATCTTCGATCAGCATTCCATTATCTTTACACTTCCACTGCTTCACCTAATATTAGAAAAATAATAACAATAATATAATAAATAAAAAGAAAGTTACACAACAATAATCAAATGCGTATAACTGCTCTCACCTGCAAAAAGACTCTCAAACTATGGTATTTAGCCGCTGCAGATGTCGGGGGTAGGTCCTGGGGCTGTATTTGATGGCCTCTGGTGGCCACTTTTTCGTAGTAGCGTCGGTAGCGGAGACTGTCTAGGCTCTCTCCTTCTTTCCCTCCATAGAGTGCCACCAGCGCCTTCTCTCCCGCCATTGCCACGTCAACCGGTGATGACACGTCCTTGTCAAACACTTTTGCCTGGCTTTGAAAGTGAACAGATTCGTACTTCTTAAACGACGCGGCTTTTCCGATGCCGAAAGGTCGAGATGTTGTATCGCAGCCCAAAACTGCATGAAGGAAGAGTATGTTTTTACATAACGCCTGTCCAAGCTCCTGCTTAACCTTCTTCATATTCCATACTCGACTTTCTCTGGAGTTGATTTTCGGCTCAGGCCGGAAGTACAAGTCGTGTCCGTCTGCCAGCGTGTAGTAGCATAGAAGGACGAGTAGGTCTGTGTCGTCCCCGACAAGTGCGGTTGGGTGGCTGGCGGCAGAGTCAACAGCTGTTCTAACGATAAGGACGTCTGCATCACCCTCCGCTTGTAAGGTGCTACACCCACCCTCAGAAAGGTAGCGTCGCAGCATGGCGATGAAGCGCTTCTTGTTATCAGCGTTAGAAAGGAAGGCATCTCTTTTCATCGTGACTTTCATGCCATCTGTGAAGGTGACGGTCGTACTCGCCTTTCCCGCTGAGCGCATAAGATGTGTCATACTTTTGGTGGAGGGCTTGTTGTTGTAGCCATCAAACACCACAATCGCTTGGTTGCCATACTTTCTCTGAACGTACTGACAGTAAAGCCGGCAGAGTTCTTGGTAGGTGCATTTCCGTGGCCACGTGATTCGGTGAAGAAGCGCACCTCCATCAAGAACATACCGGACGTCGCGGTCTGGGCCAGTCTTGGCGTCAGATGAAAGCTTAGCCCACAGAGTATCAGCAAGCGTAGCTTTTTGGGGCTTGCGAAGAGTTACCGGGGTTTCGAAAAGCGCAGCCGGAATGCTGCACAGTTCGTATTTAAAGACCTCTTCTAGGTCGTTAATGTTCATGCAAGCAAACACAAGGCGTTGGAATAAGAGTTGCGGATCTACGTGGACTCTTTCATCATCAATTCTTATCGAAGATTTGGTGGCAAGTGTAACACTTTGTTCTTTTCTCTTGAATGAATAAGTGATAACAGACTTTCCTACCAGCGAGGACAATATCTTATCTCCTTTGACGCGAGCCTCGTCAACGTCGACCAGTTCTTCGGCGTTCACTCCATTCATAATGTTCTTCAGACCTGGTTCCTGTGCAAACGGGTTTTTGCCATCGGCTAGTGTCTTCAGAATTTCCATTGTATCATCCATATCACGCTTCTGTCTAGAGTTCGTCATGTCCTTGTTTTGCTCGCTTGACTCGTACTTGATACCCGTCAACTCTTGCATTGCGAAGTTTGTCTCTGCGCATGCAGGCATCGATAACAACCACGTTAGTCTTTGACGTTCGGTCATGCCGCTTCCCCGCGTCAATCCACCAGTCGTCTTCAGACTTCTCATAAGGACTTGCTCAATAACAAGGTCGGTGGAAAGCCCTGCCCACAGTCGATCACTTCTCCTTACCACATGGTAACCCGATGCCAGCTGATTGTAAACTGCAGGACAGTCTTCTTTCAATTTCTCCATGGACTGTAGGTACAAATGCGCGCACTTGGTGTAAAGGTTGTGTCCAGATGCCGCAAAGTACGGCAGCATTTGTGAGACTGCTTGCAGGTGCATCTGCCAGTTTGCAGTACGCTCTGCTTTGATAAACTTGCGTAGTATATCTATCATGTCCATATACTGTAGCCATAGTGCCGCTGTGCGACTAGACGCTTTCGCGATATCTCGTTGTCGGCGTACGCAATCTTTAATGGTATTCAGGGCCTCTGAATTACTAACGTCTTCTGCTGCCTTCGTTTTCTCTAAAAGGTCTGTCAGTAAACGCTTGGCCTCAGAGACTGTCCCAATAGTGTTTTCAGTATCCGTTTGTTGGCTCGTACTCTCGTTCACTGTGATATCTGATGCTGCGGTCGGCTCTAGACATTCATCGCCTGTTATACAAAAACATTCAACTGATTTAGTATTTTAATTCGTGAAATCTTCATAAAAATAATACAACTAATAACAAGACAAAGGCTTACCTCTAGCATCTATCTGAGGTATTGCAGTGCCCAGTGCGGCCGAGTACAGCAGCGCGTTCAGAGCAGCATCAACGATTAAATGACCGCGAACAGCACGTGACACCGCCTTTCCACTCAACATATGCTCCACAGCATTAGGCGCGTAGATAATCTCTAACAACTCCTTCAAGCCCGACTCCGCCATAAGATGGCCAATGCTCCCCAGAAAGCTCATCTCTGTGTGCAATCCTCCAAGACGCACAATGATCTTTCGTAACGCACTGCTAGCTACCTCTGTGTTGATCAGACAATAGGCCTTCCACCAGAGGGGTTGGTCGAACGTAATTATAGGGTTGGCGATGTGGTGTTCTTGTGCGTGCTTCAGAACGAATTTCAAGGTAGAATTGACGCAAGTAGTGTCACTGGGATTCATGTCAATCATTGGTAGAAATGTTATTGAAGATTGGCCCCTGTGGTCTCCCGTGTGAACACTTTGCATAAGCCCTGCCCATCCTGGTCGACTCGCTCCAAATAGTAGAGAGGTTTTCCATAATATGTCGAGATTCCCTGTTGGGTCATCGATTCTTGAAAGAGGAATGCTGTTATACTGTATGTCAATACTTCCCAGTCTTGGTTACGACGGCGGATGGATTTCGATATTTCCAGCTGTTACAATATCCTGTCCACTAACCTTTTGTCTCGGCACTCTGTTCACATGTTTGGTGCCCGGCGTCACCGTAGCAATTATGCCCATGCCATGAAAAGTCCCAGTCCCAACTAGTGTGCAGAGATTGTGATCAACATTATCGGCCACGTACTGAATGAACTCTCCTCCGTATTCTGGTATATCGGTGCCTTGGGATACTGCCGCGTTTTGATTATGGGTTAGAACTTCTTGGTACGAGGAGCAGAAGCCAAGCTGATGCAGTGTGTCAATCAGGAAACGCGTGGAAAAACAGTGATGAAGCTGAACAGCTAAACCCACTTGCATCGGCGCAAGGATAGCACGCGGTCGCGCGGATTGAACTATAGCCTGGCCTATAGACGCCACTTTGATGTCGTTGCCCTCACCAATAATACCTCGAATAAACGATTTCAGTATAGAAGGCAGGAAATCAAGATGGTTCTGCACGTCTGTCTCGATACAGGGGTAGCTCTCGCGGCATGATGAAACAAGTTTTATGTCGCTCGAAATCAGCCTAGCTGCAGTCTCGATAATATTAAGCTTCTCTTGCTCCGGATCATTAGGATTTACCTTCTGCTTCAAGTGAAAGTCATGAAGAGTGGATGCTGCGGTCTTTCTCAGCGTTACTATATTGGCCCTTCCGTGCATGTTAGTGATAATAATGTTCTCGCCAAAATACTCTTCAGTCTTGACCTTCATATACCGGTTGGTATACGTAGCATCGCCCGACTCGCCCAAATACTCCCGCATTTTTTCAACTAAGTCCGATACTGTTAATTGATCGTCTTCGTTATCTTGTAGGTAGCACATAACTCTGCGAAATGCTGCGTCTGCGTTCTCGTCTTGAGGGCGTCCGATTTTACGTTTCTTGCTGGATGGCTGAGTTGATAAAAATTGATTGGGTATTTGCATCATTGTTCTGAAGTTGGTGCTGCATGCACGATGGTAGATTGCATCAGCCGCTGGCAGATCATGGACGTGCAATACCCTAGCGCGCACCACCTCGGCCCAGTCATCGGCCCTCGCATCACACGCTCTTAGCACGGCTTGCTGTACATCTAACAATGTCACCTTGTACACCGCTCTAGATCTTCTCTTTTCTTCCTCCTCAACGATTAACTTCCCGCAGTAAAAGCAGGCGGTCTTGAAATCGAACTCTTGCGAACGGCGCAACCGTTGGGTGTGGCCAACCTCTTCGTGTGACCTCTTCCTGTTAGCTTTTTTTATATTACTCGGACGACAAAAATCTCGTCGGCATTGCTTATGGACCGTATCACCCGCTGTAACAACAATCACATCTCCTCGTTCCACGCTCGCCTGGTTTATGCTATTGCTGCCTTTATTAGTGAGTGTTACCCCGTCATCTGCTTCAACTTGTTCTGTGCAAATTGCGCAACAATTTGAACCCATACCATGGATCTATAAAATATACATAAATAATTCAAATGAACATTTGTGCGTCTCCCTCATATAAGGTATACGGGTATGTGCCGCCCGATAGGGTATGTTTTTTTTGCGCTCTGAAGTGTGGGATAGGGTATCATTTTTGTCAAAACGTCTGTGATAGGGTATCTAATTATGTCTGGGATAGGGTACGCTTTTGGAGGTACAGCGACGATATATACAGACTTCGACTTTTCCAAAGTGCGCAAATCTTGTCAAATTGAGTAAACAATTCAACTCCTACAACAGCACTGTTCAAGTTTGCTAACGGCGGAAAGCTTTGAGAGCTACCGGTCTGGGATAGGGTATGGATTTTCCGCTCTAGGTCTTTTATAGGGTGTCAATTTTGTACATTTTTAGGTCTGGGATAGGGTCAGGGTTTTAAGGTCAGGGCGGCACACCCCTACTCCTGGAGTACCCCCCCCCCCTCGCGCCCGTGGTGCGTCCCCTCGCGGCTAAAGAAAAGAACCAGGTTTCATGGTAGCAATAAAAAAATTATTCGACTCAGACACGATGTATTTCCATTGCTTTAGCCTGGATTGCCGTCAGCCGTCTTTTCGCGCTACATTGCTGTACGAATAAGAATGAAAGTCAATGCCCGATCCTCCTAACTGATTGAATGTAAACAATAAAGAACTAAAATTAAGAAGCGAAAAATGCAACCAAGATCAGATAGTGAACAGATCTGAATAATAAACGAAGTTCTCCCGGACAATCTCGCTGAAGTCTGTCGATCCCCCGTCCCCCGAGTTGCGCAGACTTGTACCCAAATAAACATGCAACTAGAATCTAAAATATTTTACTCACCTGGTTAATAAAACGATGAGTGAAGGTTTCATTTCTGTTAGCGAAGATCTGATGTAGAACATACACGACAGCTACTGTACTGCAGAGTGAAACTTGATATCCGTGTGATACATTTCGCGCTCGCCGTCCGGCCATTTTACTAAACACATGACCTTGCTGTTTTCCCGCCAAATAAAATATATATTGTACACGTATTCTTGCTATCCCGTTAATGTTTTGCTGTTTTCAAAACTGATTTGAATTCTTGCAAACGAACGCGCTATTTTTTCTGTCAGTAATTATGGCTCCGTGTATTTTAAAATCGTTTTTATTTCCGATTTTGCCTGAACCGTTTTGAACAACAACAACAAAAAATTATATATTTACCATTTACAAATAAAAAGGACAAAGGGAATATATTATATTTTTATATTCTTGATCTTAAATATTTTTGTGGCAGTAAGAGTGGCAGTAAGAGTCAACATTTAAACATTTTGAGGTCAGCCTCGTTTCCATGCCGCGAAAGATGCGGTGTCCAAATGCTCCGAATAAATCCTTTTTTTTCGAGATGTTCCCGTGTCGGGACTTTTTGGGACTTTTGATATCTTATTAAGTGATGATTATAGATTTAAAATCCGTTGAGAATTCTACTGTGGGAATTTGTTCCGGGTTGGCCTCATTTTTCGCGTAAAATGACTGGACTATTGTTAGGACTCATCAGCATGGCATAGCCCCCAAGACCGCCAGCCTCACTTTAGATCATAGGCCTCAGAATCTGGTTACTCTAACGGCGAGCTCGAAAGCTGCTTTAAACCCCAGCCACCACGCTAACACGTGTGGGAGCTAAAGATGTGAACAAGCGCTATAGCAATGTGGATCTCTCCGAAGAGGATCTGGTAGTGCAAAATGGAAATGGCACGGCCAAAAAATTAAAACTGAGATAATACTAACTTAATACTAACTAAGGTAAATGTGGCACAATACTAATCAAGGAGATTTACTTTCCTTAAATTAAATTTAAAAGTAGCTAGAGACTTAATTCGATTTGCGTATTTCTTGAGGTAGCGAGTTCCATAACTGAACACCATTATAACTAAAGCTTTATTTTTTTTACAGGAATTGAGTTTGGGAACAATTTATCCTCTGCCGAATTCCAGTCATTTCACTGTAAATAAACTCTCTATAAGACGGACATCTCTCTAAGACGGACAACAGAAACTTTTTAAGCAAATTTAGGTAATTAATAATACCTCTAAAGACGGACACTTTAATATTAGTGAAATGTGCGTCTGAGAAATAAAAGACATAAAACAACCCTCAAACTGTACATGTTCCATTGAGTAAAGGAAACGTGTCTCTACTTACCACTTTAGGTCTGTATTAATATATCCTACCCCAACCAGCTTTACTGAATCAACTCAATCAGTTGAAAGCAGTACTTTTACATTTGCCGAATATGATCCGAATAGATTGTACCATTTGCCGTACATACCTGGAGTAAAATACAAGACGAACAGTAGAACGCCACAAGCCATACGACACATCATCCTTGGCGATGAATACAGCTAACACACTACTTAACTCGACTATTGGAGGCTCTGATATGAAGTGCACTGAACCTTCAACTATATACTTACGATTTTGTGGATATCTATATCATTCAACTGAAAAACAGTCTTCCGCTGACATGTTCATATGCTGTTACTGTAGCTTCTCTCTCAACGCTGTTTGCTAAATACAGGAAATGCTCTGACGAGGAGTGATCCGATACGTCGTATGCGAGGACCGGACGTAGGTTAGCCGTGCCAGCCGAAATATTGGCCAATTATAATCATTCCAAACCGTGCAAATCAGCCTTGCATCATTTTATTATTGGACTCAGATTGGTACGATTTTTACGAGCTTCTCACGGAGCTCTTAATAAAAAGAAAAGAACTTAAATCGAGGGAAAGGAATGGCAAGAGAAGGGTGGACTGGGGACCAAGAGAATAAGATCACTGACCCACAGAGAAAAGAAGAAATGGAAAATAAACCAAACTGTCCTGTTTTCTTCTAATAAAACTGAAAGACAGCAACATCCGTGGACGAAAATCCTGCTGGTTCTACGTCGGATCATCAATCAAAAAGAAGACCAAAGTAAGGATGGCTGTCCTGTATGTGACGCAATCCACCGGAGGGGCAAGCATTAATAGGTGTGGTTACACACACCATGGGTTTTGTGATTTCCCGTGGTAAAAGGTCTATGGTACGTCTGTGGTACGTCAGCGGTTTTCCCTGTGAATACACTTAATTTTCACATACAGGCTTTTGAAACTGTCAATACTCATGTGATACTAAAAATATTTCAAAGGTGTAACTATTAAGAACGTCGGACATTTGGAAAAATAGTGTTTTTACGCTCCTGGGCGAGATGGAAATGATGCGGTTATTTTGGTTTTCGCGTGAAAATTGTACCGGAAGTGAAATGTTCGCAGTTTTAACTGCTGACCAAATCTACCGTTTTTACAGCTATCCCATAATTAACTGCATGATTGGATAGCTGAGTTTTCGGTGTAAAGTTTGATACCAAATATGTGAACCTTCGAGTGAAATCACCCTGAGATTCTATGGTAGAAACCGCTTATGTACCGCGGGCGAAATCTCCATGATTGTTGGCGATCAGACAAACTGTAAAATGTGGGTCTCGAGATCAAGGAATGATACTTTGATTATGCTACGTGTCAGTTTACGTTAAACCAAGATTAACAAGATAGAAACATGTTGTAATGTTGGTATGTTGTTCCTGTTATCATAACTAAATGTAGCATGCATATTGTAACGGAAGTCGCTTTACACCCATAGCTTCCATGTGCTTGAATTTGTAACTTGAGGGCGGGGTCAAGGTGCACCTTGCTGCGAAATGTTCGTTTTTTCTTCTTTTAAATTGAAGCAGTGCTATGATGGGGAAACGAGTACAGTGCAATCAAACATTGCGAAGTAACTTCCCATCAACTTATGTTTGGACATTAAACTTCATAAATTATTTGTTGTGCTTGCTCTCCATATTTTCTACTCCTCCACTAGGTCTGATAACGCAATGTATGATAGGTTCGGCTGCGACCAGAGCCGTGAACAAAAATTAAAGACTTACTGCTGTTTTCCTTGCAAAGAAAGTTTTGCTCGAGAGTTTTCCGTTTTGCAGTTGGTTCCCGTCAATCAAAGTAACTGTTGATTGGCTTTCGAATAACAACTGCTGTGATTGGATGAAATGCTATGTACGTGTAGGATGGTCGTAAAACATGGACGGGGACGTGACCTTAGAAACACAGTATGTTTGACCGCTAAAATAAAAAGCGAGTAATTATGTGTGTATTCAATGCATTGTTTTATCACTAACTCGTCATTTTAATAGGTTAGAAAAAACGTAATCAAAAGCCGTTTGACCTCGCAAACAGACGCCATCTTGGAAAAGCCTCGTTTCCATGCGCCCTGAGTGAGGTAAATGAGCATGGGAAGCAACCCGGGTGGAAAAAAAGATACTCACTAAAACTAATAGGGGTTGTTTACTTGAGAAGAGGGTTACCCTTGTTCTAGGGTCGTCCTAATAGATTCCAAGTTGCAATAAAGGGCACCACAGAAAAAGAATCAACGTTAATCCACCAATGACCAGTCAAAACGCTACTCGTGTCCTCTATGCTTGAATGATTTTGGCGGCCGCATCATGTTTAGTTGACCCGGGCTACCTGAATCAGTTTGCTTGAAACCCGGGCTCTCTTTGAGCATACTCATTAGTGCATCAGTCAATTCCAGTAATTCCCATCCCCCCCCCCCCCCGGTCAACCCCCGGGCATTAGTCATTTATTTTTTTATTTTTTATTTTCCACGGTGGGGACAATCAATGCCCCACGGTGGAGTCAAAGAAGTAAGGAAAATGCCCCACCCCCGGGCACATCCATAATGATATACTGCACCAAGGCGCAGAGGAGTGCTACTTCTCAATCTATTCATTGATAGTTTCCGTTCGTTTTGTAGATCCGCCATTTTGTTTTGTATTTGTATTACCGCTGTATGATTATACTATTGAGCCGCCTGGAGCAAAATGGTATTAATACATAGTTTATATTTCATTCCTATAAATATAATTCGCAACGCGGATAATGTTTAATATACACTAAACGCTTATTAAAACCACATGACAGACTTTTATAATAATAGTGTGACTGTTCTGTTCGTCCAGTAGACAGCAGCAAACAGTGTATATTTGTAAACGAACTACTTGATATCGTTTCAAACTCGGACCGGCAGTGCTTGGGCCCCGAGTGGCTCCTGAAAATTTAGCGTATCGTATCGTTAAGAATACAAGATCAGTTTTAGATGGGCAGTGAACGTGCGAGAACTGCTATTTTCTAGGAGTATGCTGTAAAAATTAAACATCCATAGATTTCCCAGCTTTTTCGTGTCCTAGCGTATACAAATAACGTGGATAAGACGGTATAAACTGCAGATTTCTTGGTTTAGAGAAATAGATAAAATCCACAGGCAGCCGGAGTAATCACAACAATTCAGATTTTTTTTTTTTTTACTTGATAGGCAGTATGGCGTCGTTACCACGAAACCCGGTCTCTTTCCCAGAATTCTTTTCGGCAGTGTCAAATGCCCCACCATACGCCCCGGTGTAGAATAATGCCCGACCCCCGGGCCGATTTGAGGTTACAAATGCCCCACTCTCGGGATCTCAAAGTATGCAAATGGCCCACCATGTCCCGTGAAGGGGATGGGCATTGCTGGAATTGACTGATGCATAGTGCTAGCACTAGGGTCAACCCCTAGCCTCCGAAAACCGCCGACTTCTTTGCGCTCACTTCGTGACTCCCTTTAAACTGGGCTATCAGATTTTCATAAAATGACTGTTTACAGTTTGAAAAATCTTGTAATTTTCTTCATATCAAAGGCGGAGTATGCCGCATATTATGTCGCTTGATGAAGCTCTATGCAGGCTCCATAAACTCACTAAGGGAGCGTGGAAACGAGGCTTTTCCATGATGGCGTCGGTTCGTGAGGGAAAACAATTTTGATTACGTGTTTTCTAACCTAAATGACCAGCTAGTGATAAAACAATGGATTTAATACACATATAATTACTCGCTTTTTATTTTAGCAGTCAAAAATACTGTTTCTAAGGTCACGTCCCCAAGTTCCCGCGTCCCCGTCCCGGCGTCCCCGTCCCGGCGTCCCCGTCCATGTTTTACGACCATCCGTACGTGAAGAACCCAGTCAAGTGCTCGCTTGCTTGACGGCAGTCAGGTGCAAACAAAATTCGAAAACTGAGAGGAATGTATAGTGGTAGGCAAAGTTGGTTGTAAAATTTCAAACCATAACTTTGGTATCTAAAATATATCTGCTCAAACGTTGCACATTTGCATATTTTTACATGCTCCCTCCAACCGCATCAGGAGCCCATTACCTGGAGCGTCCATATCCCATACTACGTTTTACAGACCGGGTTATTTTTAGAATGTGGTTGCCGTGAGTAATTACTCGGGCTGCCTGTGGCAGCACGAGACCATTTTTTTTTGCTCACCTGGCGGTGCAACAAAATTTCTACGCATGCGTTAAATTATGCATTAATTGTTGGCGAGTCGCCAGCTTCTGCCGACGCTATCAGCTTGTTTGAGGTACGTTTCGTAGGTTTTATGCCACATTTCATTTTACTCTCGGTCATAATACATACCAGCACAAACACCGTGATCGATAGGGCAACACTAAAATAATTTTGACCGCGTTTTTGGCTGGTTTACCGATCTCGTACGATCTCTCTGTGTACCGCGTTTATATGAATAGCTGATTTATAGCGAAATATAGCGATTTACTAGTAAATATATATACTGTGGTTGAGCAGTTATGGGTTACTATCCTCTATCGAAGTCTGAAGACATCTGAACTCCTGAACTGTGAGAGCAGTTGTCGCTCGCCAGCACAGAACAATTTATGATGACCCAAGCAATATTTAACTCTCAAGGTAAACTTAAACAAGAAACCTCTCACGGCCGAGGTTTTGGTTCGAGAAATTAAAGGCTTCCAACAATTCCCTTTATAGTTGTGTAATATAATGAGCAGAGTGAAGTTTTGGGAATGTGAGTAAAGCTTTTAAACATAGATAACCAACAGGCATTTCAGTTAATAATCTTTAATCCAACAAATACTGACCAAGATGGACTCGTAATGGCAAGAACAGCAGATAAAGTTATATATAGGCACACAAATTAACATAGCTAGCTCCATCACAGGATGGACAGGATACCACTTATAATATGGTACAAATATAAACATACATTTGAGACAATCATCTATTAGTACTCGGAACCTGCAGTATAACAGAACAGCAGACTAAATTGTACACGTGTATTACATGAATAAGTAGTGTTTAAATTAAAAGGTCAACCTAGGAGAAAAACAAAAATATTAAATTACATATATACTAGGGGAGCAGAGAATGAAAGTCACCGCGCTACCGGCCACTCCTAAAGACTGCTAAATTCAGCTAATACTTCTTCCCTTTGGTTAATATTACCACAGGCAGCCCAAGCTAACGATTTTTACAAGGAACTATATGGGAATTTTTAGAAAAAATCTAAAACTGTACTAAAATGATCAATAAAGTCATAAAATCTTACCTGTGTGTTGTGAAGTTGTTCTCTTCATCACTGATGTGTTTATTTCTAGTTTGAGGCACTTCTGGGCTTTTTTTCCTCCTCCCTTATGTAAATATTGAGAAGGCAGGAAACACGAGACGCCATTAGTCCACGTGGCGACTCTTCGAAGCCTCGTAATTCTTCGAAAATCCAAACTTTCAGCATTTTACCTCCAGAAACCCTTTCTTACATTCCTCTAGCACTCATTTAATCGATCCATCGCTTATTTCCTTGCTTTGTAAGTACTCAAATTCGACGGTTTCTGCAGCCAACCTAGCATGTAACGATCCGGGGTACCGTATACTTAGCCTTTTTGTCATGGGCTGCCTGTGCTAGTTGAACCACAGGCAGCCTGTGGTTGAACGTGGCTTTTCTTCGGAAGCAGTGACGAACGAGTACCGAAGAAATCCAACACCTCCGTGTTTTTTCGAGGAGATTCGGAGAACGAAGTCATTGTGCTCAATCGACCAATCGTAATGTGCCAGTTAGCTGCGAACAAGTATGGGATATTTTGCCACATCCTTCTGAAAGTTCTGGAATCATAATGGTGAAGCTATATATATAAAACAAAAACTGGATTTTAGAGGACATGTCTATTTTCAAGCAGTTTGCCTACAACTAATACTTAATGCTCTGAATTGGTTGAAATTAAATAATTCATTGTATACTGAACAACATAACTGTTGAAATGCAAAACATTGATAAACAACTTGAAATTCTTGATCCATATGAAGAACACAGTTTTAGACTTCTAGCTAGTGCTTGTAAAGATGACACAACTGTTGAGAGAAATTGTGAGCAAGAAAATATTCCTGAAAGAAACGATCCACTTGATGAACACAGCTTGATCGAGCAGCAACTAGTGAAACCTGTTTTCAATCGGTAATTCCAGATTACCCTATACTTGAAGAATCACGAGGCTTCGAAGAGTCGCCACGTGGACTAATGAGGTGGCGTCTCGTGATTCCTGCCTTCTCAATATTTATATAGGGGAGGGGAAAACAAAGCCCGGAAGTGCCTCAAACCTATGCTCAAACCAGAAATAAACACATCAGTGATGAAGAGGAACAACACACAGGTAAGATTTTATGACTTTATTGATCATTTTAGTACAGTTTTAGATTTTTTTCTAAAAATTCCCATACTTTCCTTGTAAAAATCATTAGCTTGGGCTGCCTGTGATATTACTAAGAGGATTTCAAATGAAAGCGTATTTCATCTTCAATCTCATGTGGCCCGAGTGAAAGCCCAGATGGGCTCTTGTTGTAATTCGAATGATTAATGATGTTACAGCCATATTGGTTTACCAAACAAGAGAAGCTAACGAGGCATCTTTTGTTGACAACATTCCGCTTTGGAAGCGAACGAGATGTGAAATCTAAAAATAACCCGGTCTGTAAAAACGCTTGCTTGCGCTTGCGTCGAATCTGATTTCACTGTGAATGATTGTGTTGAATGACGGCGTCGAATGATTGCTCTATATATGGCACCATAGTTAATAGAGTGGAATTGTTAGGAAACCCGGCAAACTTCAAAGGGGCTAACAAAGGCGCTGCGATTTATGTTGGAAAGGGGTAAGACAAAAGATTGTGCACGGTTATAGTTGATTAGCGTTCCCTGAACGACTGAACTCACGCGTTTCTATTGGCTGATTGATTAACACATTGGAATTTCTATTGTCTTTTGTGCAAGGTGGTGGTTGAAAATAGCTAACAAAGACCTATAACAAAGAAGGTCGCTGGGTTTCCTTGTACTTGTAGTTTATGCACTAGTCAATTGAAACCCCGGCCCCCCGACCCCGGCCGGGACGTAGTGGGGCATTAACGTGGACATGGCCGTGGAATAACGCACATTTAACGCTGCATTTTTCCTGTGGAACGGGGAAAGTAACGATTTGCAAATTTTGCGGGGATTTTAGCGGTGGTTGTAACGCCAGCCACGACAGAGCGGGACTGGGCCCGAGCATCAACAACGTGTATCAAACATGGCGGAAGCTATGAACACGCAAGAATCGGCAATCCCTTTATGTAGGACGACACGAATTTTTACCAAAAATACAATAGGATACAACACAATACAATTCAATACAACAATAGAACGCAACACAAAACAATACAATAGAATACAATTTGGTAGCAATTCGTGTCGTCCTACATGAATGGATGGCCCAAAAATCGTAGCTAATTATTTAAACAAGTCCTGGGTGTTTCCATCAGAGGCAGTGTTTATACTGAGTTAAGTCACGAGTAGTAGATCAGGAAGTGTTTATTATTAAACACTTTGTTATTTGCAACAACAAAGCCGGTTTTGTTAAAGTTTGCGTCACGACAAAATATCAGATTAAGTAATGATTCGTGTAACAAGTACGACACCGAACGGCATTCAGATGGCAACGTGTTAATTTTGTATTGTGAAAATTCTTGATCTGATTGGTTGAAACATGAAAATCACCTTAAAGGTTAGGAAGACGTTTAATTTCCTCCAATTCTTCAAACTATTAAAACTACGATTTGCACTGCGGTTCCAAATGTCGTTTGTAAAGCAAATCGTATGTTCGGAACCTTAACAACCGTGCCTGTTTCGTAGCTATTGTTTTTGGCTGTTCCTATCGGTTGGAAGATAATTTGTTCATAAAAATGGAATGAAACTAAGACTTCATACTACTTTTATTTCAGAATAATCATAACAAGAGCCCATCTGGGCTTTCACTCGGGCCACATGAGATTGAAGATGAAATACACTTTCATTTGAAATCCTCTTAGTATCAAGTCGTGCTTTAATTCGCCAGTGAGAACGTCGAAAAAAGAGACTGGTCTATTAATCGCAGGATTCGAACAACAGAATACTGGCACATTCAAGTGTATAAATGCAATACAATGACATATTCAGATTTTGAATTTGATTGAAAATAGATCAAAAACTCGGGGAAATGTCCGGCTAAAACTGTATGAATAAATGTGAAATGAAACATAAATTTCATAGCAAGAAAAAAAATTGTAATTCCTATAAATGAGAAAGCTCTTCTATTAAGCCGCTTCTCATATACACAGACTGTTTCACAAAAAACATTTGCGCCTATCGACACAAGAATTCAGTTGACCTTTCAAATAATTTATTCTGAGGTACGCATACTCTAAATCAGATGTTAAATAAAGCGATAATTAGAAGGAAAAGTACATTAACAGACAAACTGAGAGGAAATTTATTCAAATCAAAGAGTTTACTTACAGTACTTACGTAACTGACACCTTCGTGCACATATGCACTGAATCGGAATGAAAGTCGAAGCCTACCTCGAACTTAACTTTCAGCTAACCTGTTTCCTTTCATTCCACAATGAATAATAATCTCATAAAGTAAGCCCGTAGCTTTCAATAAATTTGCCAGTGTCTGAATGAAACAGCTAGATCTTTTCCAATTTCTCTCACGAGTCACGGCAGAAGACAGTCTCAAGCTACAAAACTTGAATTTTGATCCTCTTCACAGTAACGTAATTTAACGTCTCCGATCAATTCCTCTCTCTTTGCTGGCAGTTCATGCTTCTTGTTCGTGTAGTTGCCCCACTGAGCCGTAACCACAAAACGAGCACAGCATTTCAGTTGGCATACACTGCGTACATCTGCTTAACTAATTAGATTTGTAAAAATCTTAGCGGATCATGTAAATATTCCGCTTGGCTCAAATATGAGGGTTTCTGCCGTCAAAGTTCATGTTTTGTTTCAGTTTTCCCCCATATTAGCAGACTTGTATAATGTCTCGAGCTCTCCGAATCCAGTAGAAAGACTCTGGTTATTCTGTCGTAAAACATGGACCTGACCCAAATTTAGGTTGTATTGCATCATTTCCCACGATGGAATAGATTTCTGACAATGACTATTTGAAATTGATATCTCCTTGTCTCGCCTAGTCTGAGCTTGGAACAACTTTCTTATCTGAGCGCGCCTGAGGAAATCTAACCTTTGTTTGCGTGACCAGCACAGTGCAATCCGATTGGTTAGAAGTTGACCTTTAACGCATGCGCAGAAGCCGTCTGACACCAATGATAAAAAAAAAAAAAAAAACGACTTGCATTTTAAGACTCGGCGCTGCCACAGGCAGCCCGAGTAATTATCACCCATTGTTTTCGTAGTCTAAAACACAGACAAATCACATGTGAGGGAGGCTCAATGCCACATAACAATGGCTTTTGTCGTACTTTTTACACGGATCATTACTTAAATATATTTAAACGCAGCTGCATGACATTTCCTTTATATTCCTTTGTCGCATATATGCATTGTTGTTTTTTGTTGACAGACAACGGTTTCTGATAAACAAGACAATGGTCGAGACTGTAAAAGTGCGGAAAGCATGTACAGGGGCCGATCCAGGATTTTGTGAAAGGGGGTTTGCAAAAGGATTTTTTTTTATCTAGAGATTTAAAATTGAATTTACAGTGATTTACAGGAATCATAGTGGGTGTTGCAACCCCCGAAACCCCTCCCCTGGATCCGCTAGTGATGTGCTTCAGAAAATGTATGTTTTTCAAATAATGGAGCAACAGATTGAAGCTTATGTATATTCAATTTATCAAGCAACGAATGAAAAGTCCGAAGACTACAGCAAAGCTGATATACAACGTAAAAATCTAACACAAAGCACTCGGGAAAGCACTACGGTTAGCTAGGCCTGACACGAAAAGCGCTCGGACCAGATTGCAGCCATAGACAGCTGTTTCGTTCTTATTAGAACTCGTCAGTATGGCATAGCAAACAGCACGCAGGCTTCGGTACCACTGCACCATCGACCCGGACTGAGCTAAAAAGCATCTAGTTTCGAGCAACAGAAATGCTTGGTTATCGGCTCACACGTCATTACGTGTGGCGAAAAGCCAAAAACCAAGGAAATCTGAACTAAACGTGTCAGTGCCTTGCGAAAGATATAGTTATGCTGGCCAGACCAGCTTTATAAATGATGACAACAGGAATGATCGGATCTATATAAGACCTACGGTACAAAAATCCATAATAGAAAACTAATAAGCAAATACCGTGGACAAAAATCCTGTTAAAATACGTTGGATCCGAAGTGAGGACCTATGCAGCCAAAAATATAAACAATAACGAATGAAAAGTCCGAAGACTACAGCAAAGCTGATATACAACGTAAAAGGTAGGTCCTCACTTCGGATCCAACGTATTTTAACAGGATTTTTGTCCACGGTATTTGCTTATTAGTTTTCTATTATGGATTTTTGTACCGTAGGTCTTATATATATCCGATCATTCCTGTTGTCATCATTTATAAAGCTGGTCTGGCCAGCATAACTATATCTTTCGCAAGGCACTGACACGTTTAGTTCAGATTTCCTTGGTTTTTGGCTTTTCGCCACACGTAATGACGTGTGAGCCGATAACCAAGCATTTCTGTTGCTCGAAACTAGATGCTTTTTAGCTCAGTCCGGGTCGATGGTGCAGTGGTACCGAAGCCTGCGTGCTGTTTGCTATGCCATACTGACGAGTTCTAATAAGAACGAAACAGCTGTCTATGGCTGCAATCTGGTCCGAGCGCTTTTCGTGTCAGGCCTAGCTAACCGTAGTGCTTTGTGTTAGATTTTTACGTTGTATATCAGCTTTGCTGTAGTCTTCGGACTTTTCATTCGTTATTGTTTATATTTTTGGCTGCATAGGTCCTCACTTCGGATCCAACGTATTTTAACAGGATTTTTGTCCACGGTATTTGCTTATTAGTTTTCTATTGTAACAGCCTTGGAACTGTCACCGATGGGCGGGGAAAAGGTCAAAATGTAACACTGTATAAATGTTACATTCACCGCTATGTCCCGGAGGTCGGTGGGCCGGAGTTTCAATTGACTAGTGCATTAATACTTCAGGCGCCTACGAAATTACGTAAGAACTGAATCAAATTACCCTATATCATTATGACGTCACGGCTTGTTTATGAGGGGGACAGAATCGACTTGAACAATAGAATTTTGAACTAAATCTGCTCTGCTGAGAAAAAATTAACTTCGAATTGTCTGGTTTCCAGATATCAGCCGTATCAATGTTTATCCCACAATATTCACCGTATTTGGTGGCTGTTACCGCTATTCTACGTTCTACAAAATGCATTTGATAGCTATTTCCTTTGTGTTGTTGCTGTTTTGTCCCCCCCCCTCGCACGACCGTGATCCTTAGCGTTTAAACAATAGATTGTTTTGATTTGACGTCATAACGGCGGATATAGGTCAATTACGCCATTGGAATCGGCGCTACATCCTGGAAAAAAAGAAAACAAATTAGACGTACTTCACGTTTTCGTTTTCCGCATACTTGTACGGTGAGAGAGTTCGACTCGTTTGAGGCTAAAAAACCAGCCAGTACTCTTGAAAGTTCAACGTTATGGATTTGTAGACGGTTTAGACTTATCAGCGGACGGACTTGATAGTCTGCTAAAGGGCCGGGTTGTTCAAAGCCCGATTAGTGCTAATCCAGGGTTAATTTCCATGACAACCAATAGGTTTTGTGCAGAGTTAATCCAGGATTAACACTAATCGGGCTTTGAACAACCCGGCCCTGATTATAATACCGTATTTAGGTTACCATGTTACAGTTATTAGAATAAACGCCTCTCTCTTTTAAACGCCTCTTATCTTTTAAACGCCCCCCTCGGACCCTTGAAATTGTCTTTGAATTTGTTGAAAGTTACTATTACCTCAGCTTCGCAGACTTGAAAATTCTTTGTTGTTCCAGCTGTCAGTGAATTCATAAACAGCAGCTTTTGAAAATCGACATCAGTAATAATCTTGAAAGTGAAACCCAAACAATTTAATTTCGTAGAAAAGAGATCCCGTCACACTGGTCAGCTATTCTTTCTTTTGATTGGCTACACGGTCACAGTAGAACAACTATGTATAGTTAATTATTATTCTCCTCTACATATGAACTTCTTCATTCTTAACATCTGAACCTCAGTACCTTGGACCACATCATCATAAATCACACTGTTAAATCTCCAGATGACTCACTATTTCGCACAACTTGTTTCCCTGCGGATAACAGAACTGTAGGCAACCAATCTTCAGACGCAAACAAGAGGCTCAGCTGCATCGTATAAGGTTACCAGCCTCATTTTTACTGAAACAGGTAAGTCTTTGTTTTCTATCTTCAAAATCATCTTCCCCATCTCTATTTTAAACATTGATATCGTATAAATAGAGCCATGAAGAGCTGATTGAGTTATCAAAGTCACTTGAAGTTACTACTTCTAGTGGTATATGTTGTGAATGTAGGAGAATCAAAAATGATTTCCGATTCGCCGTTCTCAAGACTGAATTTTAAACGAGCTTGAGAGTGAACTGAGTATTTTTTAAGCAGATACAAGGACTAAGAAATCCTAGATTATAATTTTGCATTCGAGTCGATAGATTGTTCCTGGAAATGTTTTCCTCAATCAAAGTTGAGACAGGCATGCGCATCTAGATCTATATAAACATACTTCAGACTTCTCGAGAGGAGAGAAAAGTGGCACCAACGTTTTTCAAGCTCTCTCTCTGACATTCAAGTTAATTCCCTTCATCCTAATGGTTGCATTTGTAATGGCCTGCGAGCATTCAGTTTTATCTTTGGAGAATTAAGTTAAGGAACAAACATAAATAGAGTTATGCTTTTGTAATGATTGTAAACAGGTTGCAAATCTACATTTGCTCTAATTAATTATAAACCCTTTTATTCCAGCAACAAAGTAGTTATATATAAAGCAACTATCATTAGTGGCCTCTAGCTTTAGATGCAAGTCATAATCAGAATCAGCAGAAATAGACAGGCCCAATAATATATTGTTCTTCAGAAACACCAGTTCGAAAGAGGCCAGAACTTCTGTAGTATAGTAGTCCTTTCTGGATCATAATCTGGACTGATGTGCTTGCATTGCATTGGATTTAGAAGTACATCATTTATTTTCTTCTTTTTTTTACAGAAGTGAGAATTTCATTTCTTCTGTTTATTAAGTTCACTCTTTAATATCAGCAAGTCATCATCTGACACTGGTTTTGCAACAACTGTACGATCTGTATAAAGAACTGATCAATATTGTTAAGCCATGGGATATCTAATTATAAAACTCTACAAGTTTTAGATTGATTGTGTTTTTGAAAGGTTTTCACTTAGACGATGCAATTTGGTTCAGTTTCTTCATTAAATATTGATCAGGCCTCGTCCAAATTAATGAATGCAGATGTGGTGATCCTCTCATTTGAAACTCAATTCGAAAAGCATATTATTATTAATAGATTATCTTGCCAATGGGATTAGCATATTGCTCAGTAAAACATCTTTGAAGAATATTTCAACTCTATAATATATATTGGAAGTGCTTAATTAGCAACAATAACACAATTAAGATAAAGCAAAGAACACTAATATCATTGTAAGAGAGAGCTTCAACTTCACCATCTGTCATATTTATTCCCTTTGTACTCGTCCGAGGGTCATTCCACTGTATTTTGGACATGAAAACCAGTTTTTAAAATGTTTTCCAACAGACCTAAAGTGTTCATAGAATTGTAGCTAAGTGATGATAGTTTATTTTAAAATATGACTTTTTTGGTTGCAGGTCGACATTGATGCATAAATTATAACCAATTACAATAAAAGCCAAAATGGCCGTTGTGGAGGGGACAAATCAATCACTTATTTATAAATTAAACAAAAAACTGAAAACTTTCAAAACTTATCAGGACATAAACTATTCCTTGTTCCTTTTAAAAAGCAGTTGTTACATGCTGACTCTTTGGTCAGAGTCACATGGTAGACATTGTCCATTTGGTAAATGTCCCATCCGCAACATTTTCACACCTTAAAGTTTATGTTATTAGTGGTCAAATAGTCATATTAGGTACACAGTATGATAACTTCTGATTTATACCTGGAGGTATATTGTGCTGTATTGTAAAGTTCCTGGGCTCTCCATTTAAAGATTTAAATAAGTTCTATTTTATGTTGCGGAGGGGACATTTCTGTTGCGGAGGGGACATGTTCTAAGAGGTGAATCTAAATTATATTCAAAAATGTGTAAGTAAAATAGTACAATTAAAACAAGATATTATAGTGTTTCTGTATTCATGTCTAATTATAGTAAGTAACCCAAGACACATTTAAAAGTTAACAATAAATCGGGCCTTTCATTTAAATTCTAGTAAAACCACAGGTAGTCCTACATTGTAACTACAATGTATATGTACAGTTTAATTTGTATGAGTCTGCTTGTGCTAAATATAAATTACAGCAACTCAACTGAATTGTTTTTTTATATGTATGGAACTTTTCACCATCATTTTGGAGATTTTTAATCCATTTTCCCCATTTGCTGTCACTTTTCTCTTTTTCCCATTTGCTGTTGCTTTTCTCCTCTCTGCTAAAACATCTGCTGACAGCTTTTTTACAATATGATTTATATGGCTTTGCATAATTCAAGTAATTTCCTGTCATTTATTTTAACTTGTACATAATTTAACAGTACTTAATATACTTGCAAAGAATGCTGGTAAATCCTGTACTGAGTATGTGCAGTAGGAAGCAATGAATTGTGGGTAATTACAATGACATCTGCTCTGATTTAATATGGCTTCTCTGTAGGGTTATTTTGATGTTCCTTGCTTTGTTGGTGAATTACTACATGTATGTCCTCTAATACAGAAAGGAGTAGAATAAAATAAAATAAAATAATATAATATAAATGTATAAGTGTGGACAAAATGTCCCCTCCACAACGTCCCCTCCGCAACATTCCACAGTCTAAATGAAACCAGTTTTGATAAGAATATAGCAAATGCAGCTGCACTTTTTTACCATTAATCTAAAGTAGATAAAGTACTCTTTGGCACAAAAAATATATACATTTAAAATTCATTGCAGAATCAGAGAAAATTTCACTTAAACCTGGTAAATGAAGAATAGCAAATTCTCCGAGTCCCATCCGCAACAGTAACTTATCTTATTACAATCTGCCATCAGTACTATGCAGAGAGAATAACAACATTATAGTACATAGATATAATGGATATCCACAATATAAAGGCAAAATTGATCAGCTCTAATTATTTTATATCAAGCTATGGCATGAAAACTGCTTCTGAATGTCCCCTCCGCAACATACATAATACCGTGGAATGACCCACAAGCAATATAATATGAAAAAGTTCAGGCCACCTAAGTCGATCGGCACATGATAAGGTCATAAACCATGTAGGAATACCAAGCTGCTGTACCACAAGTTCATGCATACATAAACTTCTGCCTGAGTAAGGTGGAGAGCCTGAAT
Source organism: Actinernus sp. WN-2022 (assembly GCA_030867875.1). Lineage (NCBI taxonomy): Eukaryota > Metazoa > Cnidaria > Anthozoa > Actiniaria > Actinernidae > Actinernus > Actinernus sp. WN-2022. The sequence goes on along the minus strand of JAOWCC010001679.1, from coordinate 17,126,036 downwards.
TTGCCTCAATTAAGAACAAATTATATAAATATGGCTGCATGGTCCTTAGAAATAAGACTCTGAAGGCAGTTTTCATTTTATCTAACCTGAGATGCTGTAAATGAATTTTTTTCAAAGCAATATTAATACCATATCTGACACTTTTTTTGTTCAATAATAAACTGTGCAAAAAAGAGGTATTCTGGGTTTCTAGCAAATCTACCACTGTAATGCAATAACCGTGCATTGAAATATTTAACTGGTGTTAATTTTATATATCGATCTGCTTTATATCCAAACTGCCCTTTGGAAATAGTGTTGGAAATGCTAATTCTTCACAGTGTTTGTGCAATGTATTATAAATTTCATTTCCAGCCGATGAAGAGTTATGATTTTCTTAATTGCTCAACAAGTATAGGGTAATCTGGAATTACCGATTGAAAACAGGTTTCACTAGTTGCTGCTCGATCTAGCTGTGTTCATCAAGTGGATCGTTTCTTTCAGGAATATTTTCTTGCTCACAATTTCTCTCAACAGTTGTCATCTTTACATTTAGCACTATAGCTAGCTAGAACTAGTCTAAAACTGTGTTCTTCATATATGGATCAAGAGTTTCAAGTTGTTTAATTATCAATCCCTGGTGCAAAACCTGGACAGGATCCTGTAGGATCCTGTAGGATCCTGTAAGATCCTACACAGGGACAGGATCCTGAGCAGGATCCTGAACAGGAACAGGATCCTAATAGGATCCTATGTAGGAACATAATCCTGAATAGGATCCTATGTAGGAATAGGATCCTGAATAGGATTCTACATAGGAACATAATCCTGAATAGGATCCTATGTAGGAATAGGATCCTGAATAGGATTCTACATAGGAACATAATCCTGAATAGGATCCTATGTAGGAATAGGATCCTGAATAGGATTCTACATAGGAAAATAATCCTGAATAGGATCCTATGTAGGAATAGGATCCTGAATAGGATTCTACATTGGAACATAATCCTGAATAGGATCCTATGTAGAAACAAAATCCTGAATAGGATCTTATGTAGGAACAGGATCTTGAATAAATATGATCCTGAAAGGATCCTGCATGTATGTAGGATCCTATACAGGATCCTGAGTAGGATCCTAGATAGGAACCTCATCTTGAATAGGATCCTGAAAAGGATCCTACATAGGATCCTACATAGGAAAGGCCTCTTGAATAGGATCCTAAAAAGGATCCTACATAGGATCCTATACAGGATCCTGAATAGGATCCTACATAGGAAAGGCATTTTGAATAGGATCCTATATCAGGATCCTCACATATACATGTAGAAAAATGCAGCTCTTAATTGAATAGGATCCTACATATAAATGAATAAGAATCCAAGTAGCATCTTATAGGAATTGAATCCTATGACATAGGAAATTCTTGAAAAATTATATAATCTTTCTATATAGGAACAGAATCGTTATAAGAATTAACTGAAAAATGTCATGCTCAATTTTTGATGACCCCTCCCCTCCAATAATTTCCCCTCTAGCTTACTATGCTCCCCCCCCCCCCCCCCCACCTAATTTTCTGCATGAAAATTGGGGACCCATCTCCTTTTTCCACCATCCAGCCCCCCTCCCCCTGTAATTAATGAGCAGTTCCTGATGTTAATTGTTGTTGAGAGAATAAAAAACTCTAACATTAACAATCTTCTCCTGGTTGTTTTAACCTAAAGATTATGATATTACTCACCAATTTGGCTGGCTTGTCCAAAAAGAAAATTCCCATTGTTTAATTAAGCAAAATATTTTCATCCAGCCCCTTAAAAGTGTGCTTTCATTGAGAAATTCGAATATAAACATGGAAGACACAAAGTTCCATTTTAACCACAGGCAGTCCAAGCTATTGATTTAGGAATGTATGGGATTTTTTTAGAACAAATCTGAAACTGTAGTAAAACAAGAAAAAAAGTCATGAAATATCACCTGTGTGTTAAGAAGTTGTTCCTGTTCATCACTGTTGTGTTTAATTTTGGTTTGAGGCAATTCTATAAACGTTTTGGCTTGGGCTGCCTGTGCTTCAACCGAGTGGCCTAGAACCAAGTATATACCCATATTTGGTAACTGTTGCACATTTCAAATGGCAAGAAGAGGCCATTTTGTTGCTGGAGTTTTAAACTTGCTTTAATAGAAGGTCATTTCAACAGCATTTCAATGCCAATATTCACCAGATGAAAGATAATAATAACTGCTCCAAGTGAGAGGCAGTTTCTCCCAGTTCTGGAAAGAGACTAAGATGAATTCCTGAAGAAATCTGTGCAGTACTAGGTGAGCGGAAGTTTATGAGCAACATGAACAAATTAACGAACCGAACACACTGAAAGTTGCTATCTATAGCCTATAATAGTTGGAGCCCTGTAGTTAGTGTACTTGAATATATTCAAGATATATTTGAAGAAACTATTTATGAAAGCTTCAAGAGGTCAAGTGTAGTTTATGATTGCAATTGGAATTTCTTAAAGAGTTGAGATGGACTTGGCTTCATTGAGATTCACTGTACTAGACTCAAAAAATAGTACTACTAGTAATAATTAATTCAAACATTTTACCTTTTTGGAACAACAAAACTCACATGATCATGTCCCGGGTCTTGTTAATCCCTTTTCGAATTTTATCATTCTAAAATGTTTGATGTTGGAGTGCTTCTCAATACCCTATTCAACACAATCACCCACAAAACCGAAGTCATTTTGGTAGAACTAGAAAAATATTTGTCAGTTTCCGGTTGGCAAACCGCACGGGACTTTTGTCTTTATACACCACAGTACTCATCTAAAATCGTAATTCTTATTGTGGTTAATTGTTTTTACAGGCTTTGGATTAAAGATGAAGGACCAAAGTTTTTAACTCTTTCAGCCCCAAAAGTGACATCCAAATTCTTTTCTCTATACATTTGGTCTTTGGATACATTTTGATCAAGTCTCCAAACACTTATGATCTGCCTGCTTCCCTTTGATCAGATCACCCTTGGGGCTAAAGGGTTAATTCTTGAAATCATCACCAACAATGAATGCTAATCAGGGATAAGTTGACTGCCAAGTAGTGAGTGAAGATCAGAATCATTTGTTGTTAAAACTGTATACATGTAGTTTGTAAAACCTATAGCTATATGACGTAATAAACTAAAAGTTAGAATGGCATGGAACATTCATTATTAACTCTGTTACTTTTTGCCTAAACCTACATGTAAGCTCAGGGTTTTCAATAACATTTGAAGTAAGTGGCAAAACTTGAAGAGTAGGTGGCGAGCATCGAGCACCATTGGTGCAAATATCTAATTTTTGGGGAATTTTTCAATCAAAGTAGGCGACGATTTCATGTAAAATACCCGGCGAGATTCTCCGGCTGCCGGCTTCTATTGAAAACCCTGAAGCTAGGTTTTAAAGGGTCTATATTAAGGTGTTACACCTGTATATAGTCACTCTTTACGTACAATTTGTTTGTCATTTTTGCTTTCATTTTAACCACTCCCCATACATCTATGTGCAAGGTTTCTCAGTTCATTTCAAAATCGCTGAAAATAACTGTGCATTCCAAGTACATTCAGTGGTTTTTAGATTTTCTCCAACATCTAATATTTTTCACAAAAAAAGGAGATCATTACAAATGCCTCTCATGACCACCATGACACAACCCCTTTAAACTCTAACCTTTAGTATACATATTATTTTTCACATAAAACCATTAGAAGTCTGTACTTATGCAGGTATTATAAATCGATCAGTTTTAATTTATTTTTTTACAGCAATTTGAGCATGTTTTAAGAATCTATCTAGTCAGATTCAAAAGCTCAAATTTCATCTCAGAAGTCACTGAAGTCCAGTTAAGGTGATGGAATTCCTACATTTTCCATGAGATGCAGTTTTTGTTACATATTAAGTCTCAACTCTGTAATTTTGATTCACTAAGCAATAACTTCTTTATAGTGTGGCCCAAAGGGAGTCCAATAAAATGTAAGGTTTTTAGAGGTGAGGTCTTACCCTCTAATTTAGGTGACATTAACTTTGATTAGTAAATAGTCAGACCATTAAGACTCTTAGACTAGTAGAATATGACATATTTTTTGAATTGGACTACATGATTGTGTATTGTATATACATGTATAAAGTTGAACTACACGTACATGTACAGTTTGTAAATGAATAGTTTTAACTTATTTATAGGAGTATTTTACTGTCTGGTGATTGTAATGATACATGTAACTCACTAACATGCATGTTTCTATTAAACTATACATAGAGTTTAAAACAATTACTGTGTTATTTTCATGTTTATATGACAACTACATGTATGGTACAATTTGGGTGTAAGGATCCTACAGGAATAGCCCAGGATCCTATAGGAATAGCCCAGGATCCTACAGGAATGGTCCAGGATCCTACAGGAATGGTCCAGGATCCTACAGGAATGGTCCAGGATCCTGCAGGAATGGTCCAGGATCCTGCAGGAATGGTCCAGGATCCTGCAGGAATGGTCCAGGATCCTGTAGGAAGGTCCAGGATCCTGCAGGAATGGTCCAGGATCCTACAGGAATGGTCCAGGATCCTGTAGGAAGGTCCAGGATCCTGCAGGAATGGTCCAGGATCCTACAGGAATAGTCCAGGATCCTGTAGGAAGGTCCAGGATCCTTCACAGGATCCTGTAGGATCCTGTAGGATCCTGTAGGATCCTGTTAGGATCCTGTAGGATCCTGTACAAGATCCTGTAGGATCCTGTACAGGATCTTGCAAGGATCCGTAGGATCCTGAATAGGATCCTCTAGGATCCTGCCCAGGATCCTGTCCAGGTTTTGCACCAGGGATGTTTTACATTTCAACAGTTATGTTGTTCAGTATAACATTAAGTATTAGTTGTAGGCAAACTGCTTGAAAATAGACAATGTCCTCTAAAATCCAGTTTTTGTTTTATATATATAGCTTCACCATTATGATTCCAGAACTTTCAGAAGGATGTGGCAAAATATCCCATACTTGTTCGCAGCTAACTGGCACATTACAAATTAATTCACCCTTAATCTTCCTTTGTTAGCCTTTGGGCATTTACAGGCACCAAAAGCCTGGTAAGCTCGGTTAACCCCGGTTTAACCGGGCTTTAACCGGACTCACCCTGAAAGGCCGGTTAAGATATGCTTGAAAAAGTCAAAAATTCCAAGCTTTCCCGGTGACTGCAGTTCAGGAAACCATAAAAGCCTGGTCAACTTGGAGTTGCTGCAGACAGGTTGCATCATTACAATTTTTGACCCGGCTTTCCTGGTGAGCCTGGTACAGTTTAACCATAAAAGCCTGGTGATGAAGTTCCATAAAAAAAAGGTCTTGAAGTTTTGACCCAGCTTTCCTGGAGAGCCCGGTCTACTAGAAAACCCTGATTTTGATTATTTTATTGATTGCAATTATTTCAAGTTTTGATCCGGCTTTCCTGGTGAGCCCGGTACAGTTTAACCGTATAAGCCTGGTAAGCCTGGTTCGAAGTTCCATTAATTTCATTCCAATTAATATAAATGACCCAGCTGAATCCTGGAGTCAGCCCAGTATACTGCAAAACTGTAAAAGCCTGGTTAACATATATTAGCCCCCAAAACACTTCTATACTCCAAGTTTTGACTCTCCTTTCCTCGGGAGAGTCCGGAATACTGGAAAACCGCAAAATGCATGTATGTGAGCTGAGGTTTAAAATGCTGAGTTTGAAATGAGAATTTAAAGTTCCACAAATTCCTTCCAAGTATTAAAGCTGTAAAGCTTGGTACAGTACAAATGGAACTAAAAAGCCAGAACTTAATTGGAATATCTAATTTCACGTACATACCTTGCTTTCCACGACAACATTATTAGTACAGGAAAACAACAAAGGCTGAAATTATTATGACTTCTGATAATATGCCAGATAAGTAAATGCACATTAACTTGTGCAATATAATTTTTGTGTAACTTTCTCTGGGAGTACCTAATCAAAGTCCAAAAACTTTGACCCTCTGCAACTATATCGGGTGCATTATGGGTTAACCGTAAAACAGTTCTATATATTTCTTGAACTTCGAATATACTACACAGCAACACAAATCTTCCTCGAGTATATATATATATGTATATACTACATGTTTAGCCATCCTATAAAAGATAATAATCAGTTATTATAAATTTAATTGGTATAACATTTCTTTTGAAGAATAATGTGCTACTGTTTCATATCCATGGCATATTTATTGTCCTCAAAACTTTCCTTGTTTCCAATTTTCTTCCACTTAATATCTAAATCCTTTTAACAATATAGTTTAAAATCTCCTATAAATGTTATTTAATAAATGCAAGAAATAATAATTATTCAAAATAATAGTAAATACTTTTCACCTAAAAAGTCTATTATTACAAATTTACAAAAAGCTGACACTCAAGTCACGAGTCACTGCTTTTCGATAAATTCTTATACAATAAGCTGTTAAAGTCACTGCTGACTACAATGTTTTATTAATGCTAAATATTGATAAAAATAAATATGAAAAGTACACTTGTGTTTACCTTAATACGTCATAATATAAACCGTGTCATGTGTTCTGAACTTCAACTCTCAGAAGCGTAGATTTCATAACTTTCTCCGGGAAAGAGGAACTTTGGTGACTGGCTGAAACATTACGAGACTTATGCAGAGATGAAGTACGAATTACCAGTTGCATGATTTGGCCGGCAGTATATTTAAACTTCACGTCCACGAGGAAAAACCACGAGGAACATGCTCAGCTGCGATCGATCGAGTGGACTCGACTTTACATGTAATTTCCGTTAGAAACAGCAAAGTCCTGATACAAATCATTGCTGGTTGCAATGTCAAGGCTTCATGCAACCAGAAAACATATGATATAGGTTGGTGTTAAAGTTTGTGGGTCGTCACAGGAATAAAAGTGAGATTGCATGCATGAGATTGAGAACCAGTTCCGAGTTCTGACAGGCCCAGACTCGGGTGTTAAAATGCCCTTACGTGCAAGGTAGACACAGCAAAACAGTTGAAGAGGAGTTGGTTGACCAGTTAATTGGCGTATAAGATTCCTTGAATACATAGCCAGACCATTTCGCAAATTAATCCTCGGATAAAGCACTGATCCGGCCAGCTCTTGTAAAGTTCTCAACAACAAACAAAGATGGCGGACACGAACTGATCCCAGGATGCATTGCTTAGGTAGGTACTTCATATATGGTAATCCTCATGTACTGTGTGCATGTGTGTGTGTACTGTGTCCATATGTATGTATACAGCCCTGTAGTCGATGTAGCCCTGTAGTAGCCGTAGTACTGTAGTCGCTGTAGTACTGTAGTTGCTGTATTGCTGTAGTTGCTGTAGTGCTGTAGTTGATGTAGTACTGTATAGTTGCTGTAGTACTGTAGTTACTGTAGTCGCTGTAGTACTGTAGTTGCTGTAGTTACTGTAGTACTGTAGTTGATGTAGTACTGTAGTTGCTGTAGTACTGTAGTTGCTGTAGTACTGTAGTTGCTGTAGTACTGTAGTTGCTGTAGTACTGTAGTCGCTGTAGTTACTGTAGTCGCTGTAGTTACTGTAGTCGCTGTAGTACTGTAGTCGCTGTAGTACTGTAGTCGCTGTAGTACTAGTAGTCGCTGTAGTACTGTATAGTTGCTGTAGTACTGTAGTTGCTGTAGTACTGTAGTTGCTGTAGTTACTGTAGTTGCTGTAGTTACTGTAGTTGCTGTAGTTACTGTAGTTGCTGTAGTACTGTAGTTGCTGTAGTACTGTAGTTGCTGTAGTTGATGTAGTACTGTAGTTGATGTAGTACTGTAGTTGCTGTAGTTGCTGTAGTACTGTAGTTGCTGTAGTACTGTAGTTGCTGTAGTGCTGTAGTACTGTAGTTGCTGTAGTACTGTAGTACTGTAGTTGCTGTAGTACTGTAGTACTGTAGTTGCTGTAGTACTGTAGTTGCTGTAGTACTGTAGTTGCTGTAGTACTGTAGTTGCTGTAGTACTGTAGTTGCTGTAGTACTGTAGTTGCTGTAGTACTGTAGTTGCTGTAGTACTGTAGTTGCTGTAGTACTGCAGTTGCTGTAGTTACTGTAGTTGCTGTAGTTACTGTAGTTGCTGTAGTTACTGTAGTTGCTGTAGTTACTGTAGTTGCTGTATGTAGTTACTGTAGTTGCTGTAGTACTGTAGTTGCTGTAGTACTGTAGTTGCTGTAGTACTGTAGTTGATGTAGTACTGTAGTGCTGTAGTACTGTAGTTGCTGTAGTACTGTAGTTGCTGTAGTACTGTAGTTGCTGTAGTACTGTAGTTGCTGTAGTACTGTAGTTGCTGTAGTACTGTAGTTGCTGTAGTACTGTAGTTGCTGTAGTACTGTAGTTGCTGTAGTACTGTAGTTGCTGTAGTACTGTAGTTGCTGTAGTTGCTGTAGTACTGTAGTTGCTGTAGTACTGTAGTTGCTGTAGTACTGCAGTTGCTGTAGTACTCATGGCGAACAATATCGTACATCATGGCCGCCGCGCATGCGTAGAATGCATTACACGTCGTTCCAAAATTAGTGAAAACAGTGAAGACAAGGCTTACCTTTTCGCAATTTTCCAATTTGCTGCTTTAATATTTATATTTCTTGAGGTCCACAAGTTTTAAATTCAGTTATCATGCCTGCTCCTGCCCTCGACTATGATTGCTAACAAGTTGTGGATGATTAGACCGGTTCCCGATGCTCTGCTAAAAAACGAGACCCAAATTAGCTAGAGCCGCCATACATCTTCTGTTAAATACTGTAAAGGCCAGTCAGAAAGCTCAATCACAAAGACTTCCGAGTAGTTCATGTTTGAGGTCCACAAGTTTGAATCTGTTCTGCAGATACCAAAGTAGATTCTAACGCCAGAAAAACGAGTTGAAATACTTGCTTTGGTGGTTCCAAACGTCCTGTAAATAACTGCATTTTAACGCCAAAAGTCTCCTTCCCAAACCTACAAAGTTTAAAGGGACAGACCCGACTCGTTCAGCTGTTACGTTTCCCTTCGCGCAGGACGTTGAAAACAGCAGCTCGTCCGCCATTTTGACTGTCGATGTCCATGTAACCTCTCCTCATTCTATAAACACTCATCAACGGCTTTCTTTTTAAAAATAGATTTTCACGTACGCGCCCGCAATGACAACCGCTGACTGTACGAAATTGTTCGCCATGTGCAGTTGCTGTAGTTACTGTAGTTGCTGTAGTTACTGTAGTTGCTGTAGTTACTGTAGTTGCTGTAGTACTGTAGTTGCTGTAGTACTGTAGTTGCTGTAGTTGATGTAGTACTGTAGTTGATGTAGTACTGTAGTGCTGTAGTTGCTGTAGTTGCTGTAGTTGCTGTAGTACTGTAGTTGCTGTAGTACTGTAGTTGCTGTAGTACTGTAGTTGCTGTAGTACTGTAGTTGCTGTAGTACTGTAGTTGCTGTAGTACTGTAGTTGCTGTAGTACTGTAGTTGCTGTAGTACTGTAGTTGCTGTAGTACTGTAGTTGCTGTAGTACTGTAGTTGCTGTAGTACTGTAGTTGCTGTAGTACTCGTAGTTGCTGTAGTACTGTAGTCGCTGTAGTACTGTAGTCGCTGTAGTACTGTAGTCGCTGTAGTCCTGTAGTTGCTGTAGTACTGTAGTTGCTGTAGTACTGTAGTTGCTGTAGTACTGTAGTTGCTGTAGTACTGTAGTTGCTGTAGTACTGTAGTTACTGTAGTCGCTGTCGTAATGTAGTTGCTGTAGTAATGTAGTTGCTGTAGTACTGTAGTTGCTGTAGTTACTGTAGTACTGTAGTTGCTGTAGTACTGTAGTTGCTGTAGTACTGTAGTTGCTGTAGTACTGTAGTTGCTGTAGTACTGTAGTTGCTGTAGTACTGTAGTTGCTGTAGTACTGTAGTTGCTGTAGTACTGTAGTTGCTGTAGTACTGTAGTTGCTGTAGTACTGTAGTTGCTGTAGTACTGTAGTACTGTAGTACTGTAGTACTGTAGTTGCTGTAGTACTGTAGTTGCTGTAGTTACTGCAGTTGCTGTAGTTACTGTAGTTGCTGTAGGTACTGTAGTTACTGTAGTTGATGTAGTACTGTAGTTGATGTAGTACTGTAGTGCTGTAGTGCTGTAGTTGCTGTAGTTGCTGTAGTACTGTAGTTGCTGTAGTACTGTAGTTGCTGTAGTACTGTAGTTGCTGTAGTACTGTAGTTGCTGTAGTACTGTAGTTGCTGTAGTACTGTAGTTGCTGTAGTACTGTAGTTGCTGTAGTACTGTAGTTGCTGTAGTACTGTAGTTGCTGTAGTATACTGTAGTTGCTGTAGTACTGTAGTTGCTATAGTACTGTAGTCGCTGTAGTACTGTAGTTGTAGTACTGTAGTTGCTGTAGTACTGTAGTTGCTGTAGTCGCTGTCGTAATGTAGTTGCTGTCGTAATGTAGTTGCTGTAGTACTGTAGTTGCTGTAGTCGCTGTAGTCGCTGTAGTACTGTAGTCGCTGTAGTACTGTAGTCGCTGTAGTACTGTAGTCGATGTAGCCCTGTAGTCGCCGTAGTGCTGTATTTGCTGTAGTACTGTAGTACTGTAGTCGCTGTACCAAGACACACACTGCTTTCATTTTAATTATTTTTCTATTTTCTCTCCGGGCTCACTGCTACCATATTTCTCCTCCTTCGATTACCTCGTTCTCGTGGATTTTCCTTCTGCATGCTTCTCTACCTATTATTTTATTATAATTCACATAGTGCACCCAGTGTTCACCCCGTCCCGGGATATCAGTCCTTCTGCTTCCTGATAGTCCCTCCTTTTCTCTATTAAAAAACATATTTCATTTATTTCACCAGTAGTATAGCCGGAGTGAAAATGATACCAACATAAAAATCAAAAGTCCGTTAGCTTTTTGTAACTCGGCGGACCTCACTTTTTTCGGGCTGTGACCACACCGAACGTCGTGGCAATCAACTTATTTGGGAAATTCCGCATGTAGGCAAACGAGTCGCGACGTACATACGTAATTACCAATTCCGCATGTAGGCAAACGAGGCGCGGCATACACAAATAATCGTCAATTACGTATGTAGACAAACGGGCGTCCACGTACACAATAATCGGCAATTACGTATGTAGGCAAACGGGCCGCGACGTACACGCGACGTACACGCGAAAAACATAGCATACGCGAAGTCGCCCCAGGAATCGGCCGGAGAGCCACCCGACCTCCCCAGGCCCCGCGCCGCCGGGGACCATACGAAAAAGGGTGGTATCAGTACCGCGCCGCGGCAATCACGCGATGTACGTAGGCAATTGGGAATTGTCTATGTAGGTGAGCGGGTAATTAGAAAATGGTGCGTATGCGGTATATGCCTCAGGATGGAGAAAGGTACCTGTAGTTGGTTGATGCTCGGGAAGGATACGAGGTGCGTAAGGAGTGCGAAGACAAAATTCTGTGCTGAGCATAATTTCCAGATAAGAGGTGGGAGCATTTCACCTACCCCCTGCGAGAAGTGTGGTCGAGGTTGCCGTAGGAGTTACGGGCTTTGCGCGAAGTGCGAGCAAGCAGTGTCAGCGCCTCCGTAGGGTAAAACAAAAAAACAAGAATTGCTTTGCGAAGGTGTTGGTGGAATTGGAGACAACGATCGATCGTTCCAATTAGAGAGAGGTGAGGTATAGGTATTACCGAAGAAAATGGTTACCCTCAAGCAACTACGCATACAAGCGAAGCAGTACGGCCTTCGAGGTACCTTGAGGCTCAACAAACCCGGTCTCTCCCAGGCAATAGCCGAGGCTCGCGCCTCCGAATGGCAAGAGAGGATCAGACGGGCTGATCGAACGGGGAGGTTCCCAGCCCTTCGAGGGGACCTCGAAAACCCCCACAAACGCGCCCAACGTATCCGCGAAGTCAAACAGCTGAGCGAGGAGGTCACAACAAGTCTACGGGCAAAAGCTATTGTGGCGCGGGGTAGAGCCAAACCCCAATCACTCGTCAGCTCCAGCAAAAGCCTCGTAGCGAGCCACTGGTACGGAGTCTCCCTCGAGAGGCAGACTCCATTCTCGACGAGAGGGATGGTATGCTCGAGGGGGAGGAGATAGGCAGGCGCACCATTCGGTGGCGCTTCTTCAGAGGCGTGGCAGAGGACCTCTCACCCCGGATCATGGGAAAGTTGACCGAACACGTAGCAACGAGCTTCTACATACGATACGGCTATACCTATCGTATCCGCAATGTTACCAACAGGCACATGATGCTCTTCTCCAAGACAGCCACAGGTTCCCCATGGATAAATACGCTTGGCGATGCGGAGGAGTGGGTTGCCGACAAGGAGAGCGCCCGCCTAAACCCCGACAACATCGAGCGTCCCAACACCCAGTGGGCATTCGTGCGGTGGGCATTCGTGGACGTCAAAGTCGTTCTCGACCGACAACCGCTATTGGGGACAGGTCCACTCCCCAACCGGCTTCGGCAGAAGAAGGGGATGGTTGCCCTTGACCAGCACAACGACAACCTCTGCCTTTGGCGTTGCCTAGCCGTATACAAAGGGGTGCGCATAGACAGATGTACCGCCGAAGCCCGAAAACTCGCCCAGGACTTCTACCACCGAGCGATACGTCTACCCGATGTCCCCAAGACCTCGCTGGGGGAGTTGGAGAAGGTCGAGCTCCACTTTGGGATAGGCATTCGGGTATACGAACCTATGGAGGATGGCACCTGGCATTTGACACGGCAGGCACCCCGCTACGAGGACATAATGACGATTGGGGTGTACGACTCGCACGCCTGCTATATCAAGAACACTCGCAAGCTCGAGTATGTCTTCATCTGTAACGATTGTAAGCAGCGTTTCACAAAAGCCTCGAACCTCCAACGCCATGCGGATCGTTGTAGTAGTCGCGGCGAAACGAAGATCGTCTGCCCTGGAGAGGCGATCACGGCATACGAAAAAGCCTTCTGGCCAGAGAGCACGGCAAGCAAAGCCGCCCTACGCTGGCTCAAGCGCGAGTCGGAAGCTCGACAGCAGCACATCCACCACGCAGACTGTGGGCATGGTGGAGAGCGTTGGGTCGAAGGAACCCCTGTCGATGGCTACGAACCTCTTTCCCGAACCATCTTCCAGTTCCATGGCTGCTACTACCACGGCTGTCCAAAATGCTTCCCCCGGGGCACATGCCTGTACTGCAAGACCTGCCTAAGAACGGCAAAGCTACGCGAGGCGGGCTATACCGTAGTGGAGGCCTGGGGCTGCTCCACGAAGAAGACCAACGAGCCCATTCCAAAACCAACACCAACCTCCTACCCACATGCCATAGTGTACGACTTCGAGGCCTACCTCGATGGGGCAAAGGGACGACAACCAACAGACAGATTGACCTTCGACAACGTACACGTTCCCATATCCATGTCAGTAGCCGACACACACAACCGCACACCAACCCACATCTGCCGACGCAACCCCAAGGACCTCGTCTATGCTTTTGTCGAAGAACTCCAGCGAAGCGCAAAGGCGATTCGAGAAGTCGTCGTCGAGCAGTTCTGCTCCAGGACCGCCGCTTTCGCCTTCGACACCCTATCGAAGCACTCACAGACGAAAATCGACGAGTGGTCGGACCAGTCCTGTTCCTCTGGTCGGTATGACATGAACCTCATCCGAAACCACTTCGTCGAAACCATTGCCGATACGTGCGCCAAAGCGAGGGTGGCAAAGAAAGCTAACTCCACCATGTTCCTCCTCACCCCCGAATTCCGCTTCCTCGACGTTATGAACTACCTCGGTCCCGGCACCTCCTACGAGCGTTGGGTCACCGCATATGGGTGCGAGTTACAGAAGAGCTTCATGCCATATGAGTGGTTCGACTCCCCCGACAGGCTGGACCACATCGGGCTACCGGACTATCCAGCGTGGTGGTCAAAACAAAAGGGTGGCTACCTCCTATCCCTGGCGGAGTGGAAGGACTGCCAGCGAACCTTTCGCGAGAAGGGAATGAAGACCTTCGCCGACTGGCTTCGCCATTATAACGATCTCGCCGTAGGTCCCTTCCTCGAGGCCCTCGAGAGGATGCGTGGCTTCTACCATGAGAAGGGGTTAGATATACTGAAGGACGCAGTGTCCAACCCCGGGGTGTCCCTACCAGAAACACTCTTCGAAAGGTATGTCGAAGCGGTACAACGACATCTCGTGGAACCGATTCAAGGCAGCACTCCACGGCAGCCTCGACCGAGCAGAAAACCGAGGCTTCCGCTTGACGTCAGAAGGTATGGCGACCTACGAACAGCAGAAGCTGGGGCTCTCGGCCTACTATGACAAGAGGCGGGTGCTTCCAGACGGGATCCATACCGAGCCCATCGAATATAGCCTACCGACGAGGCACTACTAAGATACCCTTCGGTGGTAGCTCCGTATCCCTAGGTACCACCAACAACTCTTCGCGTACGAACCCCCGCTTAGGCCGTATGCCCTCGGACAAATAGTAGAGCACAGGCTGACCCGAAGACACCACACTGCGCGCGATACCGTGTATTCCCGTGCTCCATACAGGATCGGTGGCCCTACGTCTTTCCCCGCCCTCCAGCTCTACGGGCGCATAGAGATAACGTACCCTAGAATCGAAGGGCAGACGGGACTTCGCAAACCCTATAGGTCGTGAATATGTAGGGGGTTTTACGGTCACTTGCTGCGCCCCAACGGCATTCGAGGGCTCCTTCCCCGTGAGTCGGGTGACCTCGCTATTCATCGCCTGTAGGACTGCGGGCAGCCGCTGGACCCACTCTCTGGACCTCTCATTGCCTCTCCCCTCCGATTCGGCGAGAAGTTCCCGGGCATACTGATACACAAACAACCTCTCGGCGAGCGTCCTGTTCGCTCGCTCAACGAAGCCTTGTGCTCTGTGGTTGCCTGCCTCGCCTCGTTGGACCTTCGTGTTATGCCGCTCCAAGGTTTCAGACATACGCCCCATGAACTCCCTCCCGGGGTCTACCTGGAGGAGGTTCGGCCATGTCAACGGGCCGCACTTGTAGATCCGCTCGAAGGCCGCAGCAACCTCACCGCTATCCTTTGAGGTGAGTGCCGCCGATCTTTTAAACCGGCTAGCTAGATCAATAACGAGAAGGGCGTACTTATACGTCATACGTCCCATCCGATCATGGGTGAGGAATAGTAGGTCTGCTTGATGAACCTCGTTTGGCTTGGACACCGTCCAGTGGGGTCTTTTAATTTCATGCGGGCCAGGTAGGAACATTTGCCACAGGGCTTGCTTTTTCAACCAAAACTTCGCGGCAGCCTCCGACACCCCCGCAGCAGCTGCGAGCTTGCCCACGGCGGCATACCCCTTCCTGTAGCCCTGGGGCCCATAGAAGTACGAGGCTAGCTTGCTGTCGCCCATCGCGAGATATCCTAACGAATGGACGAGCCTCTAATACGAGCGCAGTAAGGCTCCCAATGTCCCCAACAGCCAGCGGCTCGCAGCATAACCCGCAGCGAGCATACCCCCACCCACATATAACAATTCGCCTGTCTTCTGGGCGCTCGAGGGACGATAGTAGGCGGAGAACTTTGGTTCCTTCAAAGTGAGGTGGTGTAACCCCACGTGTACCTGGTTGTAGAGGGCCAAGGCACGGTCCGTGTTGGCAAGGTCGTCCTCGGCGTGGCGCTGTAGCCTCTCCTGTTCCCGGCCAGTTTTTCCCGGTGCTCCTGGAAGGCAGCCCAATCCCTTTGATACTTCTCGAGCGCCAAATCGTGTCGTTTCCGCCCTATGGCCAGCGCGTCGGAGCCTTGGCGGCCGGAGATTGCCCGGGCGAGGTAGCTTCCACCCACAAAGGCCGTAGCGTTGAGGAGGGCTCCCCCGATCATCAAAGCAATGGCGACCATCTCACAGGCTCTTAGGGATGATCTTTCGGTCTTCGAGGTATTGCTTCGCTGCAAGGCTGCCGGACAGCACGGCTGGCCACTTCACGAAATTCAAGACGGACGACGAAGGGTCGTTAGTCAGGGGCTCCTTCACTACCTTTCTTCCAACGTAGCCAATACCCGCAGCGATTCCTATCAATATGGCACTGTCGGTCACCATGCGCATTAGTTCGTTCTCGCCCATTCTTCCTCATATAGCCTGTGGCTCGGGGCTTCAAATGGGTTTCCTACCCCATGTCCCTCGGCGCCTCGCGACCTTTTTCGGGTGGACTGGGGTCCACGGAGGGTTGGGCTGGGCGCTCCGACCGGCTCGTTCTCTTGTACTGGAAGAATAGGCCTACCAACGCCGCGCCTACGCCGATAGCCGCGAATACGGTGTTGGCGGATATGTCCGAGAGCTTGTCGGTCCAGCTGACGGGCACCTCCTCGAGCTGACCTTCCCTTTCACGCTCCACCTCGCGGGCGAGGGCAGTCCTAGCACGTCGGTTACTTTCCGAAAGCGCTTTTCCGGCAGCAATGCGCTTTGGATCCTTCAGCCTAGGGTTAGGGACGGTCTTCGGAGGGTCCGCTGTGATTCAATCCACTCGGCTGTTTCACAAGGAAGGCTGTTTTGCCGCAATTCGTTGGCCCTACGATCAGGGCATTGAAAGGGATGTGCTCTACCAGACCATCCATACCTCAGTATGATATACTGTGGAGGGCTCCGTTCAGAAGGGAGAGCTGGGCGTCCGCCAGCACGTATATGTGGCAATTGACTGTCCCGGTGCCCACCGAACGGTGAATGCGAAGCTGAATATCCTTACCGCTCCCTATCTGGGATAGACCATCCCCATGAACGGCTGGATCCTCCGCGGTACGCATATCGACGACGATTCGAAACGGTTGTTGAAATACTTCGAGGGGGTCATGTCCGTATCGCCATCCTTGGCAAACCAGCCCCTGGCGGACTCCCAGAAGTCGGGTGGCAGCATACCCCCGGGATATAGGCGATTAGAGATACCATCCACGTCTATTTCGACCTTCGAAACACCTGGGTTGAGAAATGACTCACTGGCTCGGGCACCCGCGGTGATTGGCTCCACGCAGAGGATAAGCAGCCCAGTGAAGGACCTCCGAGGAACGTTGATGGTCTGAGAAAGCAACGTGTCGGAGGCTTTCTTAATGGTACGGTCCGGTAGTGTACGGCATGGTCGTACAGAAAGGCTATGCCTGTGGCGTACGCTGCCTGGGCCATCCTGGCAAGAGTCGCATCCTCGATGACCTCGTACTCCAGCTGGATGTTCGAGAATAGATACGTACCCACCTTCATACTGTCCGACCCTACCACTATGTCAGTGGCGGGTGCAAGAGTCAGCTCAAACGAAATGGTATCTTCCAGAGCGTGGGGGTATAGAACTCCGTGCTGGGACAGAATGTCGGAGTCCAGCGGGATTCGGTATTTCGATCCATACGCGGTCAGGAGTGCGTTCTCTCCAGCATTCGACGTGTCCTTGTCGCCAGCCCCACTCCGGAGCTTGTTCGTGTTCTCTGTTTGAATGCCCTGCTGGATCCGTCGTTTCGGCAACAACCGCCGTTGCCAGTAAGAAACTTGGGGCCCACGTTTCGAAGCATGAAAAGACTGTTATGCTGGCTCGGGCAAAGGCTAATTCCGTGGAGGTTAAAGTTTCGAAAGCCCTAACCGACGGTAACATTTCGGAAGCCGAGTTCTCAAGCGTTATTGGCGAGAAAGGGAAATACGAATCGCTTAAGCTCGAAATCCGGTAGAAAAACAGGCGAGAAGAGGGTTTAAAAATCGTCGAAGAACTTCGCTTCGAGATCCGAAAGGAGATGCGAGCGAAGTTGGGCAGTCTCGTGGGCTAAAAATCGATATTTCCTACGAGAGAAGTGAGCGAGGTAAATACTTTCGCTTCGCGAAGAGCTTCGTATGAAATTAACGTCTGAGTCGTATGCTAATTTGTGTCTAATCACGCCAGCCGCTTGTCACGGGCGATTGCGTCAGCTGCTATAGACATAAAAGCGATTTTGTTTCCCTACGTCATCGTCTAGCACCTGTGGCCCAACGGTTTGGCGCTGGGTTTGAGAGAAAAGGGGAGCCTCTCAAGCTTAGAGTTCAAGTCTGGCGGACCACATGTGGTAGGCCGGCTAGTGTGGGGTAAAAAGCTCCCGCTCCACACTAGTCGTACGCGTCTGTCGATGTGGCAGAAAGTCAATATATAGTTGTGATGTCAATCCTGGGTCGGGTGCTTGGGTAGAGCTCACGGGTACTCAATAGAGTTCCCTAGGAGTGCCGGTTGTACCCCAACCAGTTAGGACAGGATCCAAACTGACAAAAGCCAGGCCTGGCTTTTGAAGTGAAAAGCAAAATCCCCTCTAGGAACGAAAGAGAGAAGGAAAAGGTGAAAGTGGTTCCTAGAGGGGTTCTGGTGGCGCGGTGGCGCAGCAGTTTTGCTTTTTTTTGGCTTTTTGCTCGTCTGCCTGCGGAAAATTCTCAATTGCCTATGTACATCGCGAGATTGCCGCGGCGCGGTACCAATACCACCCTTTTTCGTATGGTCCCCAGCGGCGCGCGGCCTGGGGAGGTCGGGTGGCTCTCCGCCCGATTCCTGGGGCGACTTCGGCTATGCTATGTTTTTCGCGTGTACGTCGCGTGTACGTCGCCCGTTTGTCGCACGTGGATGCCCGTTTGTCTACATACGTAATTGCCGATTATTTGTGTATGCCGCGCCTCGTTTGCCTACATGCGAAATTGGTAATTACGTATGTACGTCGCGACTCGTTTACCTACATGCGGAATTTCCCAAAAAAGTTGTGATTGCCACGACGTTCGGTGTGGTCACAGCCCGAAAAAAGTGAGGGCCGCCGAGTTACAAAAAGCTAACGACTTTTGATTTTTAGGTGGTATCATTTTCACTCCGGCTATACTACTTGGTGAAATAAATGAAATATGTTTTTTAATAGAGAAAAGGAGGACTATCAGGAAGCAGAAGGACTGGATATCCCGGGACGGGGTGAACACTGGGTGCACTATGTGAATTATGAATAAAATAATAGTTAGAGTAGCATGCAGAATGAAAATCCACGAGAACGAGGTAATCGAAGGAGGAGAAACATGGTAGCAGTGAGCCCGGAGAGAAAATAGAAAAATAATTAAATGAAAGCAGTGTGTGTCTTGGTACAGCGACTACAGTAATACAGTACTACAGCAACTACAGCACTACGGCGACTACAGGGCTACATCGACTACAGGGCTACAGTACTACAGCGACTACAGCAACTACAGTACTACAGCAACTACAGTACTACAGCAACTACAGTACTACAGCAACTACAGTACTACAGTACTACAGCAACTACAGTACTACAGCAACTACACCAACTACAGTACTACAGCAACTACAGTACTACAGCGACTACAGCAACTACAGTTACTATAGCAACTACAGTACTACATCAACTACAGCAACTACATCAACTACAGTACTACAGCAACTACAGTACTACAGCAACTACAGTACTACAGTACTACAGCAACTACAGTACTACAGCAACTACAGTACTACAGCAACTACAGCACTACAGTACTACAGCAACTACAGTACTACAGCAACTACAGCAACTACAGCAACTACAGCACTACAGCAACTACAGTACTACAGCAACTACAGTACTACAGCAACTACAGTACTACAGCGACTACAGTACTACAGCGACTACAGTACTACAGCGACTACAGTACTACAGCGACTACAGTACTATAGCGACTACAGTACTATAGCAACTACAGTACTACAGCAACTACAGCAACTACAGTACTACAGCAACTACAGTACTACAGCAACTACAGTACTACAGCAACTACAGTACTACAGCAACTACAGTACTACAGCAACTACAGTACTACAGCAACTACAGTACTACAGCGACTACAATACAGTACTACAGCGACTACAGTAACTACAGCAACTACATTACTACAGCAACTACAGCACTACAGCAACTACAGCACTACAGCAACTACAGCACTACAGCGACTACATTACTACAGCGACTACAGTAACTACAGTACTACAGCAACTACAGTACTACAGTACTACATCAACAACAGTACTACATCAACTACAGTACTACATCAACTACAGTACTACATCAACTACAGTACTACATCAACTACAGTACTACATCAACTACAGTACTACATCAACTACAGTACTACAGCAACTACACTACTACAGCAACTACAACAACACAGTACTACAACAACACAGTACTACAGCAACTACAGTACTACAGCAACTACAGTACTACAGCAACTACAGTACTACAGCAACTACAGTACTACAGCAACTACAGTATTACAGCAACTACAGTACTACAGCAACTACAGTACTACAGCAACTACAGTACTACAGCAACTACAGTACTACAGCAACTACAGTACTACAGCAACTACAGTACTACAGCAACTACAGCAACTACAGCACTACAGCAACTACAGCACTACAGCAACTACAGCACTACAGCAACTACAGTACTACAGCAACTACAGTACTACAGCAACTACAGTACTACAGCAACTACAGTACTACAGCAACTACAGTACTACAGTACTACAGCAACTACAGTACTACAGCAACTACAGCAACTACAGTACTACACCAACTACAGTACTACAGCGACTACAGCAACTACAGTACTACAGCAACTACAGCACTACATCAACTACAGCAACTACAGCAACTACAGTACTACAGCAACTACAGCAACTACAGTACTACAGTACTACAGCAACTACAGCAACTACAGTACTACAGCAACTACAGTACTACAGCAACTACAGTACTACAGCAACTACAGCAACTACAGTACTACAGCAACTACAGTACTACAGCAACTACAGCAACTACAGCAACTACAGCAACTACAGTACTACAGCAACTACAGTACTACAGCAACTACAGTACTACAGCAACTACAGTACTACAGCAACTACAGCACTACAGCAACTACAGCACTACAGCAACTACAGCACTACAGCAACTACAGTACTACAGCAACTACAGCACTACAGCAACTACAGTACTACAGCAACTACAGTACTACAGCAACTACAGTACTACAGCAACTACAGTACTACAGTACCTACAGCAACTACAGTATCTACAGCAACTACAGTACTACAGTACCTACAGTACCTACAGTACTACAGTATCTACAGCAACTACAGTATCTACAGCAACTACAGTACTACAGCAACTACAGTACTACAGCAACTACAGTACTACAACAACTACAGTACTACAGCAACTACAGTACTACAGCAACTACAGTACTACAGCAACTACAGTACTACAGCAACTACAGTACTACAGTACTACAGCAACTACAGTACTACAGCAACTACAGCACTACAGCAACTACAGTAACTACAGTACTACAGCAACTACAGTACTACAGCACTACAGCAACTACAGCACTACAGCACTACAGCAACTACAGCACTACAGCAACTACAGTACTACAGCAACTACAGTACTACAGCAACTACAGCAACTACAGCAACTACAGCAACTACAGTACCACAGCAACTACAGTACCACAGCAACTACAGTACTACAGCAACTACAGTACTACAGTACTACAGCAACTACAGTACTACAGCAACTACAGTATTACAGCAACTACAGTATTACAGCAACTACAGTACTACAGCAACTACAGTACTACAGCAACTACAGTACTACAGCAACTACAGTACTACAGCAACTACAGTACTACAGTACTACAGCAACTACAGTACTACAGCAACTACAGCACTACAGCAACTACAGTACTACAGCAACTACAGTACTACAGCAACTACATACTACAGCACTACAGCAACTACAGCACTACAGCAACTACAGCACTACAGCAACTACAGCACTACAGCAACTACAGCACTACAGCAACTACAGCAACTACAGTACTACAGCAACTACAGCACTACGGCGACTACAGCACTACGGCGACTACAGTACTACGGCTACTACAGGGCTACATCGACTACACTACATCGACTACAGGGCTGTATACATACATATGGACACAGTACACACACACATGCACACAGTACATGAGGATTACCATATATGAAGTACCTACCATTGCTTATCTAAAGACCGCTGACGTGAATTGTGCGGGCACAGCGCGTCATTTTCAAAACTAACGACTTCGATTCGGCGTGTCTTGTATATTATGGCTTCCAGACTGAGCAAAGGGTTTTCAAAACACATGGGAGATAACAAAACTATAAAGGTAAGATGTGATCATTCAATTGTTGTGGATTGTAACAAGAAAGGGGAATATTGCGCTAAGTTATCATACTTTTAGTTCAGCGGTTGTTTGAACAACTGTTTCGATCGTGCTTTGTGGTCTTCATTCTTTGAAAGCTTTTAACTTGTGACTTCTCCATTTTAATGACCAAATCCATACAAAAAGGTTTACCATGTTTATGTAGAGTGAATCTTTTAGCAAAAGGATCGATCGAAATCGCGTATTACTGACTACTTTTCGAAGAGAGTGAAATGTCTCACCACAGGCTTCCCAGACTCGACGTATATTTCCCGCTTATTAGTCTGTTGGGTTACCTGTGGTTTATCAATTAGTTTCGTAACGATCTCAGAAGAGTTTAAATAATTGCTTCGTGTGAATTTTCTTTTCCGATTCCTACGAAATGAATCTTCAATAATAAAAGATTGATACTTAATGAAGTTGTGTGAGTGGTTTTTTGGCGATTTGGGGCCTTCTAAAGCAATTTATTAGGATTCGAAATTTTGACCGTTGGCCGAGGCTCTAAGAAAGTTAACAAGGTAGGCAAGTCGACCTCGCCAAAGCACACACTTACCTCAAAGATCACCCAAAAATCGGCACTTTTCTTCCTCGCTCGCTATTCAGCTTTCGGTACAGGAGGGAATAGTTATCAAGCAACATCTGACCAGAGATTTAGGAAAATCCATCAAATTTTTCATCGCCAAACGGCCTCCTCGAGACTCAAAAAGCGCGACCTTGCAATGATCTGTAAGAACCAGAATGACCAAAGCGGTCCAAAATTTTCCCGACCCTACCCAAAACGATGCAAATCGCCTTTTTTCATGGGAGACCCCTAAGCGTGAAATTATACGAAACTGGCGGTTACAGACTAATTTTGAATTTGGAACTCGGCAATCAGAGGACCAAGACAGTTGGCTGGGGTCTTCACCGAATGTTACGACAGTTCCACGTGAGAAATTTTCGCGAGTTCCAAATTCAAAATTAGTCTGTAACCGCCAGTTTCGTTAAAAGGCGGCTAGTAATGGTCTCTCTGATTGGCGATATATTTGTTTCCGTTCCCGAGCGGAAGTATAATTTCACGCTTGAGGGTCCCCCATGAAAAAAGGCGATTTGCATCGTTTTGGGTAGGGTCGGGAAAATTTTGGACCGCTTTGGTCATTCTGATTCTTACAGATCATTGCAAGGTCGCGCTTTTTGAGTCTCGAGGAGGCCGTTTGGCGATGAAAAATTTGATGGATTTTCCTAAATCTCTGGTCAGATGTTGCTTGATAACTATTCCCTCCTGTACCGAAAGCTGAATAGCGAGCGAGGAAGAAAAGTGCCGATTTTTGGGTGATCTTTGAGGTAAGTGTGTGCTTTGGCGAGGTCGACTTGCCTACCTTGTTAACTTTCTTAGAGCCTCGGCCAACGGTCAAAATTTTGAATCCTAATAAATTGCTTTAGAAGGCCCCAAATCGCCAAAAAACCACTCACACAACTTCATTAAGTATCAATCTTTTATTATTGAAGATTCATTTCGTAGGAATCGGAAAAGAAAATTCACACGAAGCAATTATTTAAACTCTTCTGAGATCGTTACGAAACTAATTGATAAACCACAGGTAACCCAACAGACTAATAAGCGGGAAATATACGTCGAGTCTGGGAAGCCTGTGGTCTCACCTATCAATGTTAGCCCGAAAGGGGGGGGGGGGGAGGGGAGAGATTTGACAGGCAGGGCTACCCTGAGGATTGGTATTTTGATAGACGCTGCCTGCCCATGGTGGGGCTATTTATAGCAAACACGAGATGGGACAGATACAGTACAGGTATTTGATATTTTTGACCAAACGTGTTGTCCCGAGGGTGGGAAATTTGACATTCCTTAGGGAGAAAATGTCAAAACCCCATCCCCTCCCCCCTCAGGTTTAACATTGATAGGTGCATAAAGACTGGTATTTTAACTGAAATTTCACTTTATACAGCAAAAGGGAAAATTGAAATTGCATGTGTTTATACATAATAAATTATTTGCAATTCAAACAAATTCAGTCAATACTTTAAAATTCTTCAAGTTTTCGTTTGTGTAAATTTGTGGACATTGTGAAGTTGCACTTTGTACATGTGAAATTTCACTTTATAGCTAGGCCTAGGAGAAATAAAATTTCACCTTCAAAACTTGACAAAAGTAAAATATCACTTTTTAAGGGATAAATTATTTTAGTTCACCACATTACAATCTTTTCGAAAAGTATGTGTAGAAATAGAATACTATACAAGTTTGGAAAATAGCTGTTGCTATGTACATTGTCATCCCTCATATTTAGTAAACTATAACATCTAACCGAGTGTCTTCTATTATAGGCACAGCACTTTATGTCACTTGATGACTTGCGACTGCTTGAACAGGAAGAGTTCTATCAATTGCAGATCAAATCGAGAACATGAGCTGCATGTAGAAATTATGTATGGATTCAGTTTTAGTGAGCCAGTGCACTATGAGGCTATGAAATCTAATTGACATTAAATAATTTATAATAGCAAGTTTATTATTATTATATTTTAAAAATAGTTTGCAATTATTTCAATTCTGCCATGTTATATGGTAGAGGTCTTTTATTAGATTTTGTGTTACCAGACTGTAGCCAGGTGTTTTATAAATCATACCAGAACAGCTTATAACCAGGATTTTACTGACTGTGATTTTACCATTATGGTTTCACTTGAACTCGAACATTTATGGGTACAGAAGAACATAATAAATTATTTAAAAGAGTTTTAACAGTGAGGCTGCGGTTTACCAGGCTATACTGGCAAACATGCTTCATCTGGGGAACCGGAGTTTTACCAGGCTTACCAAGCTTTAACTAGGGTTTTACCAGGCTTACCAAGCTTTAACCAGGGTTTTACCAGGCTAACCAAGCTTTAACCGGGATTTTACCAGGCTAACCAAGCTTTAACCGGGGTTTTACCCGGGAGGCTTACCAAGCTTTAACCGGGATTTTACCAGGCTAACCAAGCTTTAACCGGGGTTTTACCAGGCTTACCAAGCTTTGACCGGGATTTTATCAGGCTTACCAAGCCTTAACCAAGCTAAACCTGGATCACCAAAGCTAATACCAGGGTTTAACCAGGCTTACCCTGGTTTAATCTACGTTATCCTGGTTTTCTTTTAAATTGACCAGGCTACCGGGGTTACCTGGCTAACCCAGGTAACTCCGGTAAATTCCTCATTGGGTAAAGCCCAGTAAACTTACCGGGCTACCCCAGTATTTTAGCCAAGCTTGAACCCCGGTAAACCCCGGAATTACCGGGCTTTTGGTGCCTGGGTAATAACTATTAATTTCTCAAAAACTATTCGTTGAAGTATCAATATCTGCTCCAGTTTTTCTAATAAGGAAAGTTCAGCAGGAATTAACCTACATGTAGCTCATCAACACCAATATTATTGTACACAGCTTGGCAAGGAACCACACTTTTTTGATCTTTGAATGACAGTTTGACAAATGTACTCTTTACTATCAAATTACTTATTAATTATTAATAATATTTAAGTAAAAAGGTGTTCACTAGCTGAGTGCCATATATTTGTTCCTTTTTAACTCTACTACAGATTTTATATAAAGTATTCTATGGCACACTGAGCAAATATAATATTGGACCTTCCCTTATAGATTTCTGGAACAATGTAATGTAATAGTCTAAATCATGTGATGACTTTCTTCTATAATAAATTATCAATTCTCTATCTTTGTTTTGCAAGCAGTGCCTGCTTTTCCTCTAGATCTATTGACCAAGAAGTTTGAAACTTGATGGTTTCGAAGTATCCAAATGAACCTCCCAACACATTTAAACCCATATTTTCAGTGTTTTTAGAAAGCAATTCTTTCTTTTTTTCAGGGTCCATTGACCTGTACTGTTCAGTATTTTTAGAAATCAGTTCTTTCTTTTTATCAGAATTCACTGACTGATACATTTTAGCTTGGTACGTTATCCAAGAGCTTCTTTGCTGGCTCTATTGTAGCATAACTTTCCATCCGGCATTTTAAACTATTAATTCCTTATGTGGTTTTCTCACTATTACTTGTCTGACTTTCAGTCTAATTGTCAGATTTAATTTTGCACTTGATAAACTGTATTTGAAAAACTGAGTTTTGATCAAGCTGAACATTTTTCACAAGGACTTCATGAAGGATATCAATGAGGTTGTTAATTAGCCTGATTTTCAGATGGTAAGAGGTCACTTCCTCCCCCTCCCTGTTTGATGGACTTAGGCAGAAACCGTGTTCCTGACATCATTTTCATTTTGACCAATCAGAGTGAAGGTTTTATTTTTAGAAGTATGCATGGAATGTCTAGTGGAGTTTGAAGGTGAAACCAATATGGCGGAAGATACAGACGGACTCGATAAGGCTTTGGAGATTTCTGAATTATTTCCCGAACAGAGAAATGCATTATTATCCTTCGTTTCCCGGAAAGACTTTGGCCATCACAGCTGCATCTATAGGCCACGACCAGGTCGAGAATCGAAAGAGAATAAATTATGTAGCCTTCTACAAACTTGTTCTTCTTCAGCTTGCCAGAATCACGTACTTTCATGCACTGCAGAAAAGAACCAGTGCAGCACAAACAGGATAGCATTCTGAGAAATCGACATAAGTTTGAAGCTGTAGAACATATTCTGCAGTGCTTTGAAAGTGTGTGATTCCGGCGAGGTGTAGAATTAAAGATACTCTCGATCCTCGACCTGGTCGTCGCCTATAGATGAGCTGTGATGGCCAAGGTCCTTCCGGGAAACAAAGGATAATAATGCATTTCTCTGTTTGGGAAATAATGCAGAAATGCGGAAAATTTCGCACGCTTTCTCCAAAGCCATTTCTAGTCCATCTGTATGGTCTGCCATTTGGCTTCACCCCTTACCAAAACTACAGATATGTGACATATATGTGACATATCTGTGGATGCTACATATATCTGCTAAATAACTGTACATATATGTGACATATATGCAAAAGTGCAGTTATCTTACAGTTATATGTCAAATAGCTGTAGTACATATATGTGACATATATGTAAAAGGTACAGTTATTTGACAGATGTACATGTAGAGTGATGATAAAAAACAGTACAGCCATTAGTTAAAATGCATACTATAACTACATTGTACACCCATCACTGCACTTATACAATGAATAAGATAGTTAAGAAATAAACCAGAATATACACATAATTATGCAACATTTTTGTTTAATCTATATATGTTATATCTTTGAATAACTCTAGTTGTCTTTTGTATTTATTCTTATTAAAGATTAAAGAGAGAACAAATATTAGACACAAATTTGGATCTCTTTTGGACCTACATTTATCTGGCACTTGAATCATAAATTAATTAGGCTTGATCTAGCCATGGATCTACAAAAATTAATGTACTATATACAATGTGTTCTCCAATCGGTAAAGTCATAGCATGCAGTTGCCTGACTAAAATTAAAAAAATACAGTTGAAATGCAAAACTTGAAAAGCTCATGAACTCAATTACAAATACAATACGTAATATACAGTGGAACCCTATTATTACGAACCCATGCAGTTTTTCACTTATTATTCTAAAACTCGTTAATAATTCAATTAGTGCAATATGTATAATATACAAATGTAAGCTAGTGTTCCAGTTCAACAAATAAGAGTTATGTAAGCTACATGTACTGCTCCAGTTCAATAACCAAGAGCTCTGTACGTATTCCAGTTCAGTAGATACTCATCAGATCTATACTCCCCTGAAATATTCGAACCAAGCCCCAACTTTTAACTTTCAAATGTAAAAAAAAACACCAAATAATTAATAATTTGATTTATACTATAAGGACTTTTACCTGGCTATATTATCTTTTTACCTCTCAGTATAAGTAACCAGTAGTTACAACTCCCAGATTTTAGTGGCTGGGTATTCTAAAGTTGCATTTTTGTGTTAGTGAGGGTAATCACACCGAGACATCAAACAGGAGTCTAATGCGCTGCTTAAGGAGTGCCAGGCAGTGGAATGTTTTTTTGTGTGTGTTAAGTGTGGGTATTCACACCCAGACAGGAGTCTAATGCGCAGCCTTAGGGATTTTTCAGGGATTACATTGAAAGAAGCTGGAACAGGTGTTGGCAAAAATTATAGCTGAAATAGGGGAATCGAAAATGAAATTGAAAATAATCAGGAATAATGGTGAAAGAAAACCTCAGTGAAAATTTGCAAGGTTCAACAGACAAAGCAGGACTTGATATTCCAGGATGGGATCTAATAAGCAAAATTGTAAAAGTATTGAAAGAATGATACCAGGCTGATTGGTATGGTATTGGAAATAATGATGTAGAACGAATATCTTGGCTGGCATGGCCAATCCTAGCCTGCTCCACCAAACGTTTTTTTCACTCGTAAAATTCGAAGAACAAGAAACGTCTGTTTATCCGAGCTTACATGTAATTAGTTTGCAATATGCAAGCACAACATCAGCATATTTGTTTTATTTTTCGGGCCAGTGAGAGATATTGTTAGAATTCTTTAATTGGCATGCCATGCAACAGTTGCAAACTTTCACCTGGTTGGTGTCATAGTGCAAATATATAAAAACAATAATGTTACCAAATCAGTTGAGTCTGCTTTTAGATTATCCAAAGCCAAAATTTGAATCAATCCATTTCTGCTGTTTGTAAATATATACATAATTATAGCTTTCAATTGAAATCCATTGAGCTTTGGGAGGCTAAACATACGAGACAATGAAACATGAAATGTACAAATTGGTATTGTCTCGAGCGTGGGAACAGTCCCCAGTGATTGGTCAGTGGCAAATATGTCATTGTCAGAACCTTTTAAAATAAATGTAACATTACATACATGTACAGTATGAGGCTTAAATAATAAGCGCTCTGGTAAGCAGACGTTTCTTTTTCTTCGAATTTATGAGAGTGAAAAAAAATGTCTAGGCCATTCCCCACTAGGGTTAACAAATTGTGAAACTGACAAAACTCCCTATACATGTATAAAGTGGAGAGGCTTCAAAAATGATTTAAGTGTTTAGTGCATAGCTCTAATGTAAGTGAATTAAGGGTGGACTAGCAAATATAATGTGAAACATAAGTAAATTCTAAAAATACCATGCTGTTGCATACGACAGAAAATTTATAAATAAAGTACAAAAAAATCCAACCAAAAACATGAGCAATGAACTATGGGTTATTAGTGTTTTTGTTGAAGTGTGACGTACCCTGGAAGTTACAAGTCACATTTGGATATTATTATTTATATTTAGCTGACTGTCAGTTAAACAGTCTGACAGTCTCATAAATTCTGATTGGCCGGCTAAAGGCAATTTCCCAAACAGTCAACTTCAAACTTCCAGGATCGCACTTCAACAAAAAATTATAATAATATTGTTGGATTCTGTAGTAATTACCTTGGCTAATTAAGAAGTACCTGCATATACATGTAATATTTATGCACCTATCAATGTTAAGCCTGAGGGAGGGAGGGGGGATTTGACATTTTCTCCTCCCAAAAAATTCAATTACCCACCCTTGGGACAACATGTTTGGTCTAAAATATCAAATATCTGCCCTGTCTTCCTTAGGCTTAGTTGCAGAAAACCTCCTCCACTCAAAAGATCGCTTGAAAACTAACTCGTTCTATGACTGATTTTGGGTCGAACTTTTTTTTCCTCAGGGTTACATGTAGGTTTTTAGAAGGTTTGTATTAAAAAGTTGAGAAATGAATTATTAATGAACCACTGGAGGGGGTATTCTGCAATTCAGTCCCGTCCTTGTTTCCTATAAATAACCCCACCCTGGGCAGGTAGCATATGTCAAAATCCCCACCCTCAGGGTAGCCCTGCCTGTCAAATCCCGACCCCTTGCCCCCCTTTTGGGCTTAACATTGATTGGTGCATTAGCAAATGAAATATAACATGATTTCAAATGAGATATGTATATTTATGTGCACAAATTAATAATAACTACATTCATTATTAGAACCATGCATTGGCTATATAGCTTATACAACCAAACTTTATAAGTTTTTATTTCAATGTCTGTATTTAGGGTGGATCTGTGGGTCTACAGTCTCGCATTCATGTGAAAAGTTTTTGTGGCTAGTCAATCTAAATATGGTCTAGCTTGCCTTCTTCAATTAAATATAAACCTGTTTAAAAGAACGTTTAAAATGTTGGATGTGTGTTCATATAACCTCTTACTCGAGATCCATGTAAGAACCATTCACAAGTGAAAATAAAGAGCCCAAATAACCGTACCTGCACTCTGCAGAGCTGCACCATACATGTAAATGTTGATATTATACAATAGTATATCCCTTCCTTACATATGGTCTACTTGCATGGGGAAACACTTACCCAACATCACTACAAAAGCTATCTAATATTCAAAAGAAATCCATTCGTATTATTACATTTTCAAAGTTTGATGCACATATACAAGCCCCCTTTTCAAGAAATTAAACATTTTAAAGCTAGCAGATCTGATATTCTTGCTTTCAGTTATGTTTATGTTTGATTTCCATAATAATAATATTCCAACTTCTTTCTCGGAATTCTTCACTCCAGTCAATAGAATTCATGAGCATACTACTAGATTAGCTTCAAAATCAACATATTTTATACCAACTGTTCAAACAAACTACAGTAAATTCAGTTTAAGATATAAAGGTGCTGTAATCTGGAACTCACTTTCCGAAGAAAGTAGGACAATTCAGTCAAGGAAACTCTTCAAATCTAGACTCCAAAAACAGCTCATATTTCAATTTTTGTTCTTATATATCCATCTTCTCTTCTAAATCTTGTATATATATGCATCTCCCTACCTCCCTCCCCAAGTTACCTGTGTGTAGTTTAATCGTCATTTAGTGCTAAGTGTTATTGATATCGAGTGTGATAATAAACAATTGTGTTGTATGTTATATATATGTTATAACATAACATAACATAACATGTTATATATATATATATATATATTATGTTTTCTTTCTTTTTTTCGTTATTAGTCTGACCCATATTATATTGTCTATAAAAATATATTTTGGGATACCAGACTCGATTAGTTTTTTTCTTCTAAGCTGCTTCTGGTATCCCAATACTCTAACTATGGCAATTACATTTACTACACTCCATGTAAATACAAGACAGAGTATGACTTGTTGCTTGTTGTTGTTGTTGTTGATGTCACAATTATGTCAATACCATTTCATTTTTCTGCGGCAATACTCCAATAGTATTAGTCGTGAAGTTGGAGATGTTGCATGAACTTGAAGTATACAATTTGAATGTCCAATATATTTTCTTTCAAAGTGCCATTGGAAGTTTGGATGTTGAATTTCAAGGAATCAAGGACATCTTCAACTACAGCCACTCACTCTCCGACTCATTGCCATTGGTGCTGGAATCGGTCCAATACTCCGCCATATTATCTTAAATACATCACTAAAATGTTAAATTCTTGAGTGATCGGTTTCCAAGCCTTGTTTGAGACTACTGTTAATTATCCATATGCGACTCCGATCACATCCTAGCCTGCAATTCAGGCGTTTCTAGTTGTTTTCCCCGCTTTGGATCTACCGAAATATAGTACCCTTGACAGCATCCGTCAGTTATGCAATTAATCCATTTGAGCACGTGCCCAAAGGATTCGCATTGTTTCACCAACCGAATTCGATTTCAAAATGGCTGCCAAGAAGGGCTTCATTGCATTATGGGGTGTATTGGTGCATTATGGGATTGATTTGCAAAGTTCGCAATGCATTGTGTATTTTGCGTCATTTTTATTTTATGCTTGGTTCAAACGTCGAATTTCTGCCGTGTCGAATTCAATTCAATTAAGTTCGGCAGAAAAGCGGCAGTTGATTCAGACGTCGAATTTAATGCTTGAGTTCTTCTCCAGGACGCCATTTTGTTTGACTTGACGCATGCGTTGTTACCAAAAATTACTTCGCATATATTATTATAATGTCTGCATTAGATATGCGACGTTTGAATCAGTGTCGCATTTCTGCCGCAAGTGCGGTGTAACAGGAGATTTGGTCCGGCCAGGAGATTCGGTCCGGGCGGACCGATTTTCCTAGGATATTTGGTCCGGCCTAGGATTTTTGGTCACCCGGACCGAAAATACTAGGAATTTTGGTCCGACCAAGAAACAAAGTTGATGGCTCAAGAATAGGAGTTCATGTATCTACCTAACACCAATAAACAATATCCTTGGGGCAACAAACATGAACAGTCAATCAAAATATGTGACGTCATAAATCACGTGACCTGAAAAAAAAACATGAATATCTCCATGGCATTTGGCCCTGTAATCATCAAACTTGCAAACAATAACAACTGAGGTGCAACAAACATGACCCGTCAATCAAAATACGTGACGTCATAAATCACGTAACCTGGTAGAAAAAACGTGAAATAACGCTGTACTTTTAAAAACCAAGAATTACAGCAAATTATATAAAACATCTTACATTTTATGGGTCAATTAAGGTTTCTTTACAAGACTGAATACAATTAGGAATAAATAAAAACGAAAATAGAGCACCGAAGCGCGATGCAGCGGCGTATTACCCATGTGCGCTGAGAATATGTTTGAACCCACATGAATAACACAACAACGAAAGTGTTACGCAAATGCACATACCTAGCGCCCAAAAAAACTAACAAAAATAAGACACACTACCGAAACCTAGACTCGGCCTCTGCGTTTGCGCACTGCGGCCGAGTAAAAATGACCTGAGTATAAAGGTGCTTGAAATATGACCTCTGTTTAGCTGATCACTAAACTGGCTCCTCCTACGTGCATTTTTAACGTGGCGCTCTGATTGGCATCCCGCAGTCAAACTACTACTAAGCGGACACCCTTGGGAATTTATACTAATAGCGATGCTTCTGATCTTGTTGATAAACATTGACGTTTGCATGTAATTTGCATACATAATGTTTGGCAGAAAGCTGTGTGTTGATTACGGACTTGGAGTTTCGAAAAGCGAGTTCAGTCACATTACATAACGGCACCGTCACAAAATTCAAATCTCGTTTCCAAATCTTTATATTTCACAAATAAATACAGATTCTTGATCGCTTCTTGGTGTTAAAAGCACATGCGGCAAACTCGCAAATGTTGTGTTACTATTCTCGGATCCGATCGAATTTACTCAAGCTTCCGTGTCTTCTTAATTACAGAATTCTTAAATAACCTTATGGCCTGAATCCTTCTTTTATGAGTTCTTGCAATGAATAACGTGTACATATGGCTGGCATTCTGTTTCAAACAATGATTTTCTGAGCGATGAATAGGCGGTCATTCGCTTATAAATACGGAAAGTCACGGAAGGCAACTAACAGGCATGTGTGACGTCACACGAAGCATCGCTATAAACCAGACCAATAGTTTGGAGAAACAAACTTCAATACTCTATTGGTAATAACAATGGATATTAAATAGCATAAAATATATACTACAAACAGTAACATAAATAAACCCTTTTAGGGTTGATGGGAAAAATAAACTCTAGATGTACGACTTGCGTTCACTAGCGCAATCACTTAACAAATAATTAATACATTTCAAATAATACACATTTAAATAAAGATATAAAAATAATAGCAAGAAAAAAAGAAAGTTAAAATATGAATTTAATGTTCCTCTCTTAATGTTTTTGATTTTCTTTTGTTTCCTTTTGAAATGTGTAAACTTTTTTAATTTATTTTTTTCACTTTTCTTATTTTCTTATGTTTATTTGACTTTTTATCATAACAATGAAGACAAATCTGAATAAATACCTAGGGCGCATGCGCGAACTGACGCGAAAATCGGCGGAAATTTTGTCGTAAACACTCGTGTTTGTAGTGTTCGAAACTTAAACTGTACTGTTCCAGACATGATTTTCTTAGTTGCTGAAGGAAATAGTCTGAGTATTCGAAGCTTACCTTGCTAAAAAACTCGTATTCCTCGCAGAAAACATGATGGCATAGTTAAAAGAGGGGAATTGTCATGAAACCCAGCGACCTTTTTTCTTATAGGTCTTTGTTCGCTTTTTTCAACCGTGACCGTGCACAAAACACAATAGATATTGGAATATGTTAATCAATCAGCCAATAGAAACGTGTGGGTTCAGTCGTTGAGGGGACGCTAATGAACTATGACCGTGCACAATCTTTTGTCTCACTCCTGGTCTTACCCCTTCCAACCTAAATCGCAGCGCCTTTGTTAACCCCTTTGAAGTTTGCCTGGTTTCTTAACCATTCCACTCTATTAACTATGATGAAGGTACTCGCAAAATGTTAACACTTCGGCTCCTTCTTCGTCTACCAGTATGTATTGTATTCTGGGATTAAGCTTCTTTGTATTTCAGGGTATTGTGTTACTGTAGTTCATTGTTCTTTGTTTTACGTCACCTGTGTTCCCGTACACGAAGTCCGCTATTTTTGTACACGCTTCACTCGTCCTTAGTCCCCGCGCGTCGCGTTATTCAACAAGAACAACACATTTTATATTCATAACAAGATTAGTAAGATAGCACTAACCCGCAAGTAGCAACGGCTATTCGAGGCGTATGTAGTGTACTAATATTCAACTAATTACAGTGTTTATAGACTATTGAGGAAGTATTATCGATCGCTGGCGATCGCTATGGATCGCTCACGATCGTTGAGATAGAACATTTTCTATCCCAGCGCGCGCGATCGCTCGATCGCTCAAAAGTGTTTCCATATGATCGCTCACGATCGCCGGCTTCATTTCGGGCGATCGTGAGCGATCATATGGAAACCAGGCTTAAAGGCGAACGAAGGAAATAGTAAACATCACATTTCGGGAGAACACATTTTTCTAGGTCCCGTCCTCGCTGCCGTCGCCGTCGTTGATGCTTAAGCTATCTCTGAACAAAACCTAAAAACTTGACCACACAGTTCGGGTTTTTTAATCACTCCTACTCATTGTGTTCTAGTGTTGGACGCCATTCGACAATGACGGAAAATCCATCCTGCTTCCCAAACATGGATATAATGATCATATATATGGAATATGACAGGGAGCACTTATAGGCACCGCACTTTGGTATGTATTTGAAATCTATTTATTTATATATCTATTTATCTATTTATTTCTGGGGTATTATTTGAGTAGGTTATATATCAGATACGTTTTTAAAAACTTATTTCTTGCTTCCTTGTAATTTGTTTCCGTAGTTTCGCTACTAAATCCTTCTCTGGCTAGTATTTCTTATAATTTGGTCTGCCAATTCACAGAAAAGAACGAATTGTAGAGAGAACTACAGCTTTAATCAGTAATAATCTGTCCCCAGCCCCCCTCCGACCCCTACTCAGTCCTACTGAATACCTCTTCTATTTTAACATTTATTTCCGTGCGGTATTTCAAACGTCCGTTATTTGTGGCTTAGACTCTAGCTTGTAAGGCATATTGGCCTGGAGCGAGGGGGTATGCGATTTATTCACCGAGGGTCCGCGCTGGGGCGCAGCCCGAGGGCGGAACCCGAGGTGAATAAATCTCATCCCCCCGATCGAGCGGAAGGCTAACGTTATGCTTATTTTCACAATGGCGAGGTTTTATCGTGCTACGCAATAACAATATCTCTTCATAAATCATTAGGATCGTCGTTTGCCTAGTGCATAGTTGCATACATTTACTTACTTTCAAGGCTTCGTATTGTTTTTCTGTCTCGATTCTTTCAACGAACGTGGCTTGTAGTGTAGTGGATAGGACAGAGGACTAGAAATTAAAAGAGCGAGAGTTCTATTCCTGGTCGAAACAAAAATCTTCTTTCAATTTACTTCTCTGTAGGTAAAAAGTAAGTCAGTAGTTATAAGTTACTAGGAGATGCGTGAGGGACTACGTCGAGGGGAATATACGTTAAAATGCATGGAGAATATGTGTTAAAGCATTGATAAAATGCAAGGGGAATATGTGTTAAAGCATTGATAAAATGCAAGGGGAATATGTGTTAAAGCATTGATAATATGCAAGGGGAATATATCTTAAAGCATTGATAATATGCAAGGGGAGTATATAGGACAAAGAAAGTGAGGGGATATGGGATATATTGGTTTAGTAGAACAAAGGAAACAGAGCCAAAATAACAATAAGTTGACGTATTTCGTTACTTATTTAAACATATTTTTTCTCTGTGTTTGATACAAAAGCGATATCAGGATAGGGCACACACAAAAGACGGAAAAAAGAAAAAAACTCTAGTGAAACAATAAATACAGTATGATGGCATAATAATGATTCACACTTTTCGCACATCACGTGTATTAAGTCGTTCAATAGCACTGAATATATTTTTCATTTGACTTATAGTCACGATGAGAGAAAACATTGAAGTTGTGCTATAAGAAAGAAAGAAAAATTAACTGACATTTTGTTTTGCTTTAAGCTTTTTTATTTATTTTTAAAACAAAACGATGAATGAAAAATTGATATTCAGCAGGGAAAAAGCAGGGTCGATAAATAGAATTGAATTGGTCATTACAAATTCAAGGTTCAATATATGGTTTGTACTTTGTTACGCCTTTACCAATCACTTATTACACCAATAATGGTGTATGCTGACGGCTGTACAGAAACTGAAAGTCAACTCCTTGAATCTGTCCAATATGAAGCAGCTAGTCGCAAAAAAATAATGGAAGAACTTTCATGGGAAGATGTGAAAATTAGACGTGCTATGCATAGATTAGTATTATGCTACAAAATAGTGAATGGTATGACTCCAGGCTGCCTAATAGACTTGCTCCCTTAGACGTGCTATGCATAGACTAGTAGTGATTGTGCTACGAAATAGTGAATGGTGTGACTCCAGGCTACCTCTATCATAGACTTGCTCCCTTTGAGAGTGGCAGTAGAACGCATATTTCTTCAAGATCTGCCCAATTATTTTTCAATTTACAACGACTGAGGACAAACCGTTTTGAAAATTAATTGTTCCCCTGTACTATGGAATGATCTGACATATGGCATAAGAAATGATAACTCATCTCTATCTCTTAAAAGTTCTCTTAAAATTCATTTTGGCATATTTCAGAATTACGATACTATACTTACAATTATTCGCCGAAGGCGAAGTCGATATTGGTGAATATTCCCCGAGACGAAGTCGAGTACAGCGGTCTGTACAGCGGTCGTAGGACAACATGGCGGCGTTTTCTCTCCTCGTGGAGAAATCGACAATATTTACGCCAAATTAGTGTCTATTTCATAGTTCTAGTGTTTTGTCTACCTGTTATATACAGCCGCTATTCTCTGATACCCTGTTGCCTAATGCCCTATCTCCCAGACAACATTAATCGAAATAGCTGTATCTACCATAATGTCTATATCGCAAGTCAGCAATTAGCTATCATTCTGGAAGAAAAACTCGAAAAGAAGCTGGCTCCCTTGAGCTCAGCTATAGCCGAATTAACGAAGACGGTTGGAGAAGCGATGAATTATCTAAAGTTTATCGATGCTAAGTACGATGAACTTAAAGAAAAAAATGAATCATATGAAGACGAGAGAAAGGCAATGTCGAACGAAAGCAAGATATTGAAAGTTTCCCTTCGAAGTATGGAAGATTCACTTCTCTCCTTGATGGAGTCTATAATAATGAGCTGGAGCAGTATACACGAAGAGAGTGTGTTGAGATCAGGGGGATTCCTGCACCAGCAGATGTATCCAAAGAACGAACAAATGACATCGTTATAAAAGTTGGTGAGCTGATCGGAGTTGAGATTGATGAACAAGACATATCAGTGAGCCATCGTCTCCCTTCTAGTAAATCCTATAAAGGGAAGAAATCAGAGCCGACGCCTATCATAGTCAAATTCGTGAGACGGCATTGACAAAACCTGGAACGGAACGGAATGGATCGGATGAGATCGGAATAGATCGGAATGGATCGGAATAGATCGATATGGATCGGAATGGACCGAATTTTTATAATAAAAAAAAAATACTAATAATGTTATCCTCCCTTAAAAAAAAATATTTCTGTGGAGATTTTCGAAAGTCAGACGTAAGTAAGTAGTTGGACCAGATTTCGGAGGTAAAAAAAGTATGAAACAGCTAGTATTTTAAAATACCGAGGTTTTTTATAAAGCTGATGTCTATTGCGAAATAAAACGTTTGATATGATACTTTGCGCCGTAATAAAGTTCAGCAACGACTGCATGGCTAGCGATATAACGAAAACTGAAATCATAAAATGGTAAAACAAAATTGAACACTGGTTACCGTAGGTCCATCCTTAAAATTCTGGGGGCTTATTTTTGGGAGGGTTTTTGCCTTTGAAATTTATGTTTGGGGGGGGGGGGGGCTTATTTTTGGAATTTTACGGCACTTGACAATATCTTTTATCCAGGTTTATTCAAAAACCTCGCTAGCGATTCATGAGAAGTCAAATGGCATTAGATTGGATATCACGTGAACAGGAACAGCCTGGAGTGATTTCTGAAGAGCTGGAAAGGGCTTGTAATGAACTAGAGCAGTGTAGGGTGAGTGGACGTGAATTGAGGTTTCGCGGAATGGCCTTCATGAGGTAATGAGAAAATCGTAAGAAAAAAAATTCCCGTAGAGTCACCTTAATATAAACTGTTCATCTATTTTGATTGTGATTTTTCAATATGCCATTCAACGAAATCAACGAAAGTGGATAATAAAACGCACTTAGAGTTTGTGATCAAGGAATTAGTGTTATCTGTAATTAGTATAGGAAATCATATGGTTTCGAGTGTAATTCGGGATAAATTTGAACGAGTGAGTTTTCAAAGAGTATCAAAATTGCACGAGCCCGCAGGGCGAGAATACCATATGATTTCATTTTAATCATATACTACTCTACTGACAAATGTACTTGAATCTTCGGACGATCTTCGGAAATATTGGAACACTTAAAGCACCGTTTATGAAGTAATGCTACATTATCTGAAATGTTAATGTTTAGTACTGTCAAATGAATTTACATGGTTAGACGTATGTTTGCTGTAACCACAGCACAGCATAGTCAGTTCGGAAATGTTCGGAAACACTTCGGAAATTTTCGGAAAATCATCGGAAAAAATCCCTTTACCAAAACATGACTGTGAACAACTTTGTGTACTTCGATTTCATTCTGGAGCTTTTGTTTTCGATTTATAGATTGTCAAGTTCCTGATTTTGAGTGCAATTACAACCAAACAGTGCAATTTGGGATTAATTGCACTGCTCTCAGCCAATCAGAATTGATAAATTTTGTTGAGTATATGATTATCAATGGTATTAGCTCTTTTTTTTTGTCCCTTATAAGGATATACAGTACAGTAAGGAGGCTATACTTCTCTTACAAAGAGAAATATACGAAAAAGGCTTAAGGCTAGATTTGCCCCTCGCACCTCAATCGCCGTGCGGTTTGCTTCTTATACAGTTGTAGCTCTCGTAAGCGACGACCCTCTGGAAATAAAAATGTGGCCGTAACTACTGGAACCACGATCGCTTACGACAGCTTCTTCAATACAGAGTTTATATTGAAAATTCATTAAACGGGGTTTCGTGAGGGTAGTCGTAAGTAGAGCTCGTCGGTCGCTTACGAGAGTGGTCGCTTAGAGAGCTTCACTCAATATGCAAAAGGAGTTTAGGCATTTTAAATGTGTTTCACACAATTCATTTGTTGAAACTGATACAAGTTTCGAAATACTCATCTGCTTTGCAAGCTGTTTCGTACTTTTGTCCGTTCCATTCAAGGTTTTGTCAACGCCGGTCAGAATACATGACAGATAACTGCTTCAGGACTGCGAACAAATACTCACGCAGACTTGGCATTGATGGCGGTAAAAACCCACCACAGTTTTACAGCCACGTGTCACTTATTTTGTTTCATTGACCAATAGACTTCTTGATGGGACCTTGACAACAATTGTGACATAACGTCAGCCTATGATTAACAGCCCGTCGATATATCATATCAAACGTTTTATTTCGCAATAGACATCAGCTTTTAAAAACTCGGTATTTTAAAATACTAGCCGTTTCATACTTCTTTTACCTCCGAAATCTGGTCCAACTACTTACTTACATCTGAATTTCGAAAATTTCCACAGAAAGATATTATTTTAAGGAAGGATAACATATTAGTATTATTTTTCTTAAAAATTAAAAATGTTCCATTCCGATCCATTCCGATCCATTCCGATCCATTCCGATCCATTCCGATCCATTCCGACCCATTCCGTTCCATTCCGTTCCATCCGTTCCATCCGTTCCATTCCGTTCCATTCCGTCCCATTCCGTTCCATTCCGTCCCTTTCCAGGTTTTGTCAACGCCGTTCAGACGGTATGTGGAAGACCACTTCTACCACGCAAGAAAATAACTTAGAGATAAAACAACTCAAGATTTGGGTTATTCAATTCTGTGGCGAATAATATTTATCTTGCTGAAAGCTTAACTGATAGGAATAAAGAGTTGTTCAAACTATGTCTCAAGGCGAAAAAAGAAAACGACTTCAAGTTTATTTGGACCTCTAATGGGAAGATCCTTATGAGGAAAGATAAGGACAGCTCTGTTTTCTACATAAAGAACAAATATGATCTTGTGAAGATAC
The DNA here is from genome assembly GCA_030867875.1 of Actinernus sp. WN-2022. NCBI lineage: Eukaryota > Metazoa > Cnidaria > Anthozoa > Actiniaria > Actinernidae > Actinernus > Actinernus sp. WN-2022. Next base: position 17,085,270 of record JAOWCC010001679.1, on the reverse strand, counting down.
ATGCTTGATAAGTATAATTGTTTGCACTGGACTTATAATGATTTCTAATGCAGTGTTTAAAATGCTCTAATGGTACTGTCTCAGATATTAACAAGGTCAATGATCTTTCTAACTCACTCCATGATGTTTGAGCATTACCTCCTCGATCAATGATATTCCCCATCTAACCAACCTAGACGTTGACTTAAATATGCCTTCTGGCAGTAATTTTGGTTACTATAGTACACATGATTTCCATGATAACTATGATATAAATGAGTGCTTTACGAATGATCAATCTTTCTCTACAATAAATTGTAATATTAGGAGTTTACCCGCTAACTATGATAACTTGGTAAACATGCTATCAGAATTATATTTCCCATTTTCATTAATTGGTCTTTATGAGACCTGCAAGCTCAAGTCTCATGAGCCTCCAATAACAAATATTGATTTACCTGGATATCAATTTGTTTCACAGCTTAGCTTCTCTAATGCCGGAGGTGTTGCTTTTTATATCAACAATAATTTGAATTTTACTGTACGATCTGAACTTACAACTACTAAAGATGAATTTGAAGCTCTTTGGATTGAAATACATAATGACTGTCATCCTAATTTGCTATGTGGAGTTATTTATAGACACCCAAGTGGTAATTTGGATAAATTTATTGAATATCTGAACTCTACAATGGAGAGAATTAATCAAGAAAATTAGTTTTGTGCAATAATGGTGATTTTAATGTAGATCTTTTAAAAAATTGAATCTCATTTAGGCTCTGATAATTTTCTCAATACCTTAGGTTCATTTTTTTCCAACCGGCCCATATATTGCAACCAACCAGAATCACAGATCATTCAGCAACATTAATTGACAATATTTTCTTTAATTCACTTGAACATTTTGTTATTAGTGGTAATATAGTATATGATCTCACTGATCACCTGCCTAATTTTCTAATTTTTAATAAATTTGCCTCTCTTCCACCTAACATTAAATTATATAGAAGGGATTATTCCAAACTCAATCAGTTAGCCTTGATCAATGAAATACAATCTATTAATTGGGAAGCTGTATTTACATCTGATCTTAATTATTCTAAACTCAATCAGTTAGCCTTGATCAATGAAATACAATCTATTAATTGGGAAGCTGTATTTACATCTGATCTTAATCCTTCTACTATGTTTAATTCTTTTTATACAGAAATATATGATATAATAGATAAACATATACTTATAAAACATGTAACTCTAAAATAAATTTAACTCAAATCTAAACCATGGATTACTCCTGCATTAAGAGCATCCATTCAGATTAAAAATACATTATATAGAAAATTTATTAAGACAAAATCTACTTACTACCATATAAAGATTTTATAGAAATAAATTAAATCATCTCTTAAAGGCAAGTAAAAGACAATATTACAATCAATATTTCTTTGATAACATTAATGATAGTAAAAGAATATGGGAAGGATTTGAACAAATTATTCAACAACAAGCCCCAGGCTAGCCAGACATCTAAAGATCGTAGATAATAATTGTGAAATAACTGACTCTAAGCTCATTGCAAATGCTTTCAATGCATATTTTGCTAATGTAGGTAAAGAATTAGCAAGTACAATACCTAATGTGCACAAAACACCACTAGAGTATCTACATTTTGTAACTAGACCAACATGTAACATATTCTTTGTCTTTTCTACCACTAGTAATGAAATTGAAAATGAAATTGCTAGTTTAAAATCTGGTAAAGCCACGGGCCCCTTTAGTATACCAATATCCATACTTAAAATTCTAAAAACTGTTATATCAAAGCCACTGGAATATCTCTTTAATGCTTCTTTTATGGCTGGTACTGTCCATAATTCATGTTTATAAAAAAGATCACAAACTTGCTTGTGCAATTACCGCCCAATTTCCCTTCTATCAGTCTTTAATAAGCTTTTAGAAAAATTAATGTATAATAGATTACTTAAATTCCTTAGAAAAAAAACAATAATTTGGATTTGTGCAAAACATTCTACAGATCATGCAGTTCTTTGTATAACTGATAAAAAGCAATAGATGACTGCAACTATTCCTGTGGAATATTCTTAGATTTCGGTGAAGCCTTTGACACGGTTAATCATCAAATCTTGATTAAGAAATTAGAGTACTATGGTATCCGAGGTATAGCCAAAGATTGGTTTGTTTCATATCTTAGTAATCGACAACAAGTTGTTACTGTAAATAATGTAACATCAGATCAGAGTACTGTATCTTGTGGAATTCCACAGAGATCTGTTCTTGGTCCATTATTTTTATACTATATATAAATGACTTTCATCGGTCTTCAGATCTATTTGATTTTCATCTATTTGCAGATGATGCAAATCTTTTCAGTGAACATAAGAATCTCTCGATACTTGAAACAAGCATAAATGCTGAACTAAGCAATGTCCATATCTGGCTATGTGCTAATAAGCTCTCACTTAATATAGAAAAATCCAATTTTGTTATCTTTCATCCCCCACAAAAAAAATTAAGGTCTCAAATTTTAAGTTAACTATAAGTGATAAGTATCTAAAGCAATACTTTTGTATTGAGTACCTTGGTATCTTAATTGATTCAAATCTTAGTTAAAGAAAGCAACAAGTAGAATGCATTGCTAACATCGCACAGAATGAATGGACATATGTGATCACCAAGGGCTAATTTGCATACGAAAGTGATCACCCAAGCGCGCGGGTAATTCAAACATTAGATCAGATTTACAGAAGAATGGACGAAATTAGAGCGATGTATCCCTCATGTGGTCACTTTTTTCGGCACTCAAATTTAAAAAGTATTAGAATTGCCATCGGCAAAAGTGAGATAGGGAATCAAAGAAGCATGTTACAATTTATTACGGCGGTTAAAGCACGCTATGTAGTATCGGTTTTACGTCAAATATTGGCTAAATTTGACTAAATTTTGACTGAAGCCAAAGTTTGGGATGTTATTTCTCAGTCTGAAATAAAAAATGTTTACAATTGCCAGCTGCAAATAGAAGATGTTTCTCTATATTCAGTAAAAACTTGAGAATCGTCTTTAAATTTGCGTCCAAAGTTGTATCGGTTTTGACTTTTTTCCGGTAATGAATATAGTTCCTCATTGCTATTCAACAACAATGGTGAAGTCCGTACGCGCTGAGTGCTAAGCTCCGCCTCCTGTGGCTGCAACAAGTCCCAATGGACTTCATATGTACAATTGTCAGGTCAAATCAAGCGGCAAATTCAAATTTGACGTGTGAATTTGGATGTGCTGGTATCCCAGTAAAGTTGGATCCATAAACTCTTGCCGAACATTAGCGGGACGGCTCTTAAAACATTTTTATTAACAGCGCTTGTGGTTTTAAAGTCAGTTGTAATAAACAGATAGACGGTGTATCGATCGATGTGTGATATCAAGGTAAAGTTTTGCCGAGCACTAGCAGGACGGCTCTTGAAAAGTTTATTTATTAAACGGTGCTTCTGGTTTTAAAGTGAGTTTTAACACAGAAGGCTGTTCAAGTTTTAATAAACAGACAGACGTTGTATCTGGTTGTATTGATCGATGTCTGTGATGTCAAAATAAAGTTTTGCCGAGCATTAGCAGGACGGCTCTTGAAAAGTTTGTATTATTAAACGGCACTTCTAGTTTTATAGTCAATTTTAACACAGACGACAGTTCTTGAAAGTCGTAATAAACATGCAGACAGACGGTGTTATCAATGTGTGAAATCAAAGTAAAGTTTTGCCGAGTACTAGCAGGACAACCAAGTAAGTCAAGTCGAATCAAGCGTTTAACTTAGCATTCTTACCGAAACTTATTCTTTCACCAAGAGTTTTGAATTGAGCGGCGATTGTTTAACTTAACGTTCTGTTAGTTATCTTACCGAAACTTATTCTTACACCAAGAGTTTTGAATTGAGCGTCGATAGTTTAACTAAGCGTTCTGTTAGCGTTCTTCCCGAAACTTATTCTTTCAACAAGAGTTTTCAATTGAGCGCCGATTGTTTAACTTAGCGTTCTGTTAGCGTTCTCTTTCACCAAGAGTTTTGAATTGAGCGCCGATTGTTTAACTTAGCGTTCTGTTAGCGTTCTTCCCGAAACTGATTCTTACACCAAGAGTTTTGAATTGAGCGCCGATTGTTTAACTATAAGCGTTCTGTTAGCGTTCTTCCCGAAACTGATTCTTACACCAAGAGTTTTGAAATGAGCGCCGATTGTTTAACTTAGCGTTATGTTAGCGTTCTTACCGAAACTGATTCTTACACCAAGAGTTTTGAATTGAGCGCCGATTGTTTAACTTTAAGCGTGCACTTCTGTTAGCGTTCTTCCCGTATCTGATTCTTACACAAAGAGTTTTGAATTGAGCGCCGATTGTTTAACTTAGCGTTCTGTTAGCGTTCTTACCGAAACTGTTTCTTAAACCAAGAGTTTTGAATTGAGTTTTGAATTGAGGGCCGATTGTTTAACTTAGCGTTCTGTTAGCGTTCTTTACCGAAACTTAATCTTACACCAAGAGTTTTGAATTGAGCGTCGATAGATTAACTAAGCGTTCTGTTAGCGTTCTTCCCGAAACTTATTCTTACACCAAGAGTTTTGAATTGAGCGCCGATTGTTTAATTTAGCGTTCTGTTAGCGTTCTCTTTTACCAAGAGTTTTGAATTGAGCGCCGATTGTTTAACTTAGTTCTGTTAGCGTTCTTACCGAAACTGATTCTTACACCAAGAGTTTTGAATTGAGCGCCGATTGTTTAACTTAGCGTCTGTTAGCGTTCTTACCGAAAATGATTCTTACACCAAGAGTTTTGAATTGAGCGGCGATTGTTTAACTTAGCGTTCCGTTGCCGTTCTCTTTCACCAAGAGTTTTGAATTGAGCGCCGATTGTTTAACTTAGCGTTCTGTTAGCGTTCTTCCCGAAACTGATTCTTAAACCAAGAGTTTTGAATTGAGCGGCGATTGTTTAACTTAGCGTTCTGTTGCCGTTCTCTTTCAACAAGAGTTTTGAATTGAGCGCCGATAGTTTAACTAAGCGTTCTGTTAGCGTTCTTCCCGAAACTGATTCTTAAACCAAGAGTTTTGAATTGAGTTTTGAATTGAGGGCCGATTGTTTAACTTAGCGTTCTGTTAGCGTTCTTTACCGAAACTTAATCTTACACCAAGAGTTTTGAATTGAGCGTCGATAGATTAACTAAGCGTTCTGTTAGCGTTCTTCCCGAAACTTATTCTTACACCAAGAGTTTTGAATTGAGTTTTGAATTGATGGCCGATTGTTTAACTTAGCGTTCTGTTAGCGTTCTTTACCGAAACTTATTCTTACACCAAGAGTTTTGAATTGAGCGCCGATTGTTTAATTTAGCGTTATGTTAGCGTTCTCTTTTACCAAGAGTTTTAAATTGAGCGCCGATTGTTTAACTTAGCGTTCTGTTAGCGTTCTTACCGAAACTGATTCTTACACCAAGAGTTTTGAATTGAGCGCCGATTGTTTAACTTTAAGCGTTCTGTTAGCGTTCTTCCCGTATCTGATTCTTACACCAAGAGTTTTGAATTGAGCGCCGATTGTTTAACTTAGCGTTCTGTTAGCGTTCTTACCGAAACTGATTCTTACACCAAGAGTTTTGAATTGAGCGGCGATTATTTAACTTAGCGTTCTGTTGCCGTTCTCTTTCACCAAGAGTTTTGAATTGAGCGCCGATTGTTTAACTTAGCGTTCTGTTAGCGTTCTTACCGAAACTGATTCTTACACCAAGAGTTTTGAATTGAGCGTCGATTGTTTAACTAAGCGTTCTGTTAGCGTTCTTACCGAAACTGATTCTTACACCAAGAGTTTTGAATTGAGCGCCGATTGTTTAACTAAGCGTTCTGTTAGCGTTCTTACCGAAACTGATTCTTACACCAAGAGTTTTGAATTGAGCGTCGATAGATTAACTAAGCGTTCTGTTAGCGTTCTTCCCGAAACTTATTCTTACACCAAGAGTTTTGAATTGAGTTTTGAATTGATGGCCGATTGTTTAACTTAGCGTTCTGTTAGCGTTCTTTACCGAAACTTATTCTTACACGAAGAGTTTTGAATTGAGCGCCGATTGTTTAATTTAGCGTTCTGTTAGCGTTCTCTTTTACCAAGAGTTTTGAATTGAGCGCCGATTGTTTAACTTAGTTCTGTTAGCGTTCTTACCGAAACTTATTCTTACACCAAGAGTTTTGAATTGAGTTTTGAATTGATGGCCGATTGTTTAACTTAGCGTTCTGTTAGCGTTCTTTACCGAAACTTATTCTTACACCAAGAGTTTTGAATTGAGCGCCGATTGTTTAATTTAGCGTTCTGTTAGCGTTCTCTTTTACCAAGAGTTTTGAATTGAGCGCCGATTGTTTAACTTAGTTCTGTTAGCGTTCTTACCGAAACTGATTCTTACACCAAGAGTTTTGAATTGAGCGCCGATTGTTTAACTTTAAGCGTTCTGTTAGCGTTCTTCCCGTATCTGATTCTTACACCAAGAGTTTTGAATTGAGCGCCGATTGTTTAACTTAGCGTCTGTTAGCGTTCTTACCGAAAATGATTCTTACACCAAGAGTTTTGAATTGAGCGGCGATTGTTTAACTTAGCGTTCTGTTGCCGTTCTCTTTCACCAAGAGTTTTGAATTGAGCGCCGATTGTTTAACTTAGCGTTCTGTTAGCGTTCTTACCGAAACTGATTCTTACACCAAGAGTTTTGAAATGAGCGCCGATTGTTTAACTTAGCGTTATGTTAGCGTTCTTACCGAAACTGATTCTTACACCAAGAGTTTTGAATTGAGCGCCGAATGTTTAACTTTAAGCGTTCTGTTAGCGTTCTTCCCGTATCTGATTCTTACACCAAGAGTTTTGAATTGAGCGCCGATTGTTTAACTTAGCGTTCTGTTAGCGTTCTTACCGAAAATGATTCTTACACCAAGAGTTTTGAATTGAGCGGCGATTGTTTAACTTAGCGTTCTGTTGCCGTTCTCTTTCACCAAGAGTTTTGAATTGAGCGCCGATTGTTTAACTTAGCGTTCTATTAGCGTTCTTCCCGAAACTTATTCTTACATCAAGAGTTTTGAATTGAGCGTCGATAGTTTAACTAAGCGTTCTGTTAGCGTTCTTCCCGAAACTTATTCTTACACCAAGAGTTTTGAATTGAGTTTTGAATTGAGGGCCGATTGTTTAACTTAGCGTTCTGTTAGCGTTCTTTACCGAAACTTATTCTTACACCAAGAGTTTTGAATTGAGCGGCGATTGATTAATTTAGCGTTCTGTTAGCGTTCTCTTTTACCAAGAGTTTTAAATTGAGCGCCGATTGTTTAACTTAGCGTTCTGTTAGCGTTCTTACCGAAACTGATTCTTACACCAAGAGTTTTGAATTGAGCGCCGATTGTTTAACTTTAAGCGTTCTGTTAGCGTTCTTCCCGTATCTGATTCTTACACCAAGAGTTTTGAATTGAGCGCCGATTGTTTAACTTAGCGTTCTGTTAGCGTTCTTACCGAAACTGATTCTTACACCAAGAGTTTTGAATTGAGCGGCGATTGTTTAACTTAGCGTTCTGTTGCCGTTCTCTTTCACCAAGAGTTTTGAATAGAGCGCCGATTGTTTAACTTAGCGTTCTGTTAGCGTTCTTCCCGAAACTGATTCTTACACCAAGAGTTTTGAAATGACCGCCGATTGTTTAACTTAGCGTTATGTTAGCGTTCTTACCGAAACTGATTCTTACACCAAAATCATACCATAAAACGGCGAGGGTTATCAAAGCTGCTATGCCCCTTTCAAACGATTACGTTGAAATCGTATCACAAGCAAGTTTGAACACAGATTCCACATGCTCTAAGATTGAAAGTTCAGATCAAAATGAAACTCATGGTCGATAAGCTTTTATGTGGATTAAGTAATGATACTACTTTTATTGATAACTCTCTGGAGAATTTGTGTACAAGTTTTATCTATCAATCAACGTGAGATTGATAGGTTTGGCTTTGCGTTGAAGTGACGTAAATAACTTCACGTGACTGCTTGGACCAATCAAAAATCGTTTTTCACGGTCTATTGTGTAAGGGCAGCTCATTTGAATATGTCCATGAAACAAAGGTCATTCTGCGCGATGAAAAGATCAAAAGAAGTGTTGACTTTTTCTCCAAACTTTGCTATTATATTAGTATAGATATTCTTCTAAATCTTTGCTATATGCTTAATTGATATACCCATTTTTGACCTATGGGATAATTACTTGGGGGAATACATATGAAACTACCCTTCAACCGCTCTTTATTTTACCAAAAAAGGCAATGCGTATCATTACTTTTTCTAGATTTGATGAGCATTCAAGCCCATTGTTTAAGTCTCTAAAAATTATAAAACTTTTTGATCTTGTCTCCCTCCACATTTCAATATTTATGTACAAATTTCACAATCATCTCTTACCTTCTGTTTTTCATTCTTTCTTTACTAAGGTTAATAAAAAAAAAAACTACAATACAAGGCTTGCCGCAAAAGAGTCTTATTATCTTCCAAAAGCAAGAACAAACTATGGAATTTTTAATATCAGATTTCAAGGTCCTACAGTATGGAATGCCATTCATGAAAATATAAAACTTTCCTCAATTTCATCATTTAAAGATAAAATGAAACACAATTTTATTGAAGGTTACTTGCCCTAATTTTTTTAATGACAAATCTGTTTTGCAACACCTTCCTTATTATTTTATTTATAATATATTAATATTATCCTCAATATTTAATTTAATATTTATTATTATTATTGTTTATATATAGCTTAATATGAATTATTAGTAGATTATTGGTAGATTAGTGTACGTGTGTGCTTTGTGTATAGGTGTCCCGACCGAAACATTGAAATATATTATTGTAAACTGGCTACCTGGCATTTTTAGCCCCCTAATCTTTTTTATCATACTATTTCTGTAAATCTTTTATATTAAATTTTGGGGTAAAAATAAAGGTTGTTGTTGTATTGACTGAACCTGAGGCGAATAATTGTTTTAGTATTCTTGGCTTTCACGTGACGTCACAGGCCTCTCCAAATATGGATGGCCGCCATGTTTGTGCCCCTCAGAGTGTGAAATTTATTGTGATCGTAGGCCACTTCTGTAGTACTTTCCCGTTTTTATCGACATTAAGCATGAATTCGTCCGAGAAAATCAAGAAAGACGAGCTAGAAAGGCACAGCAAGAATATACCAGTGCTCTCCAAGTATGCTTTGGCCTTGGAAAGCCGCATTAAGCTGCGATATCTCGAGAAAATTTCGGTGATAGGAATCGACCCGGCCATTATCCCAAGCGATGAGTTCGATCCCGAATGTTTGCCGCCAGTAGAACAGTCGGATTTGTTCAGTTATTTGGTCCTCCAAACAAGCTATTACACCAATGACCAATTCAAGAGCTACAAGAGTTTGGAAGCATACAATCAAGTGGTATCTGGTTTTGTGGCTTCGGTAAAAGGGAAGGTGATCGCCGGAAAGCACGTTGTTGTAGCGCGCATTAGACACTCACAACGAATGAACGACCCTCTTGTGGACGTGTGGCTAATAATCGGGACTGATGGAACCATTCTATCTGTGCATTGTTTAGGATGCAAAGCAGGGTTGGCAGAATCTTGCTCGCATGTTGCGAGCGTTCTATTTTACATTGAATGTTGGACACGAATCAATAGGAAGTTAGCGTGCACGCAAGTAAAGTGTACATGGATGCTTCCAACTTATGTGAGCGAAGTTTCTTATGCGAGGATAAAAGACATCGACTTTATTTCGGCTAAAAAGCTGAAAGAAAACATAGATAGTGAAATAGATTCATTTGATGGAAGCATAAGCTCACAAGAACGACCCACTAGTGCTACTGGTTCACAAAAGCAAACCCCGACACCTCAAGTTTCAGCAGCGGAAATTGTGACATTTTATGACAAGCTGAACCAATGCAAAACAAAGGCTGTGGCGTTAAGTTTAGTCAAGAAACATGCCGATCAATTTGTGTCAAAAAGCCGCAACGTCCCAGTACTAACGGATCTCTATGAACCAAGTAATTTAGACCTCGAATATCCTGATCTTTTGCGCAAATGTTTAGATGTACATGTCAATATTTCTGATGAGGATATCGAGACGGTTGAGAAAGATACAAGGTCACAAGCAAGGGGTCCAGGCTTTTTTAGGCATCGAGCTGGACGGATTGGTGCATCTGTTAGCGGCGCAGTATTCCACAGCAACCTTGCACAGCCGCCGCAATCACTGCTGAAGTCAATTTGTTACCCCCATTTGTACAAAGTGAACACAAAGGCGACAAGGCATGGGTGCAAATATGAGGAACCTGCCATTAAGGCTTATGAGGCACACATGAAGGGAAATCATGTTAACTTTCAGATTCAGCGATGTGGCCTGTTTATCAATAAGCAGTACCCTTTTATCCATGCCACACCTGACTTTTTTATGTCTTGCGATTGTTGTGGATTGGGATGCGGGGAAATCAAATGTCCAGTTTCTATAATCGATAATGACTTTGACGAGTATGCCAATAAAAAGAGTGCGTGTCTGGAAAAGGTGGATGCAAAACCATCTCCAGGAGACAAATTGGTTGAGTGTCACAATACTGGGTGTGACCATGGACGGTACTTCCATATTAGTTGTTTGGGGCTGAAAAGGATGCCCAATAATTCTAAAACAACATGGCAATGCAAGGCCTGCAAAGGGAAAAAGACAAAGCCATCTACTTCTTGTACTTCTTCTGCGTCACCGACAGTGTCGGCTGCTACTGGTGAGTTGAGTGATTCGAGCGGTGATGAGGACAATGTTGTCATTACTAACAAAACAACAGGACCAATTGATAAATTTGGAACTCTTGCACATTTGGTGGATGCTGATTATGACCTTATCAGGGATCCTGGAGGTTGGCTTTCTGGTGACATTGTGCAAGCTGCACAAGTGCTACTACAGAAAGTCAATCCATCAGTTGAGGGACTGCAGCGCCCAACACTAGGGCGCGTGCGAAACTTTGATGTAGTTTCAGCAGAATGTATCCAGATTTTGCATTCTGGTACAGATCACTGGGTTTGCATCAGTTCTGTGGGTTGTTTGCCTGGCATGGTAAACCTTTATGATAGTTATTATGATGATGCTATTAGCCAGGAAATAGAAGAACAGGCAAATGATTTGCTTGGTGGACATTTAGTTTCACTGGACTATGTACCTGTACAGCAGCAGAGAAATGGTAGCGACTGTGGTGTTTTTTCCATTGCATTTGCTACGTGTTTAATTTTTGCAACTGATCCAAGGCATGTAACATTTGATATCCCTAGAATGCGCCCACATTTATTGCAATGTTTGCAAAATGGATCAATTAGCATGTTCCCCATCTTTTAGTATAAATAGTTAATGGTTCGAATAGAGTGCAAATGATATATCCGTGAAATACAAATTGCACATTTGTACAATTTAGTGGTTTATGCCTAGCTGATTTTTCACCTATTTGTCTGTCTAGACGAAATTGACTATTTACAAAATTGTACAAATTTGTGCAATTTTGTGGCACTAATGTTTCACAGATATATTGTTTGCACTCTATGTTACATAGGCATCTGAACAAAGTTTTTGTACTCCTGTGAATTAGCCATAGTTTTATTCTAAAATCCACAATTACTTTTAATTGTACATTTATTTTTATTTTATTTAGTTGGTTTTTACTGCAAGAAGGTGGAATTATTTATTATTATAATTAACAGTTGGATCTCAGGGTCTGTCTACAAAAAGACCTTGTGCTGCTATTTCTCTGTACTATTATTTACGAAATAGCACACATTTTTCCATGTACCATGTGATGGTACCACACATAAAATTATCATGGGAGAATGGCTAATTATGTGGGAATACGAGCCCCTTTGGGAGTGAGTATTTCCACAGTTTTTTGCCGTTCAACCAGTTTTCACATCATGTTATGGTAAAATGAGAAATGTGTGCTAATTTCTTTTATGAAATAGGCCAGCCATGTACCTCCCTGGATTTTCAACCAATCAGAGTGTACATACTGGGCAATTTTTGTTTGCTTCAGTGAAATATCAGGGCAGGTTTGACAAGACAGGGTTTGTATTTTGGCGAGACAAGGTTGAGAAGCCCTGATATTTATCGGAAGAGAACATCAATTGTACTATAATATTTTATTATTATCCCACTGACTTGAAGTTTGTTTTCACCGGGAAGCCATTCATTGGTTTCTTCACAAAACTTTTCCCCATCTTTTCTTTTTTTGTTATAGTTATGCTTGTGCAACTGTCCATGATATCAGGAAAATTTCTCTCACTTCTGATTGGAATACAAGGTTTAGTGGGATAATAAAACATTATATTATAACACTAGAACAATTGAAAAAAATCCTAATCAAATGGTACAATTGGAGGACAAAAATTTACAAAAGCAGAGCATACCGTTATAATTCTGTCAATTATAGGTACCTGTACCTCTGCAGGTCCAGTTGAACGACAAACTAGGTAGTCTGTGGGAATAATTCCTTCTAAAATAGTGTACTTTCTGCGCAGTAGTCCAATCACTCTTTCGACGTGAATCCTGACATTCGCAATTCCCCTCGACCTTTCTACATCCACTGGGTCTAGCTGGGCTTTCCCTTTTGTAAATGCTGGTATAACAAGCTTCCCTTGCTTTAAACCAACACTTTCAGCAATGGTAAAGCCCCTGTCAGCCATCACTGTGTCCCCTGGTACCAGTTTGTCCAAAAAACCACAGTTCTCTGTCAGGAATTTGTCAGATGTGCGACCACCCCAAGCCTCTGATACAAATGAGATGGATCCTTGTGGTGTAATGCCAATAAGCACTTTTATCGTATTATGGTGCTTGTATGACGAAAAGGTCTGTGCACGCGCCATTAGATTTGAAGGTTTCTCCACAAACACCTCAAAGCAGTCAATAATAACAGTAACTTTCCGTCCAAATGTGTACTGAAAACACATAGGCATAGTTTTCCACAAGCTCTCTCTGTCAGGCCATGTAACAAAACACGACAATCTAGTATCTAAGACTACAATCCAGGCAGTAAATATCCTTGAAACAGTAGAAAGGGAAACTAGAAACCGGTAGGCCAGATCTTGGAAAGGCATGTTTAGCCGCAGTTTCATCACAACCATGATAAATTCCTGGAAGCTGTCCAGACACTGAGATCGACGAGATACATAGGGCGCAACATGTTCAAACACAACCATAAGTATTTCATATGAAGGGAGACCGGTATAAAATCTAACTTTATCGTCTGAGTTGAAGTATTCTTTGTTTGGGGCTTGATAAGTCTGATTTCTAAACATGTACTGAAACTCTTCAGTCTGTGTTTCAGCGATCTTTGAGTCGCGATATGTTGGCACGCTTCTAAACACATACTGCAATTCCTCGGTTTGCGTTTCGGCGTCCTTCGGTTCTATGGGTTCTAGCTCCGGGTCCAAATCCATTTCTACCTCTTCAGGTTCATTCCCAACGTCCATGAATTCAATATCCCGTACACGATCTCCAGCAACATCCAACTGCGTTCTCTTCGCTGCGGCTTCTATCTCTTGTTGTTCTGCGATTCGCTTTTTGCGCTCTTTTGTCCTCTCAGCTCTCGCTTCTGTCTCTTTCTGTCTACTTTCTTTCGCCTCAGCTTCCTTATATTCTTTCTTGCCGAGGTTCTGACTGGGTACCCAGTCAACATCATATCGATCCCAAGAAGCTGCAGGCTTCCCCGAAACGAAGTGACGGCCACATACCCGTTCGCTTTCGAGGATGTTTTTAGTAGCTGTATCTCCGCGGCTGATCGCCGAAATCCACAATCTTCTGCGTTCTCTCGTTCGTTCTTCGTGCTCTTCGCCTTGATGAGTGCTTACTTTAGGTATTGAAGCAAAATATAGCTTATGTTTGCCGCTTTTCGACCCGCAACCAACGATAATACAGTGAACCATATTCGACTAAATCCTCTCACTTCGCGTCTTTGTTTACGGGTCGAGGGGCACAAATATGGCGGATAGCAACCGTTGTCAAGGCCGGGTCACGTGGGTGAAAGCCAAGAATATACAACATGGGAACCTCAACACAAAATGAGAATAGTGAAATTTTAGTTTTATTTATTAAATAGAAGGCTTGACAAATGTAACTTTTGTAAACAAAGCTTTTTCTACGGCAAAACAAGTTGTTATAGTTGCTTTTGTACATTTTATGCAAACATTTTACCTTCAAACACTCGAAGGCCATATTTTGTAGCTTTTTTAGTGCTTTTGGGAACTGCATTTTGTTGAATTTCTAAAATTTCCGCATCGAAAACAACCGCGAAACGTGAATTTATGCCTGCCATTTTGTTTCAAAACAAGAGCCCATCTGGGCTTTCTCTCGGAACATGTCCCCTAGTTTGTCCCAACCTTTATCGAGGAAGGGGTACAACCATAGAGAAATTGTTTTCAGTGTCCGAGGGAAGCACCATTGGAAATGTAGATGGGGAGGTAGGACTTCCTCAAGATGCACATTTGTTTTGCCCCTTGGTTGTGCAAGGCAGGTTTTTTCTTTGATATTTTGCGTTCCAGGATTTTTATTTTGTACTACCCTTCTACAGATTTCTGATGATGTGTTCCCAATGAGATTAAAGATGAAATACACTTTCATTTGAAATCCTCTTAGTAATAACCGAAGGGGAGAATTATTAGCTGAATTTAGCAGTCTTTAGGAGTGTTCGGTAGCGCGGTGACATTCATTCTCTGCTCCCCTAGTATATATATGTAATTTAATATTTTTGTTTTTCACGTATGTAAATTAAAGAAGTTGACCTCTACTTATTTATGTAACGCACGCTTACAATTTAGTCTGCTGTTCTGCAGGTTCAGAGTACTAATAGATGAGTGTCTCAAATGTATGTTTATATTTGTCCCATATTATAAGTTGTATCCTGTCCACCTATGATGGAGCTATCACTATATTTCTCTACTGTTCTTTCTACCCTGCGGCTCTTTATCGCAGCTCGCTGATCGCGTCCATGTTTGTTGGATTAAAGATTATTAACTGAAATGCCTGTTGGTTATATAATCTCTATTTAAAAGCTTTTACCCTCATTCCCAAAACTGCAGTCTGCTCATTATATTACAGAACTATAAAGGGAACTGTTGAAAGCCTTTAATTTCTCGAACCAAAACCTCGGCCGTGAGAGGATTCTTGTTTAAGTTTATATAATTACCTTCAGAGTTGAATATTGCTTGACTCATCATAATAATTAGAATTTCTGTGCTGAGTGTGTATTCTGGCTTCGTGTTGGCGAGCGACAGTGTTGCTCTCACAGTTCAGGAGTTCAGATGTCTTCAGACTTCGATAGAGGAGAGAAACCCATAACTGCTCAACCACAGTATATAATATATTTGCTAGTAAATCGCTATATTTCGCTATAAATCAGCTATTCAGTATACCTGTATAGTATAACGTACAGAGGTCTCGCTACGAGATCGGTAAACCAGCCGAAAAACACGGTCAAAATTATTTTAGTGTTGGCCTACAGATCACGGTGTTTGCGCTGGTATGTATTATGACCGAGAATAAAATGAAATGTAGCATAAAATGATCAAACCTACGAAACGACTATATCCCCCCACTTGCTGTAGGTAAAGACAATATATAACCACCAATGTGTGCACGCAATATTGGAGTCATCATTGATAAAACACTCCATGCATGGACAAACGAATTAATGCTATCTGTAAATCCGCTTTTTTTCAGCTAAGGAACATTGCAAAAATTAGAAAACACTTATCTTTTAATGTAGCAGAAATACTAATTCACACCTTTGTTACATCTAAATTAGACAACTGCAACTCTGTATTATATGGTGCCTCTAAACAATTAACTAAAAAGTTACAATATGTACAGAATTCAGCTGCAAAAGTCTTAACCTGTAAGAAAAAATACGATCACATTTCTCCTGTTCTTGAAGACCTTCATTGGCTTCCTGTAGAAAAACGTATTACATATAAACGTCTCTTACTGACATACAAATCTTTAAATAATTTAGCTCCGTCTTACCGACAAAACTTAGTTAAGATATATACACCTAAACGGTCATCTCCGATCCATTTCTCCTTGTTCGTCCAACTTCGAAACTTAAAACTTATGTTGCTGCAACGGAACTATGGAACAGTCTTCCTTTCAACGTCAGATCAAGTACCAGTCAAAATAGATGGTTTGCACTCAATCCCAAGAGATTCAAATGACAAAGGGCATGGCGGCCATGTTGGTGTATAGAACAAAAGAATCTAACGAAGATTCTATTGTTAACTGGCAACATGACGTAACGTGCAAAGGGTCCATCAATTTAAGTCGAAACTAAAGTACCATTTATTTATAAATTAATTACAACAACTATGTACATATTACCTATTATCTTTCTTATTATTAGATTTTTACTTAGTATAGTCACAGATTTTTAATTATTAGTGTAAATTATTATACTTATTCATAATATTGTAAAGCGCATAGACGGCATTTTATATGCGCTATAGAAGCTTCTTCTTCTTCTTCTTCTTAAGGATATACATTGGCTACCCGTTGAACAAAGAATTACATTAAAAATACTATTGCTGACTTTTAAAGCCATACTAATACCATTGCTCCATTATACCTTACCGAACTGTTAGAACCGTACGTACCTACTCGCTCGTTACGTTCCTCGTCTAAACATTTACTTAAGGTACCGAAGCATAATCTGAAATCGTATGGACTGATGGCATTTTCAGTTTCTGCCCCGATGTTATGGAACTCTCTGCCACTAGATGTCAGGAACACTGAGTCTATAAGTTCTTTTAAAAGTAGAGTCAAAACTTTTCTTTTTAATCAGGCATTTTAATTGTAATTATTACATGGGAAACCATTTAAGATATATTTTAAGACCGCTTAGTGGACTGTACACTTTTTAGCTTTTTAACTCAATGATCATTTTATAGTAGATTTTAAATTTTAAATTTAAAACCTTGCAAAACTGAGAGGGGAGGCCGGTTGGAAAATCATATGCATTTCCTGTTAATAACGGTACCCTCCCCTTTTAGAAGTGGGTTGAATGAAGTTTCAGCATCAAAATCATAGTTTGGGTTCTAAATTAGACGAACACAACATATAGTTTGCAAATTTGAGGTAAGATCTGCTAAACTTGCAAAACTGAGGGGGGAGGGGTGGAAACTCATATGCATTTCCTGTTAATAACGGTGCCATCCCCCGTTAGAAGTGGCTAGAATGAAGTTTCACCTTAAAAATCATAGTTTTGGTACTAAATGCGATCGACGAAAAGAACATTTATGTTTCGCCTTCTGTGTTATAGAATGTACTTTTTGTCAGTGACCTTGTTGCAAACCCTGGTCCTAGGAATATAATAATCAATGAAACGTGGAGGTACGATAGGCAACTAGTTCCTGTAAAAACTAATTTGGAGGTATAATGGCCATGTTGCATGGCGATTTAATGATTACCAAATATCAACTGAAGATAACGTTACAAGATTTGATGACATTGACTTGTCAAAATCAATAAACACACCGACTGTGGCGGCCCAACAGTAACACAAGTAACTGGCAAAATTGTACATTCCGAATGATATGGTTAACCGGTTTTGTGCAACTTATTAACAACCCTTCAAGATGAAGGGGAAAATGTTATTGGGAAATCAGCGGCAGCCCCCGACGGAACCGCTGGAACGAACCGTACTAAACATATTTGAATTGAATTGGTATCTAAATTGGTACATGTGAAAGAAGAAATGTTAATTATATGTTATATTGATGCGTGGACATCGCCTGACTGACTCGCACCGGCACGTTTACGGTTATAGTAATAGTAAATACGCAAGAGCACTAATATCCTGTATAAAATATGAAAGACAAATTAGCCGAAGTTTGGATTGACTCGACAGCCCTTGACTGACTCGCACCGTCACCTTTACGGTTAAGAAAATGGAAATACTGGTATTTGTAGCTAATATTGGTAGCTAAAAGCGGAACTGATCTCGTACCGTTAAGACCATGTCTGAACCCTCGCACTGCGGTTAACTCAAACTAAACGTAGTTCTAAAGTAAAGAGATATGCCTCAAAACAAAGCGGCAGACCATAACTGAACCGCGGAGTTAGAGGAGAGTGTTTGTGAACGTATATAAGTTTTCAAAGCGTCCGATTTCCAGCGTCCAAGAAAACGAATCTGTGCATCGGAAAGGCTCCGATTTTAAATCCGTGAGCTTTCTAGCGCGCAGAGTTAAGGCCGGAAAAGATTAGAGAACGCCTGAGTTGAGTGTTGAAATGTTGAATGGCGATGGCTGAAAGGTCTGGCAAAGCAAAAGCGGACCCTTGCCATTACCCATAACACGGCAGAATTCCACTAAAGAAGCAACAAAATGGTTGCGAGTCCTCGCGCCTAATAGTCCAGTTTCGTATTCGACAATTACCGCTGAATTGAGGCTAATCCTGCGTACATGCGTCTGTATTCATTGCATTCAGCGGCAATTTTCGAATACGAAACTGGACTATTAAGATATCACAGGGGCGATTATGCGAGCTGTTAGCCTGCTTACCGGCTCTTCTGTAATCTTTTTCGGTCGTTTTTTTTTTCCGGATTGGGTCACCTGTGGCACGCGGTCAAAATGGGGCCGGCAAGCAGGCTAGCGTGCTGTGTTTAAAATTGACTATGGAGATTTTCACAACAGCGGGCTCCCCTTTCTCAAGTAAAAGTTTAAGTTGGTCGAACTACACAACATTTGCTGACTGATTCTTGTTCTTAGACGCTAGTTCTCCGATACGAAAAAAAAGCCGTAAAATGCAATAAGGAACATGGCTTAAAATAACATTCGCTGTCGAAAACGCTACAACGATTTCACGATTTCACTCCTTGTACACTTTATCACAATCTCGCTCAAGCTCACAGAACAACTAGCCGAAAAAGACTGAAACACGATATGGTTGCGACACACCCCCTATTCATAGTGGGTTTACAACACTTCCGGCCATTGTCTCTACAATCTCTAAATCAATTAACTAAACAATTATTATGGTGGGTATATTTAGCTCGTAGTCTCCAACACAGCTGATAGGCAGAGGAGACGGTAATATTTAAGGATCTGACCAGTTGATTTAGTACTCGGCGCGTAATCGGAAGTCGAATGTCTATCTGAGGGTTAACTCTCCTGTAGGCCGCCAGGAGTTTAGATATACATACATACATACTTACTTTTATTATCCACTCCCCCGTGGGGCTTTTCAGAGATAATTACAATTAAATATATAATTAATTAATTTATATCTATATCAACTATATGCAATAATTATATACGCATAGTAAAGGACTAATGTATATGGAAAATATTAATTAATAAAATTCTGTAGTAATTTATGTCTTAAAGAACGCCTAAAAATACTAATAGTTCGGCAAAGTTTCAAGGTCGGATCTAGTGAGTTCCAGATACTGACGGTTCTGTAGTAGAAGGTTCGCTGACCACTAGCAGTTTTAAATAGAGGAATATTCAGTTTTTGGGAGCTTCTGGTATTGCGATTACTGATTTCTTTACGCTTAATAAATTGAGAAGAAAGGTAATCAGGGACACAGCCAGTCATGCACTTAAAAGCCATTATGGCACTACGATAGTGGAGCTGGATTGAAGCTGGCAGCCAGTGTAGTTCCTTTAAAATTGGTGTTACATGGTCGAACTTCCGTGCACCACTAACGATGCGGCATGCAAAGTTCTGTACAGCCTGCAGTTTATTAATATTAGAGTTAGTGGCATTTGCCCACACATTTGAGCAATAAAATAATTTGCTAAAAACTAATGCATTAATGACTGTTAGCAACGTTTGTCTGTCGAATGCATGTTTAGCACGATTTATTTGTCCCAGACGAGACATGCACGAAGATACGGTTTTAATTATGTGTTCATCATATGATAGGTGAGGGTCAAGTATAACACCCAGGTCCTTGGCCACTTGGTCCGGTACAAGGTCTTTTCCTAGTAGTTCTAAACTGAAGTCTTGTAGTTTAGTCACCATCTGTCTGCTACCAAACACCATAAGCTTTGTCTTGTCTGGGTTAAGAAGCAGGAAATTGTCGAAACACCAGTTACGTATATTAAGTAGGTCTTGATTCATGTCAGCAATAGTAGTTAGCTTGTTTTGTAGGTGGAAGGAAACGTGGAGCTTTGTATCGTCTACATAGCACTGAGAACTGCATTTCTGTGGTACTGAAGGAAGATCGTTAACGTATATACTGAAGAGAAGCGGACCAAGGATGCTTCCCTGGGGCACACCGCTGACCACAGGAAGGGGGTCAGACACTGCTGAGTGGATCCGTACCACTTGTTGTCTGTCAGAGATGTAACTGAGGAACCACTGGAGGCTAGAGCCAGAGACGCCGACATCTTGCAATTTCGATATGAGTATCTCGTGATTGGTGCTATCGAAGGCCTTGCTCATATCAAGAAACACGACAGCAGTTAATTTCTTTTGATCAATGGCGTTAAGGATCGCGTCAGTTGTTTGGATCACAGATGTCTCGGTCGAATGCCATTTCTTATTTCCGCTTTGGTTCTTTGTTAGCCTTCCCTTTGCGAGTAGATACGACGTGAATTGGTTATGGGCGACCCTTTCACAAACCTTCGATAGAACCGGTAGTAACGAGATAGGTCTGTTGTTGTTTGCTTGTTCATGGTCGCCGTCTTTAGGGATTGGTATAACTTCCGCTATTTTCCAGACAGTAGGGAACGTGGAAGAGACAAAGCAGGCGTTGACAATGGACGTAATTGTAGGAAGAATGGGAGGGAGGCTGTCTTTAATAACACGGATTGGAATTTTGTCAATCCCAGGAGCTTTGTTGGAAGACATTGATGTTATTATGTCTTTGATGTGTTTACTTTGTACGACACTGAAGGTAAATTGCTCATCCATTGGGTAGCATCTTGGAGTGAAAGGTGTTTCGTTAAGTTCAAAATTACATTTACTAGCCAGGGATTTGATCTTATCGACAGTATTTTGACCAACAGAGACGAAGAATTGATTAAATTCATCCGCAACAGTTTTGTCGTCTTTGCTAAAAGTTCTCTGAGAAGTCGACCTGTTAGGGATGCAAAGGCGAATTGCCTTCCAAATGCTGTTGGTGTCATTTCTCTTGATCTGATCGTTAACAAATTCTCGCTCTGCAATTCTGATTTCCCGTTTCACCTCGCGCTTAAAGTTCTTGTAAGCAGACCACGCCATAGGATCGTTAGTTATCTTAGCCACCTTTCTCCAATGATCCCTAGTTTTCATTACTCCGCGAATATTGTCGGTTACGCATGGGTTTGGTCTCCCGCGGACTTTGAAAGTTTTAACAGGTGCGTGTTGATCAAGTATGTCATTGAATAGATAATTAAATGCATACAATTTATCCTCGACATCGCAGAAAGAATCTACTACAGACCACGGTGCTTCAGATATGTCGTTGTAGAATGCATCAGGCTTGTAATGTTTAAAACTCCTAGTAGTGACAAAGATTGGCTTGGAGCGTGCTTTCTTTAGCCGCAGCGTAACATAAACTAAGTCATGATCACTGACCGAGCTTTGTTTGACGATAGCCTTTTCGACTTGTTTTACATCGGATGCAAGAATGACATCCAAGAGCGACTTGGAGGACTCCGTAACTCGAGTTGGTGTCTTTATCAGCTAGCGCTGTATCAAATTGTAGGAGCGGCAGAAATTAATGAGGGCTCTTGAGTCTTGACCTTCGCTGTTCAATAGGTTGCAGTTAAGGTCTCCTAATATGTAAATAGGCATGTTAAACGATGAAGCGGAAATAAAGTTTGCGGTGAGGTCTAAGTCAAAACATGACAATGGAGTATCAGGAGGTCTATAAGTTGTACAGACAATAATGGATTTTAAGTTCCTGACTTGAATCTTCATCCAAAGCTGGTGAAAACCAGAGGCAGAGATGTACGAGATATCACTAAGTATCTCAGTCTTGTAATTTCGTAATACGTAGGCACATATCCCGCCGCCTTTCTTGTTCTGGCGATCGATCCGGTAGAGACCATAGCCAGGGACTTCAATTTCCAGATCAGTGACAGAAGAATCGAGCCAGGATTCAGATATAGTAAAGACGTCAAACTTGTTAGCCAGGATAGTCTCTTTGACAAGAATATAATGATCTCTGCACTTCAATGAGCGGATGTTGAGGTGTGCTATCTTTACATTATCAGCCTTCTTTAGTCGAATGACCGAGTAATTAGTTGGACCAGGGTTAAGTTCGATGTCATGCATTAACTGTATTATTGGTCGGAAGGTTGAGGTTGAGTTGCTGTAAAAAGCTGTAGTAGCCTTTGATCTTTTGACCTTCGCAGTAACACTCACGCAAGTCCGCCATTTTGTCGCTTGTAGCTAATACGTAGATTTAACTCCCAGCAGTTCACACTCAGATGAATAGATTCTTGGAAACTCAGGCCAGGGTGCAGATTACCAATGGAGTGATCTTGATATTCAGTTTTCCAGAATGCAAGGAGGTATGACAGCAATAACAGGCCAAAGACTCGGTGGAGTCGAGAAACGTGACTGCTCGCCATAATGACGTTTTGGCTTCTCATCTGAAGTAAACTTAGAAGACTTGACTTCGTATACTCTTTAATTTTGCACGCGCAGCAAGTCAGTATCTTGATGACGATTTCTCCTCACGCACGAAGACCGTTGAAGTTAAGATGACAATTAGATTTGAATCCCTGTAGCGTAAGTTCAGACGTTGTAGTTTACAGCGCGCGCTGCGAGAACGGTTATGTTCGAGCTCGAGCAACCTTCATGCTCTTTGAAAATTCAAATATGTATGAAAAATATACAAACCAAAAATAACCGTATTGATATGATGAAGTGAAAAAACTTAAAACAAAATGGAATAATGAACCCAATGAGATGAAAATTGACTCTAATTAATGATTTTAAATGTAGAGGTAGAAGAAAATTGAGTGTTGTAGTGTGAGAATAAACTAACCGGAGTATGAGAAAGATAATAACGGAATGGAAAGTACAATACAAACGAAAATGTACTAGTGTGAGAGTAAAATAACTGATGAGTAAAAGTATGAAAGCAGGAATTAGAAAACTAGTAATAAATGAAAAAGTGCAGAAAATGTAAACGATTAAGCGATGTACTATGTATTAAGACCATGGAACAATAAATTAAGAGCGCAATGAAGAGGGAAATATAATTATAAGTAAAACAGCTAGAAGATACCGAGCTGCGTAATAGAAAACTGAATTTTAAAGACAAAAATATGGAGAAAACACTACCAAAATACACCAGATATGTCGAACTAACCTTTAGACGTAGATATACGAGCTGAAGTTAAGAACAAGTAAACATTGTAGCAGATGAAAACAGAATTTGAAGAGCTTAAAAAGATCATAACCGTACCCCATTAGCGCGCGCAATCGATATCACAAAGGCTCGAGACCCCTGAGTTTGTGTACATAACTTGGGCCGAAATATGAGAGCATATTGTGGAGTGGGCCAGCTTCTTAACTGCTAAATAGGAAATAAACAGCGCAAGATTTGTTATACTCAGAGGCAGAGCTCTTCAGTTCCATGTGGCTTTTGCCCACTCGCAGTCTGGCGGCGCGCACAACTCCGTCTCTCCCCATTATAAGTTCTTCCACCATCCCAAGAGTCCAGCGATTTCGATTTCGTTCATCAGGCGACTTGATAATGACTACATCTCCCCGGAGCGAGTAGTGGACAAAAGTGGTCGAGAAATATCTTTCAGGTCCAGAAATATTTTCATGGGTCGAGAAACGTTTTGAACAGTCGAGAAGTTTTTCTTCCGGTCCAGAATTTTTTTTTACGGCCGATAAATTTTTTTTACGGTCGAGATTTTTTTTTTGCGGTCGAGAATTTGTTTACGATTTAAATTTTTTTTTTACGGCCGAATTTTTTTTACGGCCGACATTTTTTTTCGGTCGACATTTTTTTACGGTCGATATGCTGCTACCCGGCATGCTCTGCTCTCCCCGTTAAATTTTCCCGCCAAAATGCTCTTGTCGCACTTGCTCAACGAACAACAACAAATATGGCGGCAGTGGTCAAATTTGTCGTTTGTATTGCTGTCTTGTACGTAATTAACGTTATTGACTGGGTCGTTGACGCTAATGAAGAAGAATTGAAGAATTTCCTGTTGTCCTTACAAGACTGTGTAACGCGTATAGAACAAACCACAGCTCCTGGAAATGACAGATATTTGGAATATTTACACGATCGTTTGGAAGGGCACATTCAAATAGTTGCTGCCATTTCTTTGGTTCTGGCCATGCACTGTCCAATATTTTTTGGCGGTAAAAGTGCTAATTGAAAGCCTTTTGCAATACCTACGGGAGCTACTTCGGCATATCAGGGAACATATAGCTAATTCTAATGTATACAGTGTTGTGTTCAGTCGTGTGCCTTCCCGAGCAAAAAGTTCTGGTGGAAGACCAAAATATAACATAACAGCAGAACAAATTGAAGTACTTCGAAGCACTGGTATGCAGTGGACAGCCATCTCAAAATATCTCATATTGCAAAGTGTCTAGGTGTTAGTGCCAAGACCCTGTCCAGAAGAAGGATATAATACGGTATAGCTGATTACAGCGAGATTACCGATGAGGAACTTGAATAGCATGTAAGAGATATTTTACGATTAGGCCCCTTCTCTGGTGAAACCTATGTACTGGGAGCTATTAGAGCACGCGGCATTTACATCCAGAGGTGGAAAATCAGGAAAGTTTTGCATAGTATCGATCCTGTAAATCGTGCCATAAGGCGTAGGTATGCAATTCAAAGGCGCCTCTATAATGTTAGGAAACCAAACCACCTGTGGCATATTGACTCAAACCACAAGCTAATCAACTGGCGATTTGTTTTGCATAGCTGTATAGATGGGTATAACAGAGCTATAATCTATTTGAAGTGCTTCACTAATAACTTTGCGAATACAGTTTTGCAATGCTTTGTAAATGGTACACAAGCATTTGGACTTCCCTTCCGTGTTAGAGGGGATAGGGGTGTGGAAAATGTAGACGTTGCTCGATTTATGATTGATTAGAGGGGACTAAATAGAGGAAGTTTTATTGCCGGACGCAGCGTGCACAACCAGAGAATTGAGCGGCTCTGGGCAGAAGTGAACAGGGTTGTTTCTGCGTTTTACATAAATCTCTTCACTTTCATGGAAAATAATGGTATCCTTGATGGACATGACGAACATGATTTGTTTGCTCTTCATTACGTTTATCTGCCAGCCGTTCAAGCATCTTTGAATGAGTTCATCTCCCAATGGAATCACCATGGACTGCGCACCATGAGTAGTATGTCCCCCTTGGCACTCTGGTACTCTGAGGTGGTCCAAACTGGTGTGGATGATATTGATGTAGGTAATAATTCCTTGTATGGCATTGATCCCGATGGTCCAGTGTCAGACATTGAGACAGATAACATGGTTGTTGTGCCAGAAAGCACAATTCAACTAACTGACAATCAAGTAGATGAAATGAAGGACCTTGTCCCAGATCCTCTAGCTGATGACGGCAATCATAAAATCGGGCATTACCTCAGTATTGGTAATTATTTGAAAACATATTGTCAATCACCATAAAATTAGCTGTATCATTGTACATTTGATTGTTGGTCACCGAGGCCCAACATCTGATATTGACAACACACTGCCAGTATTTGATTATGTTACTCATACTCAAACGTTGTCTATAAGGACCTGGTTATTTTCCTAATTGTTTTCTGAAAACGTTTTTGCAAGGTGTAAATATAGTTATAGTTTTGTATATTATGTGATGAATACAATAAAAAAATCCTTAGTTTTTGCTCACTTGGCAACTGTATTAAATCATATTCACAAGATAGATACATGTGTGACAGGGAAATGCTCACATAAAACGTTTATTATACATCAATAACTATAATCATTACATGCATCTCTGCTTAAAACTCTGAATTAACAAAACATTACAGTAAAAACCCACGAAAAGAAACCTACAACCTGAAATTTAGTTTACATGTATATATAAGAATCTATATCAAACTCGTATTTGAAATAGGTTCTTATTAAGATAATGCAAAAAAAGTAGGTTTCTTATACACAGGTTTTTACTATTTAGTATGTGTACCCGGGCTCAACTAGCAACATGACCCAACTTTGAATACATATCTATAACATGATTCTTACAGCTCCAAATAAGTAACTAATCATGTACTGGAATTGATAAGTTTATGGTCAGAGGTTCGACCGAACACATGCCTAAGTTCCCCTTCCGTTGTCTCGTTTGGTTTCGTAATTGAACCCATTTTGTTGGTAGATCCCTCGGCCTCCAATGCATCTGATAGTTTGCCTATATTACCAACTATTTGCGAAAGAATCTCTCTCGTAGAACCAGATTTAGATCCTTCACCGCCGGCCGCCATGTTGTTTGGCCCACACTGCTTTAGGTGGGAAATAAGAGAGAATGGCAAAGCATGCCGGATAGCGATCTCGACCTTTGAAAAAATTCTCGACCGTAAAAATTTCTCGATCGTAAAAAAATTCTCGAACGCAAAAAATTCTCGACCGTAAAAAAATTCTCGACCATAAAAAAAATTCTCGATCGTAAAAACATTCTCGATCTAAACAAATTCTCGACCGTAAAAAAATTTTCTCGGCCGTAAAAGGAATGTTCTCGACCGGAAGAAAAACTTCTCGACTGGTCAAAACTTTTCTCGACCCATGAAAATATTTCTGGACCTGAAAAATATTTCTCGGCCTCTTTTGTCCACTATGGCTTTCCATAACTTTCCTTGTTGTCAGCAAGCCAGGACCTTCCACCACAATTCTGCTTCGCTCACGCTACCCACATGACTCCCGAGGTCAGCAGGGTTCTCGATCGTTGGTACATGTAGCCTGATTTTCAGACGGTCGAGGTCGTCCGCTCACTTCCTCCCACTTCCCCGTCTGATGGACTTTGGCAGAAACCGTGTTCCTGACGTCATTTCATTTCGACCAATCAGAGCGAAGGTTTTATTTTTAGAGAACTGAGGTATGCGCGGAATGTCCAGTGGAGCCAGCATGAAGGACAAGCCAAATGGCGGACGATAGAAACGGACTTGATATGGTTTTGGAGAACGCGTGCGAAACTTTCGACATTTCTGAACTATTTCCCGAACAGCGAAAGGCAATATTATCCCTCGTTCCCGGAAGGACCTTGGCCATCACAGCTGCATCTATAGGCGACGACCAGGTAGAGAATCGAGAGAGGAGAAATTATGTAGCCTTCTAGTACAGCTCGCCAGAATCACGCACTTTCCTGCACTGCAGAATTCTTATGTTTTACAGCTTCAAACTTATGTCGATTTCTCAGAACTAACCCTAACCATATCCTGTTTGAGGTGCTATGGCTTTTTGGGCAGCAGGAACTTTTTAAATAGGATTTTTTGTACAGTATTTCAAGCGCATGGTCACAACACTGATCTAACTGTCAGGAGGGGTTTGTCTGACAATGTTGATCTAGAAGGTACACAGTGGTTGTTCTCTTCAAGGGTTTATTGGATTGGCTTCTCTTCTCTGCTCTTACATTTGTATCTCTAGATCTGTCTTCCACTCTAACCATTTCTCCAACTCTAACTCTAATTGTTTCTCTTGACCTAGGAGCTTACTCTTATAGGTCTCATTAACAATTCTTTACAAATGTAATATCCTATTCAGCTATTGTAAGTGGTCTTAATTACAATCTCAGCAGGAGGTACTTACTTCTAAACGACATTGTTTATGACAACTTCTAGAGTTAATTAGTTTCCTAATTGGGACTTCGCTTATGGCGCGAAACACTCATGGTTAGAGTTTTGGTAAAATACAACAATTATTGTTTTGGTCGAACTTCCAGATGTAAGTGAACTAGTAAAAAGGCCAAAGATATTTATGCTAGAGTTTACCAAGGCAAAAACCATAACTTAACCTTGTCATCGATAAACTCCGCGTCATGGATTAGGGTAATTGTTTCGCGTCGTGGATTAGGATAGATTAAAATATCCGCGTCCCTTGACCAGGACAAAAGACTAGTCAAACTCCAGAAGCAATCATAGGAACCGTGAGAAATTATTCTAGAAGCAATCATAAGAACAACAATGAGAAATGCTGAAGTTCGGAACTTGATAGTAAAATGTCTTCCATAACATCATTCCCTCATTAAGTCTGAGGTTCACCGAAGAAAATTATTTTCAAAATATAATTGATAAAATATAAAAGTCTTGAAAGCTAAGTATAAATGCACACAAAATATGAATGGAACTGGTAATTGTCTTGAAAGCTAAATGTAAATTCACGCAAAATATGATTGGAACTTGCAATTGGAACCTTGGAAATCATTATAGATAGTTAAGAAATGTGAATAAATAGAACTTATTACTGTATGAGTAATAAGGTAACTAACACTACACATAATGAGATATGAATAAGTGAAATCAAAATAAATGACGATGAGGAATAGTACAAGTGCCGAGGTGCTAAATGAGCGGAATCTGGGATGGTTTTAGGATGCTTGTACGATTCCCCATTTGAGTACTATATACATTAGATAGATCAGATGTGAAATAAAATTTGAAGATTCGAGACTTGTATAAAAAGTACAAAATGGAGAAATAAATAAATACATAAATAGAAGTTTACGAAATAGAATGTTCTAGCCGGGACGATATCTCGTACCCGGAAGAGGTTGTCCTTGATGACGTAGTGGCGTTGTTGCGCGGACGTACTCCCAATCGGGACGAGCAAAGTATCGCTGGACATGTGGGTCGCGATATGCTATTCGCGGTAGGCGTACCTCCGGCAAGCCGAAAGGAAACGGATTGTACCGTTCGAAGTGGCGGGGTCCGGCTGCTGTGTGGTGAAAAAGGTGGGTACCAGCCTGTGGTTTCGTATATGACTGGTGTTCTCTGTAACGCTGGGAATCGTCTGGTGGCAGTAAGGACAGCTGTTAGGATTTCTTCGGCGTCTGGTTGTAACCAACCATCGTTCGAGACATGACACATGGACGATCTTGTCGCAGCACGGAGTCCGACGATGTACTGCGTCACTCTCCTCGTCTATGCAGAAGCAATCCATACCTATGTGGAGACTGATTGGAATGTTAGTTAATAGATGCTCCAGATAGTGGTTGTTCACATTCAATACAACCATCCTGGAGTGGTGGTTGTACAGATGGTTGACGTTTGGTATAACGGCGGAAGTACAAACAGATGGCGGCCAGGATAACTGTGGAGTGGAGTAACGTCAAGGTGAAAGCAATGTAGGTTAGTATTTGTGTCACTGTTGTTTCTGAGACTTCGTGAATGGTTTTGACCTGTTGACGAAGTTGTTTGATTTCCGTTGTCAAACGACCATCGATGCGTTCAAAGGTCGCGTCCAATGCGTTAACAGTTGACTTGTTGAAATGAAGTGGGGGAGAGATATCAAGTGATTCATAGTGCAGTTTCAGTGTTGTTGCGTCCGTAGGTGTGGTCCACGGAACATAGGTAATGTGTTGGGTGGAAAATATCGGTATTGCGATAGAAAGAGAAGTGGGACAAGGCCCAAGTCCAATTTCTAGTGTGACGGAGGTTAGGTTGCACGGTATCTGGTAGACAGCCATGACTGCGAGTGTTAAGGTTGCATTGGTGAGCTGCAACGTCTGTTGTTGAGTGGATAAGTAGAAACGTCCACCAAGGTGTAACAGAGGGTTGAGGCGGTCACTTGCAATTTCCTTGTGGTTCCTGGGGTGTGCCAACGCCGAGCCTGGTTGCCACGGTAACCCAAGCCATTCGAGATCCCTCACAAGCGTTAGTACGTTAGCAGGACAAAGCAGAGTACCTCGAGAATAGCATTTGGTTAACGTATCAGCTTTAACAATAGTTTTAGAGTTAGGGCAAGTGATTAGTACAAGCTCTTCGCGTGTTAGTGGTCCAGAATAACAAGTATTTTTGATTTTATATTTTAAAGGATTAAGGAACTCTACAGTGCATAGGGCATCCTTGTTAATAAGTTTGGGAAGGGTCATTAGAATGTTAAGACTTAGAGACCGACCCGCGTGGTGTGTGAATTCTGTGATAGGATTGATAAGTAAAGGATATCCTTGTTCATCGCGCAGAATGGCCTTTGTTCGAGGGACACTTTGAGATTTTGGACTACATTAAGTAGTATTATAATATTATAATATTAATGAGTTAGAGGATTGCCCTACGATTGGCTTAAATAAATGAGCTTTGGGAGTTGCTAGTCCCTAGCCGATCTCAAATGGAACGAGCTTTGGGAACTGCTAGTCTCAAGCCGATCTCTCAAGTGTGAAAGTCAATTCAATAGAAGTTCGTAAAACCAGATAAATGAATGAAAGAGCCAAACAATAGTTTATCCACAAAACGACAAAGCCCTTCGGCTTAAACCTCATGCTCTCAATTTTTTCACAGCATGTTCACAACGCATCGCAAATAAGTCTAAATACAGATTCTAGGAAGCTGTAGCTTTAAAATGTAATGTTATTCAAGCTTATCCGTGCCCTAGAAGTCAAACAAAATCACCAAATGAAACTGAACTGAGTATACTTTTGTTCAACTCGCGTCGAAGCGGTAAAAATAGCCGGTCCGCAATTCCAACTCATTCTCAATTTTCTCCCAATCGTGTTCAACTTGCATCGCAAATACGTCTGAATACAGATTCTAGGAAAATGTAGCTTTAAAATGAGACTTCATTCAAGCTTATTCTTGCCGGAAGAAATCAAACAAAATCGGATCCACAAAATCACCCACAAAGAAACAGCTAGTCATGCAACTCACGTAGAAGCGGGAAAAAAGCCGGTCGGCAAACAGTGTTCCAAGCCGTTCTCAATAATCTCCCAGTCGTGTTCAAATCGCATCGCAAATAAGTCTGAATACAGATTCTCGAAATATGTAGCTTTAAAATGAGATGTTATTCAAGCGGTAACCGGTCGTTTTGATACCAGTCTCTTTCGATGCCAGCCATTTCGGTACAAACTCAAGACGTTTCAATACCAAGTCAGTTCGATACCAATTCCTATGATTTCATCTTCTGCCTTAACCTAACTACTCTAGTTCCGATGAAATCCTATCACGACAAGTAAACTTATGTTCTTACGTAGTTTGACGCCATTCGATTTCAATAGAGCATCTAAAACCAGAGAAGAATCTACTTCAACTCGTTAACTGGCGTCCTCAGTTGTTATGACGCCGAAGCCGAACGCTTGATAATTTTTTTAAACCACAAAATACCCCGTTACTTATATCATTTAAAAGCTTTTAATGAACACTTTCACTTTTAAAACATTTTAGCCAATGCGTTTTCAAGAGAGTATCTAAAACCAAAGAAAAATCTACTTCGGCAACTCGTAATGGCGTCCTCAGTTGTTCTGATGCCGACGCCACGAAGCAACACCACCTCCCACGGGACTCAACACGCTGATCATTGCTCGACTTTGAAAATCCCGCTCGCTTCGCTCCGCTTGTTAAACACCCCCAAGGGACTCAACACTCTAATACTCAATTGAAGAGTTCAATTCATCTGGTAGACAGAAATGCCGAATTATTTAACTTTTTCATTTTTTTTATCCAAGGTACAGGGTTTTTTGTGACCGTTTGGAGAGCTTGAGGTCTCATTTTAAAGTTAATTTTTAGGGCTACAAGAAGCCGCGTGTAAGCCATTTCTGCGTCTTATATTTCTAGTTGTAAATCGACCATGAATATTGTCCCGAGCAACTTTCCATACAAAATTCGCTCAAAACTCGCCAAGATTCAGAAGACTAAGGTACAGGGGTTTTTGAAAGATACAACTAAAGTAAATAGCCCAACTGTTTTGTGTGACCATTAGCTATAATAAGCCGCGTGTATGCCATTTTTCTGTCCAAAAACCATAATATTAGAGCGCTTCAAAGGTATGCTGGTGAAGCGGTTTTCGCCGTTTTCTCTGTATTCGAATCTCCCGCTGCCTCATTAACCAGCAATGGTTCAATGATTTTCGGGCCTCTAATGAGATTCAGGGATGAATATGTCCACTGATTCTGGGCGATGCTCTAAAACCTGGATTGTCAACGATAATTGTTTTTGTGTCCTCAACCGGGCTCTCAACGCAGATAATAAAAAGTGTGGCATATGTCGTTAAAACCAATTAATTCTTTGTTTTCAAAACGTGAAATCTGATTAACGGTATCCTGTATTTCAAATAAACGCAAAATTGAAGTAAACACTTTGTTGGTTTCAAGAGACACGTGGGAGAACATTTCTAAGGCGGAATTATAGTGGCACTGCTCCTGTTGTGCGAACTGGTTAATTTGTGTTTTCCAAGATGTTAGTGTGCTATCAAGAATTGTCATGTTGTCTGAAAGGTGATTGACTTTTGACGTAATTCGATCAGTAACTTTTAGTAAATAGACTGTTTTCCCCTGAACGGATTCTACTAAGCTTTGCTCGTCTTTCATAGCGTTAGTAAACGATAGCAATGTTGATTTTAAATTTGCAATTGTATTAGATTCGCAACTTCCACCTGACAACTTATAGATAGCTCTAAAAAGACCAAATAAACCAGCGTGGCATGTCCAAGAACTCCGACGTTTTCGCCGCTTGGTGGGTCGCCGAAGCCACAAACGTTCGTCAGGTGAAATACCCGTACAAGCCGATAAAGCCAATTGTTTGCAATCACTAAGCGAAGGTTTGTAATGGCGCGAAACACTCATGGTTAGAGTTTTGGTAAAATACAATAATTATTGTTTTGGTCGAACTTCCAGATGTAAGTGAACTAGTAAAAAGGCCAAAGATATTTATGCTAGAGTTTACCAAGGCAAAAACCATAACTTAACCTTGTCATCGATAAACTCCGCGTCATGGATTAGGGTAATTGTTTCGCGTCGTGGATTAGGATAGATTAAAATATCCGCGTCCATTGACCAGGACAAAAGACTAGTCAAACTCCAGAAGCAATCATAGGAACCGTGAGAAATTATTCTAGAAGCAATCATAAGAACAACAATGAGAAATGCTGAAGTTCGGAACTTGATAGTAAAATGTCTTCCATAACATAACTACCGGATTTGTTGTACTTTACAATTTGTCAAAATCAAGACTGTTCAAAATTCTGATAACATAAATATTTAGGCAAATGTAATCCAACTTTTACCATGACATATTCACTATATGTGTTCACTCCTGTAAAAAAATCATGCCATTCCATGAAAGATTTAGTCTTCTTAAGGCGAAAAAGCTAAGATAATTCAGCCGTTAGGACAGCAAAATTGTGAAAATAAAGTGTGTTAAAAAATTTGCAAACATAAATCATTGCCCAAATGTCGTGAAGCTATTACCATGACATACTCAGTATGTGTGTTCACTGCTGTAAAAAAATCATTACATTTCATGAAATATTTGGTCTTCTAAATGCCAATATTCTAGGAGACATTACATTTTAATACGGCATACAAAGCCGGTCGAGGAAGATTAATGATTTTCCAAAGCCCGTAGCTAGTAGATTCGTAAACATCGGGATATCGATAGCGCTTCCTATCAGATTTTCCCGGTACACGTTCTGTTTCTATAAGTTTGAAGCTGTAGAACATATTCTGCAGTGCATGAAAGAGCCGTGATTCTGATGATCTGTAGAAGTTGTAGAAGACTACATAATTTCTCCTCTCTCGATTCTCGACCTGGTCGTCGCCTTATAGATGCAGCTGTGGTAGCAAAGGTCCTTCCGGGAAACGAAGTATAATAATGCCTTTCTCTGTTCGGGAAATAATTCAGAAATGTCGAAAGTTTCGCACGCTTTCTCCAAAGCCATATCAAGTCCGTTTGTATCGTCCGCCATTTGGCTTCACCTTCATGCAGGCTGCACTAGACATTCCACGCATACCTCAGTTCTCTAAAAATGAAACCTTCGCTCTGATTGGTCGAAATGAAACAATGACCAGAACACGGTTTCTGTCAAAGTCGATCAGACGGGGAGGTGGGAGGAAGTGAGCGGACGACCTCGACCGTCTGAAAATCAGGCTATGGTACATGATGCCACAGTGTATTCGGATGACCCTGAAACTTCCGAACACGATTAGCTACGAACTGGCGATACTCTCCGCGATCGCTTATCCAGTATAGGGCGACTGAACTATCCAGCCAGCAATGAACATAAGTGATTAGAGGGAACCCTCCAATGCTTTGCACACATTCGTAGCCAGGTTAACTGCCATATGTCCTGCCACCAGTTCCAAGCGAGGGATAGTGAGTCCCTGCTTAGCGAGTCAAGACTTAGCAGTTATCAAGCCTTGATTGATTCCGGAGGCTTGGGTTACTACGCTCACTCCGCGACCAGTAGCGACGCCAAAGGCGTGTAGTTGTATCTCCTCGATCGGTTCCTGGTAAGTGGGAATACTACGTTGCACAGAAACGGTTACTGGAAGTCCATGCTCCCACTTAGTCCACTGTGTTGCGATCGCTTCCGGCAAGGGTGCATCCCATGTTATCTTTTGGTCACACGCCTCCCGGTATAGAAGTTTGCCTTGTAGTATCAGGCGATACCAAACCCAGCGGATCATAAACCCTTGCCAAGTTGGCGAGTATTCCGCGCTTCGTCAACTCAGTTTGTGGCGCTGGGAAGTTTACACTTAAATATTCCTTGTCCTTGTCCCAGGTGAGCCCAAGGAGTTTGCACTCCCCCTTAGATGATCCTTTATCAAGTTGCTCCTTAGAGAACGACGGTTCATAATCAACACAATCAGACTCAAGCTCCCTTTCGTTCGAATGCCACTTGTGCAGTTCGAACTTGGCGTCAGCAAAGATCTCAACGGCTTCACGTTTTAACCGATTTGCTTCGTCTTTAGTAGACGCTCCAGAAATGAGATCATCCAGACACAAATTTCTCCGCACCTCATTTACACCCTCAGGATACGTCGACTGCCAGCTCTCCAAGTGCTGTTGTATTACCCCATTGAGTAGAAACGGCGAAGGGGCGAGTCAAAACAGCACTCGGGTGAATCGTAGTGTTTCCACCTCCCTTGTCTCCTTGTGGAGGATGCAATGGAACCTCGGAGCGTTCCGCTCAGTCTCGCTGATTCGTACTTGGAGAAACGCTCGACGTAAATCTCCAGCGATAGCCACAGGGTGGAACCGGTTGCGTACAATAACACTCCACAGCTGGTTCTGCAGTGACGGCCCAGCATTCACGCAGGCACTCGTTTAGTGACGTCGCGACGTCGATGCGTCATACAATACCCGCAGCTTGGTGGTTTCCTCATTTTCACGTATTACAGCGCGATGTGGTAGTTAGAACTCCTTCCCCTTTACTTCATTGGGTGCTCTTTCCACCACACCGTTTTGTAACTGCTCACGGATCACAGAATCGTACTCATCTAACAGGTCAGTCTTTCGCAGCTTTCGTAACAGCGAATTTAGTCGTCGCATACTTCCC
Source organism: Actinernus sp. WN-2022 (assembly GCA_030867875.1). Lineage (NCBI taxonomy): Eukaryota > Metazoa > Cnidaria > Anthozoa > Actiniaria > Actinernidae > Actinernus > Actinernus sp. WN-2022. The sequence continues at coordinate 17,049,836 of JAOWCC010001679.1, read as the reverse complement.
TCGGTAGCCCGGTTTCATACCATCCCTCGGGAGAACGTGTCAACTGCTCCTTAAATTCATCATATACATCCCCCTGATCCCCTGTCGGGGTGTCCGCAAGCCCGAGTACATCAAGCGCGCATAATTGCTCGTAATCCGCCGTAGAATTTATTGCCAAATATGCCGGTGATAAATCTGTATTCGCTCCTGGTGACATAATTGACCAGCTAAATCGGTTGAACTCGCCCCGCACAGGGTCTCCCCGACGACCCACACGTAATCGCTCTCCTGTACGAATCTTCGCGAAATCATTCGCTCCAAGAATCAGATGTATCGGCAGTTGAACCTTTCCATCGTCATCGTCCATATGGATCCCCCTCAGATGTGAATGCTCTTCCAGCACTCGTTTGTAGTGAGGGTTTTCTAAGGTCAGCAATTCTCGCTTCTCCACCTTGGTTACATTCACGTTTGAAAATCACCCGTAACTGCACACATTACAACCTCGAATACTTGCATTGTTCTTGTTATAACTCCCGTAAGCATTGCAATCTGCCGCAGTCCAGTTGACTTTGGACTAGCGTTAATTAAGTTGATAACAGTCGAAGAAGCGTATGAATGGCTCGCGCCACTGTCCAGTAGAGCTCTGAATTTGTATCCCTTTATTTTCACGATAACAACGGGATGAATTACCGCCGACTCCCGATATGATTTGCGGTCATTCCTGTCTCGCGTGTCTGCGATTTATCACAAATTGATGTATGATGTTTCGCTTCACGGTTTTGACATGTCGCCTTGCTTTTATATTCCATCGCCCTATGCTTAACGCCGGTACAGTTAAAACACAGGCGTTTCTCTGTGAGAATCTTCCTTCTTTCTTCTAAACTCACAACTTTATCACAATTAATAGCCTTGTGTTCGGTCCTTTGACAGTTCAGACAACCGCGAGGCGATTGGTGTACTTGCTCTCGTTTAGCGTAGAACGCTCTCGATCGATGCCTTCGGCTACTAGAAATTATCGACTTCGCTTTAGGATCCCCCTGACTCGGGTTGTTATTCGTCCACTTATCCAAAGCCTCTGGAAACTCCTTGTATGTCCACTCACTCCAATTGTCGTCGATCATTGCAAGCTCGTGCTTTATCACTTCGAGAACCTTACTGCAGTTTGTTTATGCTCTCAAGCGTTTGTAGAGACTCAACGTTGAACAACAACTTCTCGTAAAACTCGTGAATCCTTGCGACATCTCTCCCTTGTATAGTAGGCAGTTCGAGAATGTTGCGCACGTAAGCCCCTACAACTTCGCTTGTTCTTCCATAGCGCTTTTCCAATAGAATTTTGGCCATCGATCAGATTTCGCACCTTTAGGTTGACCAGTTCCTTTAGGTACGAGAATGTTGTTACTGCGGGAGCACTTGTCGATGTGAGCTACGAATTGTCTCTCCATAACCTAACCCAGTCCTGTGGTGTTCCCGGAGGGGGGGATGTATGTGAGGCGAAGAGGCTCAAACCCTGACCCTGTTTGACCCAATCCGAGCTCCAAAACCCTGATTGCCCCCTTTTTGGTGGAAAAAAACCCTGATTGCCCGGTCTTTAAATTGTATATATCGGCCGGATATATACCCCGGCCGATATACCGCGTACCGGGATTGCATGCACAATACGGAACATTTCAAGTCGGGACGTGGCATTGGGTAAACAAATTAGCAGATGAAGTACATAGATAAATACTGAAGTACGAATTAGCGGCGTCACGATGTCTGGGACCCTCAGTGCTTGCATGTGGGCAGGCGATAAAAATGCGGCAACAGAATGTTTTTGACATAGTAGCTAAAAAAAACTGAACCCTAACTGCCTAAAAAATACTGAACCCCGACCCTGACTGCACCCAAATTATACTCAAATCCTAACCCTGATTGCCCAGATCAGGTCAAAACCCTGACCCTACCTGCCCAAACTGAGCTCAAAACCCTGACCCATCCCCGCGGCACATACATAATACGTCACAAACAGGAGTAACCCCCCCCCCCCCGCCCCGGGTGGTGTTCCATCAAACTTCGAGATAACTAGTTTGGGCATTCTTACTCACTCCCCGTCGCGTCTCCGATATCTTTTCCTTTCGCTTTCGCTTGCGTTTGTTGTTGTTGATATTTCAACTCCAAGCAAGAAGGCCGATATAGGCGTTGCAATGAGTTTAAGTAGGATGTCATCCGATTCCACCAGTCTGACCACGAGAACTCCTAAATATACGATTACAGTATCGATGGCGCCACATAAACTCGATTATGTTTTGTTACATAATCTTGGTTATTGTTAGCAAATTTGGGGTAAGATCTGAGAGCCCTACAAAACTGAGGGGGGAGGGGTGGAAAAGCATATGCATATAGTGGTACCCTCCCCCTTTAGAAAGGGATTGAATGAAATTGCTGCATCTAAATCATAGTTTTGGTACTAAACGCGACGAATACAACATCGTTTGCGAATTTTGTGTAAGATCTGCGAAGCTTATAAAAATTGGGGGGTGGAAACCATTGTATGATTATCGTTAGCGGTATACACTTGTAATAATAATGATAATAATGGTGGTTTATTTACACATCTTCGCGTTAAAGTAAATTACAATGTGTTAACGATAATTTAAAATAATTTTAAAAAAATCGCAAAATGTTTACAGTCATTATAAAGGGACTGGGGTATAATTAAAGGTAAATAATACTAATAATTACAAAATAATTCCACCAGTCTTAAATATGAAATACGAGTACTAAGCTATACTATGCTATGCCACGTCGAACCTATTGTAAGGGGAACTAAATATTTTGACTTTGTGATATAAGGCCGGGAATAAAAACTATATTTGAACATGTCAATTCTACTATTTCGCTATTTCATGAAATAGCGCCCGACTGCTTACAGGAACTTTTTCAAATGATCGCAGAGTTTCAAAAAACAAACTTCTCAAAACGTTCCTTTTCCTTTTGAGATGCAGCAGCCTAGAACGAACTTTAAAATGGTGCATGAGTATAAGAAACGCTTGAAGAGTAATATGTAGTTTTTGACATATATATTAATCAACTGAAAGTTACCTTCTTTTTTAGATTACATTAGCGTTAGTATACTTATTTTAGTTTTATAGTATATACTTGAATGCTTCTGCGTACAAACACAGACATAGTCTAACTCTGAATTTCTAACGATACCTGAAACAATCATGGGGGCTGATCAAAGCCAGGTCACGGCTAATCCACAGATTGAATTGGTTTTTGCGGAACACGAATTATTAAATAAATATGTGCTTACTTTAAGAGTCGAACCTTCATGTGCAGTAAAATTATTGAATAGCCAATCGATCAAACTTCCTCGCCGGTGACGACATTGGTTCAAATAAATAATTGATTTAAGGTCCGTGGCTTTCGATTGATTCTCCTCGCCATTTAGCCATTTAGCCTGATCGCACTTCTCGGTCGTTGACTGACGAAACGAACATGTCACTGTTTACTTGCCAAAGTACTGCGGGTTCCTGACGAGCAAACAATAACTCAATTTAAACTCACATCGGTTTCCTGTTGTTGAAAAATATACGGGCTTGTATCAGGACGTGGAGACCTTAAAACTTTAGAGGAACCGGATGACTATAAGATTTCCTGGCCTTGTGGTTAAGAGAAGAGCATTTACAAACAACATACAAGACACAACAGACACCATCCTCGGATACCCAAGGGCAGTTAGTGATAACAACTCGGCGCCTAATAGTCCTGTTCTTCAAGCTTTTGAAATCAAAAACGAGTTTGTCGGCTTCAATTTTCCGGAACACTGATTTCACAAGCACTTTGCTAAAGTACTGATCGAGATGTTTTTCTCCAGCAAGAGATTTCGCGTAGCCTTTATCAGAGCTTACAATGCGATGAATCATTTTGAGGGAAAATATTTTCAAACTTTCAGTTTATTTTCCAAACAGCAATAAAACAAGTCTTCTACGAGTCTGTAGAGAAAACGAAACCGTTAAAAATTATTTTAAGGCGATATGCTGGTGATTTTATCGATATTTCTGCTTGAACACGGTAATACGATACGGGTAACATGGCAATGCTGTGAATAAATTGCTCGGAACAAGATTAACGAACGTAACTCACATACGCTCTCTACCGATAAGTAAGGGTGAGTAGCAGCTGTACACAAGTAAAGGTTGCCTTCAAAGAAAAAAATATTGAATTGCGGAATCTTATGAGTGGATGGAATTCCAAATGCTTGTGAAAATGTGTCTGACCCAGTTCGATTTGTTCCACGGCATTTCAATTTCTTTTTTGAGGTCAGATTACAGGAAACCCAAGCTCTGTTTTAGTGAGGGTATGTATGAGATTTTTAACGAGTATTTGGTTATAGAAATACTGAAATAAAATAAATGACTGAAAACGTACCTGATTTTTTGGGTATAAGAATAATAAGGTTGGGAAGAAGTTAAATAGAGTACCGATGTCCGTCGCGTCGGCGCAGTCGCTGTGTGATTGTACATGAATATATAGTTATGTTTTCCTTCCTCATTTGATATGTTTAGTAATCATGTTAATGACTTGTGCTACTTACGTTGTAGTAAAGCTAGTTTATGGAAAGTATTATTTATGGTTCTACGTTATTGTATTTTAAGGTGTATGCGGAAGTAGCCTTATCTTAGAAGAGTCCAAAACTAACTCATCCTCATACGTTGACGACAATGGATAATGTGAACAATGTGCGCGACAAACAAGGGGAATTAGATGAAGCAGAGACTCTACATAGAAGAGCACTAAAGGCACGTGAAACCCGGCTGGGTCCAAATCATCCTGATACTCTGTTGTCAATGAACAATTTGGCGCGTGTGCTTGTTAGCAAAGGGGAATATGATGAAACAGAGACTCTATATAGAAGAGCACTAAAGGCACGTAAAACCCGGCTGGGTCCTAATCATCTTGATACTTTGTCGTCAATGAACAATTTGGCGCGTGTTCTTGTTAGCAAAGGGGAATATGATGAAGCAGAGACTCTATATAAAAGAGCACTAAAGGCACGTGAAACCCGGCTGGGTCTTGATCATCCTGATACTTTTACGTCAATGAACAATTTGGTGCGTGTGCTTGTTGGCAAAGGGGAATATGATGAAGCAGAGACTCTACATAGAAGAGCACTAAAGGCACGTGAAACCCCGCTGGGTCTTAATCATCCTGATACTCTGTTGTCAATGAACAATTTGGCGAATGTGCTTTTAGATAAAGGGGAATATGATGAAGCAGAGATTCTACATAGAAGAGGACTAATGGTATTTGAGATTCAGCTAGGTCCTAATCATCCTAATACTTTGTCGTCAATGACCAATTTGGCGAGTGTGCTTCAAAGCAAAGGGGAATATGATGAAGCAGAGACTCTACATAGAAGAGCACTAAAGGCACGTGAAACCCATCTGGTTCCTAATCATTCTGATACTCTGTTGTCAATGAACAATTTGGCGAATGTGCTTGTAGATAAAGGGGAATATGATGAAGCAGAGACTCTACACAGAAGAGCACTAAAGGCACGTGAAACCCGGCTGGGTCCTAATCATCCTGATACTCTGTTGTCAATGAACACTTTGGCGCGTGTGTTTGTTAGCAAGGGGGAATATGATGAAACAGAGACTCTATATAGAAGAGCACTAAAGGCACGTGAAACCCGGCTGGGTCCTAATCATCCTGATACTTTGTCGTCAATGAACAATTTGGCGCGTGTTCTTGTTAGCAAAGGGGAATATGATGAAGCAGAGACTCTATATAGAAGAGCACTAAAGGCACGTGAAACCCGGCTGGGTCTTGATCATCCTGATACTTTGACGTCAATGAACAATTTGGTGCGTGTGCTTGTTAGCAAAGGGGAATATGATGAAGCAGAGACTCTATATAGAAGAGCACTAAAGGCACGTGAAACCCGGCTGGGTCTTGATCATCTTGATACTTTGTCGTCAATGAACAATTTGGCGCGTGTTCTTGTTAGCAAAGGGGAATATGATGAAGCAGAGACTCTATATAAAAGAGCACTAAAGGCACGTGAAACCCGGCTGGGTCTTGATCATCCTGATACTTTTACGTCAATGAACAATTTGGTGCGTGTGCTTGTTGGCAAAGGGGAATATGATGAAGCAGAGACTCTACATAGAAGAGCACTAAAGGCACGTGAAACCCGGCTGGGTCTTAATCATCCTGATACTCTGTTGTCAATGAACAATTTGGCGAATGTGCTTTTAGATAAAGGGGAATATGATGAAGCAGAGATTCTACATAGAAGAATACTAATGGTATTTTACATTCAGCTAGGTCCTAATCATCCTAATATTTTGTCGTCAATGACCAATTTGGCGAGTGTGCTTCAAAGCAAAGGGGAATATGATGAAGCAGAGACTCTACATAGAAGAGCACTAAAGGCACGTGAAACCCATCTGGTTCCTAATCATCCTGATACTCTGTTGTCAATGAACAATTTGGCGAATGTGCTTGTAGATAAAGGGGAATATGATGAAGCAGAGACTCTACATAGAAGAGCACTAAAGGCACGTGAAACCCGGCTGGGTCCTAATCATCCTGATACTCTGTTGTCAATGAACACTTTGGCGCGTGTGTTTGTTAGCAAGGGGGAATATGATGAAACAGAGACTCTATATAGAAGAGCACTAAAGGCACGTGAAACCCGGCTGGGTCCTAATCATCCTGATACTTTGTCGTCAATGAACAATTTGGCGCGTGTTCTTGTTAGCAAAGGGGAATATGATGAAGCAGAGACTCTATATAGAAGAGCACTAAAGGCACGTGAAACCCGGCTGGGTCTTGATCATTCTGATACTTTGACGTCAATGAACAATTTGGTGCGTGTGCTTGTTAGCAAAGGGGAATATGATGAAGCAGAGACTCTATATAGAAGAGCACTAAAGGCACGTGAAACCCGGCTGGGTCTTGATCATCCTGATACTTTGACGTCAATGAACAATTTGGTGCGTGTGCTTGTTAGCAAAGGGGAATATGATGAAGCAGAGACTCTCCATAGAAGAGCACTAAAGGCACGTGTAACCCGGCTGGTTCCTAATCATCCTGATACTCTGTTGTCAATGAACAATTTGGCGAATGTGCTTAGCAAAAAAGGGGAATTTAATGAAGCCGAGACTCTATATAGAAGAGCACTAAAGGTACGTGAAACCCATCTGGGTCCTAATCATCCTGATACCTTGCTGTCGATGAACAATTTGGCGCTTGTGCTTGACAACAAAGGGGAGTTTTATGAAGCAGAGACTCTTTATAGAAGAGCACTAAAGGCACGTGAAACCCATCTGGATCCTAATCATCCTCATACTTTGTCGTTAATGCACAATTTGGCGCTTGTGCTTGACCACAAAGGGGAGTTGTATGAAGCAGAGAGTCTACATAGAAGAGCACTAAAAGCACGTGAAACCCATCTGGGTCCTAATCATCCTGATACCTTGTTGTCGATGAACAATTTGGCGCTTATGCTTGACAACAAAGGGGAGTTTGATGAAGCAGAGACTCTTTATAGAAGAGCACTAAAGGCACGTGAAACCCATCTGGGTCCTAATCATCCTCATACTTTGTTGTCAAAGAACAACAAGGCGAGTGTGCTTGACAGCAAAGGGAAATCTGATGAAGCCAAAACGTTACGTGACAGAGCACAAGGAGCATGTCATAAGGATACAGGTACTTTCTATCATTGGTTTTTTGATTAAAGGTAGCCTAGGATTAACATCACCGGCTAATGGCTACGTTGTGCCAAGATGCATTATTAAGCTCTATAGGCAAGTTTACTGATCATGTGTCAGTCTGTTGTTGCATAAAAATGAGGACCATGCGCGATGCCAACCTGGCGTAAAGTATTCATTGTGAATCCGTCTGTGAAAAAGGGGCCGTTAATCGCCGAAAAGTATAGTACGACAAAAAATAGGAGATCGTAGAAAAGTATTTCAAGATCTGGAGCTCGATTATTCTGGAAAAAGAATTGTTTTTGTGGGATTTAATCGGCGGCTAGCCAGGGTGGATTCATTGAAGGTGGTATCATTTTAGATGCTAGTTTGTTAAAGGGGAATTTAACCTAAAATCAACCCAATGTCTATAAGATAAGATCAACTTTATTTAAACACACGCAGCACCCTCACAACTAGAAGCTGATTTCCAGAAGGGGCGTGCACTACTCGTATAAATATAATAATGTTCAAAGCTAAAAACTAACCTAGTACATGTCAATCTATGATAAATACTATTATAAATACTACTGTAAACTGCTAACTACTATATTTAGATACTAATGCATATAAGTATATACGCTAATAGGCCGAGGGAAATCTTTGAGCGAAACTGGGCTAATGACTCAGAGGTTCTTAATTCTATAGGTAATTCATTCCATATTTTGGCTCCATTGTAATTAAGGCTCTTTTTTAGGAATTCAGTTTTAGGAAGAGGAACGGAAACTTTTTTACGTGTATTCCGCAGGTCGTAGTTGCAATTGACTGTATACGAGATGAAGATGCTAGAGAGCCGTTGAGGTGCCAAATTGTTGATTATTTTGAACATGAGTCCAGCCTTAATTTTAGCTCTCCGCTCCTCAAGTGTGATCCAACCCAATGAGCGGAGAGCTATTTTAGATTGCCCAGCTTCGTTCGGACGCTTCATAATCACCCTAGCGCACCTGTTTTGAAGTTTCTGCAGACGCTGTGATAGTATGCTTCCCAATGAGTCCCACACCTCGCAACAATAGTCGAAGTGGGGTTGCACAAGGGCATTATAAACGCATACTAGCGTATCACGGTCTACAAATTCCCTGAGCTTTTTTATTGCCCCAATTCCCGATGAGACTTTCTTGGCTATGTCATCAATGTGTTTTTCCCATGTTAGAAATTCGTCTATGCGTACACCGAGTAACTTGCAATCATTGACTCGTTTGACTGGGTCAACGCCAATAAGAACATTAGGTTCTGCGGCAAGATTTTGTATTTTGGGTCTTGATCCAATCAAGGTGTACTCTGTTTTTGCTATATTCAGGCTTAATTTGTTAGCTGATAGCCATTTTTTAACATTACTAAGGTCATGATTCAGGACCACTTCAGCTTCACTAACTGACTTGCAAACAGCCGTTAGGCTCGTATCATCTGCAAACAACCTAGGGGTAGTATGCTCGAGACAGTTTGGCAAATCATTAATATATAGCATATTACTGGAAGTATTGAGATTGGCCTATAATTATCAAGCATATTTCGAGGACCTTTTTTGTGGAGTGGAATCACCCTAGCTAATTTCCATTCTGATGGAACAGTTTGTGATATAATGGATTTGTTGAACATTTTCATGAGTGGTTGTGAAATTACTGGGGCTGCTAATCGGAGTACTTTAGCCGAAATTTTATCCATTCCAGTGGCTTTGGATACAGATAGGGAATTAAGCAGCTTGAAAACTTTAGACGTACCAATGCCGGCTCTAAAATAAAACTTGCTTTTAACTTCTTTAATGAAATCTTTATGGTTAGAACCATTGGTGTCTATAGTTTCAGCAAGCTTTGGGCCTATATTCGTAAAATATTCCTTAAACTGTTCAGCTATATCCTCTGATGATGTAACAGAACAGTCTCCCAATTTAACCTCATTAATTGAACTCTCTTGCTGTTTTCGCCCAAGAATATCATTTATAGTTTTCCAGGCCCTTTTTGGATCATCCCTCTGTTTTTGTGTCTACTGCTTCTTAAGAAGCTGTAGACACTATGTTATCGTGTCTGATGACGCGCGTAAGATAGTGTGTTAACAGTGAGTAATACTGTTATTTTACCATGAATTTTCTAAGATTTACAAACTTGATTAGCTACAGCTTTCGCAGAGTGTGTGTAACCGGTCAAGTGAAAGGTTTCCAAAGGTACTTTCAAGGTCTACTAAGGTCGATGTACTTCCCACCACTTGAATACCAAAGTGTTAATTTTCCTGCTCTAAAGCTAAATGGAGCAGAAATATTAATAAAGGTGTGCAACAACTTGTCTCAGGTTGGAAGAATGGCGAGTCACAGCACCCGTTTGATTTTCCTTGTTCGTATGCTCCTTGTTCGCCGGTATGAAGGAAACTGTTGTTTCACCTCTAAAATGGAATTGAAGGCTAGATTTACAATACAAATTACAGACAGGCAATCCAAATTGCTTGACATTATACAGAAGTTATGTTTATGATTTTTATATTAGCCCGACTGATTTTGGAGAAAACATTCATTTTCCCGGACATTTTCTGGGCAAACGTGGCGGAAGCCTAAAAGTTAACGACCATATTGAAGCGGATAAATAAAATTATTTCAAGCGCTTCTATTAAAAATATGAACTTCCTGTTACATATGTAAGAACTACGATGGTGCCTGATTCTAGTTTTCAATTTATTTCGAAAGTAAAGTGCTGTTTTCAGATTCTTTCGAGTTATATTCCCATCTCATGATGTGCAAACAATGATTTTAACGAAACCCAACACTGCGGTTACATCGCATCAGATTGTTTACTAAATTGAAATCTTGGTGGCGGCCAAATTGCTATAGAAAACTTGCTACAAAAACACTAATTAAAATCGCTTGATATCACAGAAGTTACGTTGATGATTTAGAGGTTGATAATCCCATTAATTTTGGAGGAAATGTAAATTTTCTGAGGCCTACAATCAGCGAGGAAAATTGTACTGGAAATTGCCGGAGCTCGGTTAAAAGTGACTGGGATGCCTATGTGATTCTCACGGTAGAGGCTCTTGGGATGTATAAAAAAAAAAAAAAAAGTCGGGTGTTCCGGGTATGTTCCAGGTTTTATTCCGGGTATGTTCCATGATGTGATTTGGAAGTAGAATGAGACATTTGATGTACTTTGTGAGGCCCAAATTGCTAGGTTCATTATATATGCAAATATGTAAAGGACGTTAATTGTTTATATACAAGGATCGACGTATTGCTATACTCAAGCACTTGACTGTTCATAAAATTCAAATTGAATGAATTTGGGAAAGAATTAGGGCTTCAAAGGACTTAATTGCTTAATCACGTGACTGATGACGTCACATAATGATTGACACGCCTTGTTCGTTTAGAGTATAGACGTTGCTGTGCTTCAGTTTCGTTGATGTGCGATTCAATTCTAGGGAAATACACACGATTTTCTGACATTTTGAGTTTTTTTGTCCGATTTTCATTTATTTATAATTAATTAATTAATTAATTATTTTATTTATCTATTTATATTAGCTAATTTATTATTTATCTATTGATATATTTCATTTTTCAATCGAAAACTGTCAACCTGCACTCAAGCTGTACCCAACCTGCACTTTGTACCGTCCGGATCAGACATGCATAACTAATTAGGAGGCGTTTTTCAAAATCACAGGCGTTGCGGGCAGGTGTTCCCTTCCCTTCCCCCCTACTTCCTTTTTGTCCTCACGCCATTCTTCCCTCGTCCAAATATATTGTGGTTTCCCAAATGAAATGCCCATTGCAGGCTAATGCTCACTTTGCTTCAGCTGCTTCAGGTTACTAAAAATAGATTTGATTCAACATTATCATTGCACGCCACACACACTGTAGCCTGCTGTGCAGACATATTTTTTCACTCAGAAATTCGGAGAAAAAAGTAACGTCTGCTTATTCCAATATGCAAGCATGATGTCAGCAAGTTTGTTATATTTCTCTGCGCAATCAAAGCCATTGTTAGAATTTTTCAACGATTTTTTCAGGGAAATACGAAGGCGTACATTTCCATTTATTTAGCTTCTAATGACAGAGATTAGTACAGGTCCGAAAAACGGTATGGAAAATCTTATATTTTGGTCTGAAATAGGGTCACCGCTTGGAGACCCAGGTGGCACACCCCCACCCAAAATCTCAGAGGGACCCTCCGCTTTACAATTGTATTACAAAAGCAGTAGACACACGTACCCACTGGGTACCTATTTTTCTATTTGTGTAGCATAATATTCGACTTTGGCTTTACGTAGTGCAATGTTGACACTATTTCGGGAAGACTTGTAAAGTGCCCAATCGCCTTCTTTGTTCCTTATAATTGCTATACGTTTTAGACGATCTCTTTCAAACATTTCCCCCCTGATATCCTTTGTTATCCAGGGAAGATTCGATTGATTGCGTGCTCTTTTTGATTTGACTGGGGCGTGTCTGTCGAGCACTTCAAGAAACAATGCCTTCCATTGTGCCCACATTGCATCTACATTTTCTTCTCTATCAACTAATTCCCAGGGTTTGCCATATAAGTCCGCCAGAAATCTTTCACTGTTAAAGCTTTTGAAATTACGGAATTATATTTTCTTCATTGTATTAACTTTTGGGGTGGAATTAATTTTGCGTATCGCATAAATTAAGCTATGATCGCTAAAACCAACACTGACAGCATCTGAGTGTGTTATTTTTTCTGGCGAAGAAGTAATAAAAACATCTAATAACGAAGATGTATTTTCAGTTATTCTGGTTGGTTTAGCGATCAGCTGCGAAAGCTGGTATAACTCCATAATCGAGCAGAGTTTTTGGGCATATGGATTTGTCAAGTTGAGCAAGTTACAATTTAAATCGCCTAAAATGTAAATTTCCTTATCTTCATTGTCCACTAGCCCAATCAGCTGCTCAATGCTCAGGAACATTTCAACAGGTGCGCCAGGGGGTCTATAAATCGAAGATATAACGAACGGTCTACTCTTTGGTTTGTGTATTTCCAAGCATACTGCTTCAAGGTTTTCAGGCACTAAATCAGATCTTTCAGTAAACGTTATTGATTTTCTTACATAAATACAGACACCTCCGACCAGAGCGAGACCGATCGCAGCGGACAATGTCATACCCGTTGACACTGATCATTCCATCCGAGGTAGTTTGATCAAGCCGAGTTTCATTTAGTGCCAAAACATCAAACTCTCGATTTGTGAGTATGACACGAATTTCCTCTATGTATTTGGTTAAACTAATTACATTCAGACATGCCATTTTAAAACCTCTTAAATTAGAAAAATAAGTAGACCAGACATTATTCTCATTTCCCGGCCTTGGGTCCTATACTAAGATGTATTCGAAATAAATAAATAATGTTATGTTGTTTCTCTGTGTTGCGCGTCTATAAAGAGAAAACTGGTTTTCAATTTCGAAAAATAACCAATTCTCCGCTGATAAATCATTTAGTTCAGTTCCCTTTTACCAACGTGTTCATTGCTACGCGATGGCGCAAGACCAAAGTCGCGACATGAAGTCAATCAATACAGTGGGAGGGGTAATTAACTGTGACGGCGGGACGTGAAAACGTTTTCTCTCGTGAAATCCTGTTTTTATTGTTTTTTTATTTTATTATTTGCCTGTTATTGCTTTTCTTAAGGCTCAGGTTTCCTAAAAAAAAAGTAGGATAAACACACAGTTCCGGATCCATTCAGGCCGAACGAAAAACAGAGATTAATCTAACGTAAAACCTCGAGGTTTGACGTTCTGTAGTTTCTCAGACAATGGCTAAAATGTGTGGCGAGTGCATTTTCACATGCAGTTATTGTATTTTGTAATTAAATCTGTTGTATTAATGTGCCGTCGCCCTAGACGTTTGGGGCTAGCCCCTCCCACTGTATGACTGACGTTTGGGACTAGCCCGTCCCACTTTGTATGAATGACGGACGTCTATTGCAAACTTAAGCAATGAAACGGTTGTAAGTTGCCCAAAAATATCATATAAGCAAGGAAAACAATAAATCAATCTACAATTTATTACTCGGGCTGCCTGTGGCAGCACCGAGTCTTAAAATGCAAGCCGTTATATATATATATATATTTTTGTTGGGTGTCGCAAAATTTCTGCGCATGCGTTAAAGGTCAAGTTCACACCAATCAGATTGCACTGTGCTGGTCACACAACAATTGCCAGGTTAATTTATTTACATAATTTAATACAGTAAATCAATATGGTGGAGGACCCGCGAGGAACTTTCTCTCTAATTTGGAGTCCCATCTCTCAAATGTAAGCAGTTTAATGTTTTATGTAACTTCACTCGTGCGAAAGCCTTCCAACAGGCTCAGGATATTTCAACTGGCGCTATTGTCGGAGCCGAAGGACCGCATTTTTTACCCAGATGGCCAGTGATTTTATATACGACACGTACGACGACCTGAAGCCAGTAAAGGGGCCAGGATCCGGAAAGCTAAAATTCGAAGAAATAGATATTGGAATCTGTAAGCCATCGGCTCGCTGTGCTGCATTTGAAGGCACTTCAAGACCAATATTATGAGTCTCTTAAAAACTGTCAGAGATTTAAATTTACCGTAAGTTGGATCGACCACTTAAATGAGGCAGAGACACAGTCAGAGAGTATTGAGATCAAGTTATTTCGTTCCAGCGAGGATATTGACCTAGCGGAAACGGTACAAGCTGTTGAAGGATTTTACTTATAACCATCCACGTCTACTTAACAACAGGAATAGTTTATATGTGCCAAGGCATGGGCAAAGATTACAGATGAAAGTAGAGAACTTAATGAATGAAGAAACAGAGGTCACGCGGACATGCTTGAGAACATGTTCAACACTTTATGTTATACTAAGAAAGCAAAACAAGTCACAGAGCCTGCAAGTTCACAAGTCAATTAAAAACCCCAAGGCCTGTAGTTTTGGATCAGCATATCCTTGAAACTCCAAAAGCAACATACACATGAGTCAAATTCAAACCGGAAGAGACGGAATTCTTTAGATTCTTCACGAGGATTGTTAGCCCGCAATAAGAACTCTCTCGCTGATTTAATGACCTTGATTTGTAACATGGAGGCTGACCTAACTGATATGCGTAATGAATTCTTACTCTCGTCACATCAAAACACGAATCAAGAAGCGAAACTCAGTTATTTGGAAGACAAATTAGTGCAGCAAGATAATATATACAAGACCGAAATCAAGATGCTGTCATCACGTATTATTGACCTAGAAGTTGAAAATGGCGAGTTGAAAGCGGATATAATAAAGCTGAGATCCAACTTTCAAACTTAAAAAAAATATCAAGAATACAAAAAAGAAGACAATGAAAGACCAAGGTCCCCAGTGTTCCGAGACTACCCAACCTACTGAAGCTTATCAGTTTGTTCAAGAGCCATCTTTCTTACATGCAACCCGATCCCTATTCATCAGAATACATTTTTTGTGCTAAATGACGAGAGTTTACAATCACCTGACCGACAACCCACTACTAAAGAAAGGGACCATGAAGTACAGTAGTACGGGTTAATTCTCGGGTTCAAAACAATGAATATATGCCTGCTCAAATGCAGTGTGTTAAACGAATAAGTAGTGTTTAAATTAAAAGGTGAACATACGAGAAAAACAAAAATATTAAATTACATATATACTAGGGGAGCAGAGAATGAAAGTCACCGCGCTACCGGCCACTCCTAAAGACTGCTAAATTCAGCTAATAATTCTTCCCTTTGGTTATTACTAAGAGGATTTCAAATGAAAGTGTATTTCATCTTCAATCTCATGTGGCCCGAGTGAAAGCCCAGATGGGCTCTTGTTTTGCTAAAGTCCCCCATCAGAAAGATTTTGTTGAAGATTCTGAAGTTCAAGCTGATAGCCTATAAGCACTTGGGTAAGATATTTTATTATTTCCAGCTTTGTCTGCCTTGCTAGTACCGTATTCATCCTGCATTATAGCATTCGTATAATTATTCCGTATAAAACAATAAAAAAATGGTCAAATGTCAAGGTGAAAATATTTTCCTTCTTGTAAACAGACGGAGGTTTTGTTAATCGTGTCAATAGCTGTTATTACGGCTGAGCCAAATACCATGAAACGGTCAGCGGTTTCATCCATCTTATCGGGTCATCGACTCGTTTGAGGCTGTTTCAGCTTTAAGCTTGTTTGAGTGAAATTTTCCATGAAATATCCTCGTTTTACTCTGCTTTATCATTCCTGTCTCTTCATTCGATGCACTAGTAGCGATTGTAAGACGCTGAATGGCCTAAGGATGGACTAACCGATTTCATAAGGCTGAATGCGAAGAGGAGTTATCGTGTGAGTTGTTGAGAAGCTTCTGAAGACAAGGCTTGTAAAAAAATTCCGTCAAATCACCCCAGTGGCCAAGGACAGACACCGCTTAACATTTATTCTTGCTTATCTTTAGAAAATAATCGTTTGGGGCATCATCTTCTTGGTGATCTCCGTTCAACGTGACTCCATCTCTGTACCATTTTGAAATGGTTGATCCGAAAGCCTCGTTTTCATGAGGACTGATGGGTGAAACCGCTGACCATTTGGCTCAGCCGTAATAACAGCTATTACCGTGTCCTTGTGTTCTAGTTGAAATGTCTGCTCGCGGTCCTGATGCTTACAAGGCCTACCAGTGAGCTCTGAAAGATGGCAAAACCTATAAAGCGGAATCAGGGTCAAAATTCGGTTCTTAAACAGCACAGGCACACTGAAGGGCCGGCACAGCGTAAGTCGAACAACCACAGCGTAAGTCGAACAACCACAGCGTAACTCGAACAACCACAGCGTAACTCGAACAGCGTAACTCGAACAACCACAGCGTAACTCGAACAGCGTAACTCGAACAACCACAGCGTAACTCGAACAACTACAGCGTAAGTCGAACAACCACAGCGTAAGTCGAACAACCACAGCGTAAGTCGAACAACCACAGCGTAACTCAAACAACCACAGCGCAACTCGAACAACCACAGCGTATACGCATGGGCACTGGTAACGACTCCCATGATTTTCTACGGCGCGGCTTTTCCCTCGTGGCTTCCATCTTGTCGGACGTTCAAGAGAAGTATAATTAAATACATGCACTGTAGCAGCATGATCATGTTGCCGGACTGTTGTTACTGCTATTACTATTATTGAGCTTGCACAAGTTACATATATAGCAATGTTGAAGTTGTTTTTTGTTATTGTTCAATAAATTCTAGTTAACTTAATTATGATGTGGTTTTACAAGCTATATATATACATTTGATTTTAATTCACTCAGGGTACAGTGTTTGTCTCCTTCGCAGCTGTTATGGTGTCTATCACGTGGACAGTGTATGAAAAATCCATTACCCAGACACCAGTAGCTTACATCAGGCTAGCAAGTTTAGCCATCATTTAACTATCCATGGGCTGGCAAGTCTGCTATCATTTATCCCCAGTCGCAGCACTTCACTTTCTATTAGAAACTTCTAGTTTATATTTTATTACATTTCCGACCACGCTCTTTGGGTTGTATTTGGTGAGATGAACACCGATGGAACGGAAGTGATGACCGTCGTAGCGTAGATAATTTAAAAAGGAAACTTCAGGATTTGATCGACAACATTGATGATTGCTCAACTTCTACTCGGGTCCCCGACTTCCACAACTCCTGCTGCACGTGCAATAATCAATCCTGATCCTTTCGCTGCTCGAGCAGCAGATAATTTCTTTACCCTTCTTTTCATCTTAGGGATGCTAGAAACGTTAAAAGATTGCAGCAAAAAATCAAATTGCTACAATAGCCAAATGATTACAAAACTTGCATTTTTTTTTCGTGGGCCACGCACGGGCACGACCAAGAAAAAAAAAATTGTTTCTTAAAAACCCAAAAGTTAGCAGAAACATAAGTTTATGTTCGACCTTTTAATATTTTGATGCACTAAGTCTATTTGCAAGCTAAACTATTTTTTATTTAACCTAAAATTCATATGAAGAGGAAAAGTCATTGCACACGTGGGCCTGACAGCCCTTTAAGCTGATATTTTCTGTGTTTATTCTCTTTTACTGTGTTTGACAATTTTCTTGACATGGAAACTGTTCTATATATATATTTTTTAATTACAAAGACTGGATTGCAGAAAAAAACTGCTTAAGGCCAGAGCCCTGGGGTGGTACTGACTCCCGGAAACTTTGGATACAGTTAGCAGGTGTGTGCTGCGATAGTTTTCAAACCTAACCCATGCATATAAGGCTATGACCAAACTCAATATTACTGGGGGGAAAAGTGTGGCTTATACATATTAAAGAGAGATTAAACAGAGACAACAAGATAATGAATTTCAACATTATAACAACACACATTTTATTTGGA
Organism: Actinernus sp. WN-2022; assembly: GCA_030867875.1. Lineage (NCBI taxonomy): Eukaryota > Metazoa > Cnidaria > Anthozoa > Actiniaria > Actinernidae > Actinernus > Actinernus sp. WN-2022. The sequence goes on along the minus strand of JAOWCC010001679.1, from coordinate 17,031,783 downwards.
CCTGTCAGTGTACTATAAGTTATACACAATCCACATAAAATGTTATGTTATGTAAAAATATCGGAAATTGATACTATTTGTAACACTTAATACCTAAATATGAGAGCCTATGCTGATAGTACTGTAAACAGAAAGAACTAATAAGGATACCCTATCTAAGGTTCAGATACCTATTTAAGGATCACAAATACAAAATATGGCTTGCACACATAAAAAATCCGACAGCCCGGCTTTCAGGCGAGTACGTACCTATGTAGCGTAATTATATATGGGACTACTCCTGGGGTTCCTGAGACCCCAACACCCCCTCCCTCCACTTATTCACAGTGAATATTCCTTATCTGCTGCTCGAGTAGCGACAGTGCATGTATTTAATTATACTTCTCTTGAACGTCCGACAAGATGGAAGCCACGAGGGAAAAGCCGCGCCGTAGAAAATCATGGGAGTCGTTACCAGTGCCCATGCGTATACGCTGTGGTTGTTCGAGTTGCGCTGTGGTTGTTTGAGTTACGCTGTGGTTGTTCGACTTACGCTGTGGTTGTTCGACTTACGCTGTGGTTGTTCGAGTTACGCTATGGCTGTTCGAGTTACGCTGTGGTTGTTCGACTTACGCTGTGGTTGTTCGACTTACGCTGTGCCGGCCCTTCAGTGTGCCTGTGCTGTTTAAGAACCGAATTTTGACCCTGATTCCGCTTTATAAAAACCAAAAATCGACGCGTGTTAATAATGTTGGTGGGACAAGCGAGAGCAGGCAAGACAAGCGTCCTCAAATCCCTTAGAGTGCCATGTCTTATGAATATTAATGTCTCCTACATTTACATATGTACCGCGCATGCGCACGAGTAATGCGAGAGATTGCACCATATTAAAAACGAGCACGTGTAAGTACAATTTGTCTTCGTTTCTTTCGGGTTTTACAACGTTACTACTTTGCCCATACACTTCAAACTGGCGACGAGGATTAAAGAAACAATTCTCCAACATGTTACAGCAATTTGGCGCTTTAGAAGAGTTCAACGGTGCCGATTTTAGCGATTATAGTGAGAGGCCGAACTCCTACTTCATCGCAAACAGCATTGGAAAAGTCGCTGAAGACGCCGACGCAGCTACAGTTCAGGCGGCAGACGAAAAGAAAGTCGCTGTGACGATTTCCTTGATCGGTAAGCGAACATACAGTACAGATCTTCCTGCGGACAGGATCTACCAAGAACTTACGGACATTCGTCGAAACTACTACAAACCAAAAGTGCTGGAAGTTGCCGAGACATATCGCTTCCACCATACGACACAGAGCGAGTACGCTAACAAGCTAAAACGTTTAGCTATCCATTGCAATTTTGGACCTTACCTCACACGAGCTTTACGAGACCAATTTGTGGGAGGAGTGAGAAGCCAAGCTACAAAGAAAAAACGCCTGTCTGAGGACAGAACTTTCGAACGAGCTCTTGCTGTTGCCAGAGCTGACGAATTAGCAGAGAAAGAGTCAGAATAGCTCCATGTTCCCGCTGAACCGGCAAATTCCAAGAGCCAGGCTGTGAAGGCTGTAAACAAAAAGCAAACAACCCGTCATGACAGTAAAAAGCACTCTCCAAAGGCCAGCACCAGCAGTACTGAAGTGAAAAAGTGTTTCAGATGTGGCTCTACAATGCACATGGCTGATAAGTGTAATCATACCAACACTGTATGCAATTACTGCCATAAATCAGGACACCTAGCAAAGGTTTGTTTCAAGAAAAAGAAAGACAATGAGTCAAGCAGCAAAACTCATCATGTTACAGCTACATCAAATGATACTGATGTCAGTGATGATGAAGAAAATACAGCACATATGTGTAGCATAAATTCTACAGGTACTTCTACTGGTAATCCTGCACATTACAAGCTTACAGTCTGTTGAGGGCACTGACATTCCTATGGAAATAGACACTGGTAGCTCAGTAACATTGTTAAGTGTGAGTGACTTCACTAAAGTGGGAGGCAGAGTTGATACTTTGTAACCAGCTACAGTTCTACTTAAGAGTTACACTAGAAATGTTATTAAGTGCTTAGGAGAAAAGGAAATGTGTATTCAAGTTGAAGATCGAGTAAATAATCTCACAATTCGAGTTGTGGACACAATTGAGGGACCTTCGCTGTTAGGTCGAGATATGATGTCGAAGTTTACATTACCTTGGCAGAGTATTTTCAGTGTTGTTACAACTGCTGATGATATTACAAAGCAGTACACAGGGCTTTTTGATAACAGTAAAGTAGGAAAACGCAAGGGAGTGCAGGTTTCATTGAAAGTAAATGACGACAACCCTGTGTTTGTAAAACCAAGGACTGTGCCTTTCGCCATCCGTGAGAAATATGAAAAGGCATTGGAGAAACTGGAGTCTGAAGATATCATCGAAAAAGTCAAACACTCTGATTGGGCTTCACCGACAGTTCCTGTAATTAAGCCAAATGGAGATATGAGAATCTGTGGTGATTATTCAGTTACTATTAACAAATTCTCTGTTCTGGAACAATACCCTGTACCGAGTCTCGAGGAACTATTAAACAAACTGTCTGGAGGGAAGAAATACACCAAGCTTGACTGACCTCTCTCAGGCATATCACCAGTTAGAACTCTCTCCAAAGAGCAGAAAGTACACTACAATTAATACAAATAAGGGCTTATACCAATACAAGCGGTTAACTTACGGTGTTAACAGTGCTGTGTCTATCTTTCAGCATACTATGGAAAGTGTGTTGGAAGACCTTCCAGGATGTTGTGTGTACATTGACGACATTCTTATTACGGGGGAAACTGATGAAATTCATCTGGAGAACCTTCACAGAGTCCTACAGCGATTACAGGAATGTGGACTTCAACTTAAGACAGACAAGTTTAATTTCATGCTAGATGAAATTGTCTACTTAGGTTTTTCCATCTCTGCTGCTGGAATCTCCTCAACTAAGGAGAAAGTTGAGGCAATCCAGGGGGCTGCACCTCCAGGAAATGTTGCAGAACTGCAGTCATTCATTGGCACTGCAAACTTCCTACGTCGTTTTGTAACAGATTTTGCAGAGCTTGTGCCCCCCTGTACAAACTGTTTAGAAAGGAAGTAGCATGGAGATGGGAAAAGGCAGAACAGGATGCTTTCCTCAACATCAAGGTGGCTTTGTGTTCTGATTCTGTACTACAGCATTATGACCAGAGTTCTGAACTGGTCCTTCAAACCGATGCATCGTCTATTTGAGTTGGGGCTGCACTGCTGCAGCCTGGTCCTGATGGTACCCTACAACCTGTTGATTACGCATCCAGGACACTAATCAAAGCTGAACAGAATTACTCACAGATAGAAAGAGAATCACTAGCGATAGTGTTTGGTGTAACAAAGTTTCGCTAATACTTACTTGGGACACATTTCAAACTCCTTACAGATCACAAACCTCTGATTACACTACTAGGAGAACACAAACCTGTTCCACAGTTAGCATCAGCTAGGATCAAGAGGTGGTCACTACTGTTAGCTGCTTACAACTACACCATAGAGTTTATATCTGGTAAAAATAATGTGTATGCAGATTAATTACCTATCTAGAAACCAATCTATGCTGACCCTTCACTACCTGAACAAGTGACTGTGACGGTACTGTTAGTTGAAGGTGAAAACATTGTGAAAGCTGCTGCAGTTGCCCAGGAAACCAAAAAGGATCCAGTCCTAAGTAAAGTGTTACACTACACCAGAAATGGATGGTCTGGTACCCCAGAGCCAGAACTTCTCCCATATTACAATAGGAGATTAGAGTTATCTGTTGAGGATGACATTTTGTTATGGGATTCACATGTTGTTATTCCCAATTCACTACGTGGGATTTTACTTAGGGATTTGCATTCTGAACACTCTGGAATGGTTAAAATGAAACAGCTAGCACGTAAATACATGTAGTGGCCCAAACTTGATAGGGACATTGAGGAAACTGTCAAACTATGTGCAGCATGTCAAGAAACTGCAAAGTCTCCTGCATCTTCACACCAAGCTTCATGGTCTTGGCCAGCAGGTCCATGGAAGCGCCTACACTTGGACTTTGCAGGTCCTTTTCAAGGCAAAATGTTTTTAGTTGTGGTTGATACATATTCAAAGTATTTGGATGTAATACCTATGACAAATGCAACTTCAGCTAATGCAATTACAGCTTTAAGGCATATTTTTAGTAACTTTGGCTTGCCAGAACACCTAGTAACAGACAATGGCAGTCAGTTCACAAGTACGGAATTTCAGGAATTCCTTGCTGCAAATGACATTCGACATACTAGAACTGCGCACGGGCACCCTGCCACCAACGGGTTAGCAGAACGCTATGTGGGACATTTCGAGAAGAAACTGACACGGATGGGAAGTACGGGAGAGTCCCTGCAGACCAAGTTGGACCGATTTTTGTTAACTTACGGAGCTACGCCCACTTCGCTAGAGAAGTCGCCTTCTGAAATGTTAATGAACAGACAACCTAGGATAAGATTCGGTGCGCTTAGGGCTAAGCAAACCAAGGTTTTCCAAGACAATCTTGTCTTTGTTCTGAACTTCGGGAAAGGTGCACGCTGGGTACCTGGTATTATACTTAGTGTGACCAGTCCTAGAAATTATGATGTTCAAGTTGGAGACACAGTCTGGAAACGACATGAGGAGCAACTACGCCCACGGTACATACCTACTTCTCAATGTTCACAACTAGATAATGAACACCAGCAGTCTGATACGAATGACTTGCTGACACCGGTATCCCAAGATATTTCTCCAGTCTCTTCATCTGTCAGTGCAGAGGGATGATTCTAAACTAACAACAGGGAGTGACAATACCTCCAAAATGGCTGAGGTGGATATTCCTGCACCTGTATCTACACCAAGTGAACCGAGTCAATCACAGGACAGTGGTACCAGGGTAAACACACCAGTTACCACGCCTAGCACTACAGCAGTTTCTGATAGGAGATACCCTTTTCGGGACAGGAAACCACCACAACGTTTCTATTGAACATTTTGGAAATATTCTTTATAGTTATTGTTATTCAGACATTCACAGGCTGAAAAGGTTATTGTCATACTTTTCAGTTGAGACTGTTAGTTTTCCGTTGTTCCATTCTTACAAGGGGGCAATTGCCATGTCTTATGAATATTAATGTATCCACATTTACATATGTACCGCGCATGCGCACGAGTAATGCGAGAGATTGCACCATATTAAAAACGAGCACGTGTAAGTACAATTTGTCTTCGTTTCTTTCGGGTTTTACACCGTTACTACTTTGGCCATACACTACATTAGAAGCAAATACTTGATATTCACGTAGTGTTGTAAATATCCTGTGGCGCTCGCGGACCTACGATTTCAGCTATAAAAACACAAAACACAAAGATATTAGGAAGCAGTAATATTTCGAATTAAAAAAACCCGGCGTTTTAATTGACTCGGATTTTGCGAAGCAAATCTGTGAGTATTTGGTGTGTATGGGAAAATCACAGGAATCACTCAGAGTCGCGAGCATTGGCGCGGGTCAGGCCGGGAGAGCTCATTTACAAACTATACTCTGATTGGTTAAAATAAATTCCTGACCAAAAAGAATAGCGTCTGGAATAAGTTTCCTAAAAAAATGCATCCACTTTGGATAAGCACCCCACTCTCGTTCCCAGTGCCTCCTCAACTTAAGTTAAGGAGGCACTGGGAACGAGAATGATAATCATCCATGAACGACACCGCGGTCAAACGACTGAGCATGCGCGTCTTTTAAAATCAAAATGGCGGACACATTTTCAGGTGTTTGGACATAACGAAGTACCAAACGTGTTTTTATGGCATAATCTAGTTCTACAAACTACACATATATATTCACATGGATTTGTGCATTGGGTGAAAACAGATCTAAAGGATAATGCGCGAACTGCAAAAGGAAATGAAAGTTATAGAGAGCTAGAAAATTCGATGTCGAAATTGAACGAAAGTTGACAAATATCTGGAATGGAGCTAAACTCAAGTAAGTTAAGTTATTATTATTTAGTCATGAAATGTTATAGACGTGATAGTTCATATACTTAAAATATTTAAGATCGCTTGCTGTACAACTAAGGTGTCAAATTTCATCTCTTATGAAGTTTCAAAAACCGAAGATGCTCCAGACTGTGATGACAGAAATACCGGGACGCAGGAGATTTCCTCGTTCTAAACTACTAAAGTTTAAATATTGATATTTTAGCTAACTTAATTCATAATACCCAAAGAAAGGCAATTATTTAGGCATAATCCTGGCGGGGATCCTCTGGTTTCTCAATAAATTTTCGAAAATTTTCATCAATGATCAGAGTTTTTAAAAATATTCCGTGGAATCTAATGCATGGACAATGGATACATGTACGTAGCTGTTTACAAATGTTATTGAGCACATGTTGAAATTTGTGCTCAGCCACTGCTTGGAAGTAAGCAGGAATCGTTCAATTCCTGCCAGAGTTGTCTTCGCAATCATCGGTCCATAATTGCCATGCAGATGACTATCCATAAGAAGAAGCTCATCTCCTTTGCTAACAAAACAGATTGATATTAAGGCCATTGATGATGACAACTGCTGCGACCTGTGGTTCTGTCAAAAGCCTTTGCAAGAAGAATGCCACAGATGATTGTGGAACTGTTGGGTTTTGTTTGTAAATGAGTCAAATGAGTCCTCCACAGTGATGTGTCCAGGCATTGAAGAGAAATGAGCAGCTGCTTCTGACACAGAAAAGTTAATGGACTGTCCACCAGTGACATTATAGTGAACATCATTCCCTTTTGAGATGAATATGCCATTATCACTCCCCAAACTGGTGGAATATTGTCACCAGGGAATGCTAGAATGAATGTGTTTGCAATACGCCACTTTGCAAGATTTGGGGCAATAAAAGTACATGCGTGTGACCCATTTGTACCATTTAAAGTTGATTGAGATAATTGTCTGACATAAAACCAGAACTTCCCACCTAAAATATTGACAGCAGTAGTACTTAATAAAGTTGTAGCAGTTTGATGATGCTGTAAAGCATGTGCATTTGAAGACTGGAACAGACTGGGCTGGGACGAGACAAGAGTTTGTGGATTTCTGGATGGTTGTGCAACACTGAAGGAGTCAAGAATATGTTCAACATAATTATTCCATTCTGGTGATTCATAGTATTCTGGAATGTGACTACTAACAGATGTAATATCATCATCATTGTTATCATTCGCATTATCACACGAGGTCTCTGTACTCCTATTACTAGCCATGTTGCTTGTTGGAGTAAGGAGAGACTCATTAAAATATTTTGCCAGTTTTACCATTTTTAACTCGTGGATGCGTGCATGCACAGGAACGAGTTATTGGGGTTAGGTGGATTTTTATTTCCGAATGATGTCTGTTAGCTGTTTTTTAGATCGGAATCTACTCGTACGATCTTCGGAATATCTGTTGCGCATGTGCAGAATTGTAGACGAATTATTCCTAGATAATGGTGGTAGCTCAAGTTTATTTATCCAGAAGGCTTTAAGAGCGGATGTCAGGCAAAACTAGACAAATTTCAAATTTTCTTTCATATTTCAAAGTCAGATAGGCTAAGGTATAACCAAAAGCACTGTACACTTTTTTATGGAAAATATCTTTTTATTTCCAAGAAAAATGTAATTAACTAAATTCAGTCGAAATGACTGTTTAAGCCGCCAAATTCTGACACGAGTTTGACCGTGTCTCGCGTACCAAAACAAATAGTCATCTAGTCTTAAAAACGCTCAAATCGTGTTCTACGTTATCTAAATATATAGCATTATACCTTTGACAAATATTGTATTATTCTTTACATGAAAAATTATTTTATTCAGAAGGCATACATTTCACGTTGAGAAAAGTATCTCGTAAATAAAATTAATTTTCACCATGTGCTAAACCTTTGAATGGATCAAGCTTCAGGTTTTTCGAATTACCGAAAGATTATCTCTGGATTACTGTAAAGAGTTCTTTGGGCAAATAATTGTGCGTGACGCTAGTGCCGACTTCGAAGTCTGTTGAAAAACGTACATATTTGACATGTCTATCTACGGATCCAGCGCATGTATGCCTATTTCACGCTTCTTAACAAATTAGAGGTTCAGAAAATACACTAAAAAGGCCATTTTATAAAGTTCTAACATTAGTTGCTGTAGAAATCAGATCCGGAGAGTGTTTCTGTGTGATTCTATTGTCGTTCTGGTTTAGTTGCCTACTTCTAACTTCCGATCACACTACATTAGCTGTCAACGGTTGAACAACTATCTTTGTCTGACTTTCGACGTATTTCAACATCACAACATCCAATTCACAGGTTAAGTCATTTGCTAAATGTTCTTCGATTTGAATTGTACTCTATCTCGTTATAGTTTTGAGACCTTTAAACTGCTACAATACGATCAACATCTCGGGGTTTACCTCGATGTAAAAACCATTCCCGCTCGGTGAGTAGTCGTACGTATTACAATTATAGTGTATTGAATACTATTATACTATAATTTATGCAGCTACTCATCATTAGTGGATATAAATACGTGAAAAACAACAACGATTGCCACCAAGCGAATTCACTCGTGTTCTAGCGGTTAGGGTTAAGGTAGGGTTGTGTCAGTCGTTCTATAAATTTTATCTTCCTGGGTTCGATTCCTACCCTAAGCACAGTAAAATAATTTTTCGAGTAGAGGCTCCCCAATGTAAAATTTATAAGTGCCGCTTCGGGTGCTGACGGGAAATATTCTAAGTCCCAAATTATTCATAGTTAACAAAGGGAGTTTTGTGACGCAGTCTGAGGTTTTTACACCGAGGAAGAGCCACATGTGGGCGGTTCTTGCAAGTTGCACAATATTAAAACAATAGCCGATTATGCTAATTCTTAGTGCGTTCTTCTTGCTAAATTAAACATCAAGCATCAAGTTAAAAAGAAAATAATCAGAAAATTCAGATATATCAGTTCCAGTTAGGATGCTACACAGAAATAGAAGCCTGTTAGGCCATCTCAATCAAATGTTTCGTTTACCATCGCCCTCTGGCTCGTGATGGTGGGTCGGTCGGTCGCTAAAAAAATGAAAAATTAAGTTGAAAAATTAAAAACTTTAGGGATCTGGAACCAGGTCGGCTTGAAGACTCGCGTAAAAATTTTCATGTATTCCTCAACTACTTTTTCCTCTACTAGTTGTGGATTGACAATTTGCACGAGAAAGGCAAAAAACTAATACGTAGAGAGCTCTGAAAAGAGGTATAGTTAAAAATATTATTCAATCTTTATTTTTAATTTACTTTTTCCACAAAATTGAGTCGGGTTTTAAAGACCGGAAAGGTATGCAACAAGCGGTAATCTGCACTTGGGAATTAGTGCCATGACTTGGTATATATTGTTAGTAAACAGAAACTCCCTAAACCCAAGGCGAGAATCATTGAGTTCAGGTCATTGAAGAATTTTGACCAGGAGGACTTTATCTCTGATCTGAAAACTATCCCCTGGGATAGCTCCTACACCTTTGACAATGTGGATGATGTCTGGCCTCATTGGGCGAACTTGATAAACAAATACTTGACAACCATGCGCCATGCAACAAATACGCTTACGGAACAATCAGCTGTCGTGGATTAATCCATATATTCAGAGACAAATTCGCTTAAGAAATCGTTTATACAAGAAATTCCGGCGAGCGTCCACTGACGCGAACTGGATCAATTACAGGGAGAAACGTAATTATATAGTAACAGCTTTAAAAAGAAAGGCAGTTAAAGTCTTCTGCTCGGACGCAGTCACGTGTTTATCGAGTCGTTCTGTCGGTTTATTTTGGAAAAAATGAAACCTCTGCTACCGAATAGCAAATCTAGTATTGACGGTACTGCTGTACACCTCATTGAAGACGGGAAAATTGTCACTGATCCTAGCTTAACTTTCAACGACTACGCGTAGTTCACGAATCCGGTCGTTAGTGAGCCCATATTGAACTTGAGAACTTCATGAATCATACAAGCGTGGTATCGATTAGAAATCGGTATTTGAACCTAGACTTCTCGTTCGAACAGGTTAGTAGTGGGCATATTGCTGACCTCCTTATGAACTTAAACGTGAAGAAATCCTGTGGTCCCGATGGTTTTTCTCTTAAGCTCCTGAAGATATCTGCTCCTGCTATCGCTGCCCCCCTAGCGACATTGTTCAATTACTGTATTAACACCTGCACTTTGCCCCGTGAATGGAAGCTGGGTGACGTCGCTCCCGCCTACAAGAAAGAAGAGATGTCCAGCAAGAGGAATTACCGGCCCATCAGCGTCTTATCCTCCATTCCAAAATTATTTGAGAAAGTCAAATTTGACCAGTTATACGAACGATTCTCACCCATCTGCTCGGATAACATGTCGGGATTTCTTCGTGGCCATTCATGTGCCACGGCACTAATTAAGCTGACTGATGACTGGCGGGTGGCACTTGACCAGAAAAAGGAGGTTGGTACGATCGCAATCGACTTATCAAAAGCATTTGACTCTATATGCCACAACTTATTACGTATACTTGCCAAGCTAAAAGCATATGGCCTTCGCGACTCGGTCCTGCAATTGATTAAATCGTACTTGCAAGATCGTAAACAGAGAGTGAAGTGCAATGGTGTCTATTCTGACTGGCTAACTCTTCGCTGCGGCGTTCCTCAGCGAAGTCTGTTAGGCCCTTTATTATTCAACATCTTTGTGAATGACGTGAACCAAACTGTCAACAACTCATCCCTACGCCTATACACTGATGACACCACCCAGTACGCCTCTGAACTGTGCCAGGCTGTGCTTAAATACTGCCTTATCAGGATATTCATACGCTGTCCGGTTGGTTCATTGAGACCTTTCTACAATTTAATGGTGCCAAAACACACGCCAATGACTCTGGGGAACTCGAATTACAGCTATGATCTCAGGATTGTTAACAATACCATGAAAATTGAAGAAACCCTAAAAATCCTCGGAGTAACACACCTGACCTTCAAGCCGCATGTCAGAGAGATGCTTAAGAAAACTTATGCCAAGATTGCAGCCCTACGTCGCCTGAAACGCATATGGTCCCAACATACATTTTAATAAAATTGTACAACGCCTACGTATACTGCCTCACCTAGAATATTGTAGCCCAATATTAATGGCAATTAGGAAGCCACTCAAAGGTAAACTCGAACATGCAAACTACTACGGTCTAAGAACATTAATAGGTAACACCGTAAGCTACCAGTTAGTTCTGAACTTAGCCTTCATGCGCTCATTGGAGCAGACGGCTTGAACAGTCATTAATCATATTTTTTAAGAGTTTTAAACAACAAGGTCCAATTTACATTTCTAACTTTATATGCCTTAAGGGGTAATGGCCATATTGTAGTACATTCTTATAATAGTCGCTACCTACACAATTCCTTTTCTTATACTGTTTCTCGCATCTGGAATCAGTTACCGTTACCTGCTAAATCTGCTACTTCTTTATCGCAATTTCGGAACCATATCAAACAGTCTGACCTAGTTGGCTGTCACTGCAACAACTGCATATAATTGAATGTCATTAATTATCAATTCATTTTTAACATATTGTCGTTACAATTATATATTTTTAAAATAAAATTAACTTATATAATTATTACATAGTATTTACAGTATATATATATATATATATATATATATACATCCGCTTGCAAAAATTCTGACCCCCCCATGAAAATTATATACTTATATACTTATATCGGTTGCATCATGGGTAATCCAAGAATGTGCTTTTCAGACATTTTTCTAACAAAAAATATATCAGGTAGGATTGAAAAATGTACGAGTAAAACATTTTTAGATCATATGGGTCCATCAGTTAAAGAAAACAAGTGCTATTTTCAGTTTTAGTTGTACTAATTTATTCTATGCGTTTGCCACTGGGCCGGTCGACCGAAACGCTGCAGACTTCAAGGAACTCACTGTATTCTGAACTTTACTTTCTCCACGTCGCACTAGCTAGGTTTATTCTATTTCCCTACATGAGGCTAAAGTATTCACTAAATTGCATTCAAACCTTGGAGCCTAAGTTTAAGTTTATTATCAATTTGAAACAAGTTCTATTTTATCTTATGGCAGTTCCACCAGTCGTTTGCAATTCTGCCAAACAAACTGAACCAAATTCAACACTTCAAAGCCAAACGCAGCTAAAATATTGTTGCCGTTATGAGGTCTGCAAAAGAGCTAAAATTTCACTGGGAACACACCAGTTTTCTTTTGCGTTTTTTTTTGCGACGTAATTATTTCGCATATGAAGTATTGATCAAACATATTTTATTTTATTTAGAATTTAATGCGGGCGGTTTTCGTTTTGATGTTCGCGATGCATATTTAATTACATTCTGACATATCTTGCAGTTAACGACTTTAGAACTCTACGCGAGATACATTTTAAGTTGTATAAAATGGTTAAGATTTAATCAAACTGTGTATCAGTTGATTTATTATATTACTAAAAATCATCTTTGAATGATTGTCGGGAATACCAATAAATTTACAACCTAGTGAGGCCAAAGTAAATAATAGGTTTACTTATGAATAAGTCTCAATGTGACGACCAATTGTAAAATTTATGTAACACGCAGGAGAAATTATGTTTACACAATTACAAGACCAAAACCATTTAATTCTGGTCCATAATTTAAACAGATTAAAACAACTTCGGTTCTGATCTTTCTTTCCTTTCCAATAACTAAATGCGATTTTTACAACCGCATAAAAAAGTGTTCTTAGCTACGCTGTGTTTAATTAATTTGGTTGAATGTTTGGCAGAATCGCACACATCGAACTACCATAATATAGAACGTGTTTCACATTGATAATACGCTTAAAGCTAGGCTCCAAAGTTTGAAATCAATTTAGTGAATACTTCAGCCTCATTCAGGGCAATAGAGTTAACCTAGCTAGTGCGACGTGGAGAAATTAAAGTTCAGAATACAGTGAGTTCCTTGAAGTCATAGCAGCGTTTCGGTCCACCGGACCCAATGGCAAACGCATGGAATAAATTAGTACAACTAAAACTGAAAATAAAACTTGTTGTCTTCAACGGATGGGCTCATATGATCTAAAAATGTTTAACATTTTTCAATCCTACCCGATATATTTTTTGTTAGAAAAATGTCTGAAAAGCACATTTTTCGATTACCCATGATGCACCCGATATAAGTATATAAGTATATAATTTTCATGGGGGGGGGGGGGGGGGGGGTCAGAATTTTTGCACGCGGCTGTATATATATATATATATATATATTTATATCTCTGTTATATTGTACATTATTATTATTTATGCCTTTCACTTAACAGTGATTTGTATGAACTTGCTGTCAATGTTGAGCTCGATTTGCAGGGCAGGAAACACACGAATACCGAGTTGGATTAATTTGGCTATGTGCAATTTGAGCACATAGCCGCATTAATAACTCATTAATATGTACATTTTATCAAAAATAGAGTTTGCTCAGCAGAGGTGGGGTCTTAAAACGCCAAGGAACTCCTTGTATAAAGGAGGTACCCCACACCAACATGACAGCAGTTCCACATGGCTCACATGTACCATAAGCAAACAAGTATGCCAAGAGATATTAGAAAGTGAAAATATTCTGGAAAGTTAAAGTGCATGCAAGTAGCGCCATAAAACAACATGAATTCTTTTTGCCCCAAATTCTATTTCTAATATATTTCAGTTGTCTAAATGAGTTTTCTTCGAGAGACTGGAGCAGCAATTCAACTAGAATAAAAGTTACGCGAATTGCGGGATTGATTCATCTTGTGATGTCACAATTGAAAGCTACGGGATTTTATTGTAGTAGTTTTATCTTGGGAGAGAGTTGATCCATCTTATTGTTTCGCGAGAGTTTTCTTTATTCTAGCGTCCTCTCGCAGGAACCAGGATCGTACTTTAGGCGAGTAGACGAGGCTTGAGTTGTAGTTCACCGTGCTTTATTTGTTCGTCCTGAGCGGACCTCCAGCACCAACCAACTAGTGCGGATCCTCCCGCACCAGCCAACTGACTAAATTTTACATTGCTAGTGCTTAAGTAGTAAAAGACATACGCGCGTGTGAAAGCTTGCAAGTTATGCTGGGAAAACAAGTTATAAACCTGTTTTACCAGAAATACAATTTCATGACGTTACGTAAAATCGTATGCCCATACGAACCTTAAAACGAATTTTAGAGTATTTTAGAATTATGAAACTATCCAAATTTAACAATGTTCGTTTTAAGACAGTAGGATCTAACCGTCCAAGAAGAAATATCTAGGTTAAAATCGAAAACAAGTGAATTCAAGAAGGTGAAAGTTCTCTCTGGTCAATGACTAAATAAACAAAATGACATACGCTCAAGGAGGTGCTTATTCGCTGTTCGCGTGAATTTGCACAACCTTCACACGCATAAATTCTGCTAAATCTGTACGTGTTATCAGAAGATAACAACAGGATGCAAAACTACATTAAGATTAAGATTAATCGACAAGCCAGTAATTACTAAGCTAGTATTACCTTGGACTAGAGACAAACTGCTGCCAGGTAAAATATCGTCAAAGACACATTTAGAATATAAAAAGAACTCAGTTGAAACGCACAAGATAACAGTGCATTGATTCAAAGAGGATTTTCCTCGGTAAAAGTAGTAAAACTAACTTTAACTTAGGTTAAAGACTAACTATAGGTTTCTGTGAGAACGCCTTATACAAATAATATATGTGTAAGCATAAAGAGAACATCCGTAGGATTTACGATTCTGACCACAATATAATCAGATATGTCACTATTTCTAATCCCCTAGTCCCATTAGTTTTACCTTCCAAGGAAACCGTCAGGGCGCTTTGGCGTCATAATGACAGCTTTCTTTGTAACGAAACCTGAGATGTCACTTAGTTTCGCTAATCTCGAGCGCCGATAATTAAGTATCCTATTAGGAAACATATGCTTTTTAATTTTCCTTTTATCCGTAGTTATATTTTCCATTAATATTTAATTTGAGGAACTGATATGTTCTCGGAACATTACTAGCGAATTTCTAGCTGGATTTCTAAATCCAACCGAGAAAATTGACTTTAACTCTACCTCTCCTTTTAATTATATTTTGAATATATATAATCTAGCTATGAGCTGCTAGCTTGCCACGTTTGGCCGAACGTTAAATGAACGGGTGCAATCTCTGTTAAGTATCCGTCAAAGTAATCGCAAATGTCAATAATGACATTTGTGTCAGAAAAGGAAACTCCACGGTAATTACCCTAGGGGCCAAGATATTGATTACATGTATATATTAAGAAAACCACTATCCCTTGGCTTTAATAACGCCAATTTTACACTAAAAGAGAAACGACTAAAAGTGGTTTTTATTTCCTTTTTTATCGTGTAACATTATGACGTCACAGGATCCAGGACAAGTAACCAAAATTAGGGATTAAATGTCAGAAATTTTACAAAATCTGCAAGATTAATACCTTTTTGCGAGAAACAAACAATAGTACAATTTTTGTTTTTGTTTTGACATGATACTTGCACTTTAATTGTCTGATGATGGCAAATGATGGCAAACAGCAGTCCACTGTAGGACTGAATTTGTGTAATGGTCTATGTCCTTATGAAAATTGGAACATACTGGCCCAGAACAGTGCCCCTGCTACTGTCTGGCTATGAACAAATTAATATAAGGTGTAGATGCTAATTGCACAAATTACTGACGTGCTACTGTCTGGCTATGAACATACTAATTGCAAGATGTGATTGGCAATTAATCATTATGAAAATCGGAACATAGTGGCACAGAACAGTGCCCCTGCTTCCTGTCTGGCTATGAACAAAATAATATAAGGTGTAGATGCTAATTGCACAAATTACTGATGCAGAACAGTGCCCCTGCTACTGTCTGACTTGAACATAAAATGAATGGAAATGTGACCCTATCACAGAAAAATTACTACAGCCATTGTCCATTAACCTAACTGCATATCAGGATGCGGTTAAACTGGAAATGCGAATATATTTCTTAAAAGCATCAGACTTCCAGCGCCCCAAAAGGCGAATCTGGGTATTTGATAGACCACATTCAGCTGCATATGATGCTGCTCCGATGCGAAAACTGGCCCATATATTTAGTAGGGTCCAGACCACAGAGCCTAATAGCCAGAGACAGCAATGTGGAAAATGTAGACCTTGACACCGGTGCACCATCCAGAGTCTGAAATAATAGACCCACAACAGGGCCACGCAAAGAAATATAATGCAAAAGTGCTTGTACAGGGCAGACATCAGGATGACAGGTGAGTATAACTGTTATCGGGTGCTGGTTGTAATTGTGTTTGAAGTTATGAAAGGTAACTTTCAAGGAAACAACAGCACCTGAGTTGCATTGGTCAGCTTGTCTACTTGGCTAAGCTGTAGATTATTTGGTGACTGACAAGTTGTAGTCATCTCACCTATTCGCAAAAATGTGAAGAATGATGCCATTGAACACATGACTTTAAACATGCAACCTTGATATGCGGTGCTTGATATTGAGGAAGAGACCTTCATAAGTTTGTGTAAAATAGGTAATGTAATGGGCAAACGTGTGCCAAGACGAGAGCCTATTTTGCCATATCCCTTCAGCATTTCCAGAATAAAAAATACTTTAGTTGGATCTGGGACACCCGCCAGCCTGTGCGAATAGCCCAGAGCTGAGACGTAAGTATTAGCTCAGTAGAAGCCGAGTAATTATGCTTGTACAAATAGGCAATAAATAATGCAAGACTGGCTGGTGAAAGCGGTAGCGCAAGGACTGCATTACCAATATGGCATTGGAAAATTGAGTGTAAAGTCTCCATGCCCTCTTGTAGGTACATGTAGGTATGGAGGATGGCTGCAAACTGGAGTGTAATAATGTGACAATGAAATCTGTCAATTTTGCGGCTGCAGCGTGACCTGTTCAACGTTTTACTAAGATTCAGAAGACATCCTGTGGCTTTGATTTGTAACATCGCCGAGATATATCTGAGAGTCGAAAGTTGCGCCCAACGACAGGCCTTATCAATGTTTCTTGTGGAGATCGTTGGACCAAGGCAGGACACCCGAGGAGTATGAATTTAATAGAGTAGTGCTTGGTGTTAATTCTTCACCATTTTAAGTACAGTTGGTCTCTCAGAAGAACGCCAAGGCGCATGAAGACCAATTTTCTATGGCGGGAGAAACGATGTTGAAGTCAACCTACATCGATGTCAGTATGGACTCAGTGTTGGATGACAACCAAGGTGCTGAACTCTACCAACAGTTAACGGAGTTGTGGCGTAAAGCTAGGATGCATGCTCGAAAGTGGTTATCAAATTCAACAAATGTATTAGAGAAGATACCAGCTGAAGATAGAGCATCAGAAGTCGACCTCGACAAAGGCTATATGCCATCAATTAAAAACTCTCGAAGTTTTATGGCTGGACGTAGAAGATGTGTTCACCTTTAAGAAAAATCCCCCTCAGGAGTATTTTGAATACACTAAGAGGAACTTTCTGAGGAAGATTGCCAAGTTATTCGATCCCATTGGTTTCTTGGCACCGTTTACTATTCGTGCGAAGATCCTACTCCAACAGATCTAGACTGCAGGACTTGGTTTGGATGATCCTTTACAGAAAAACCTCATTCACAAAGCACGACATTGGTTCAGCGAGTTGATTGATCTAGTCGAAATCAAAGTTAAGAGATGCTTACGATTGGGTCAAGAAGAAGAACCACTGTCAGTGGCGTTGCACACCTTTGTAGATGCGTCACAGGATGCGTATGGTACTGTCGTGTATACACGATACGTGTATTAGAGTGGACTGGTCTCTCGACGTCTAGTGGCAGCGAAGACACGAGTTACACCTCTTGCGACGACAAGCATTCATCATTTAGAGCTAATGGCAGCGATCTTAGGACTAATACTAGCAGTGACGATTTCCAAAACACTGAACATAATTCTGAGTCAGGCAGTCTTTTGGTCAGACAGTATGAATGTGTTATAGTGGATAAGAGGGAGAAGTCGGAAGTTCAGACCATTTGTGGCAAATCGAGTAGGCGAGATACAGAGCGTGACTGATCCTGAACAATGGAGGTATATTCCTATCAGAGACAATCCTGCTGACAAACTAACAAGGGGCATACAAGCAACAAAACTGGCCCACGATGACACTTGGTGGATGGGTCCTGACTTCTTGGAGACAGGCGAACACGGTTGGCCAGTTAATCGATTTGAGAAAGACAAGGTATCACAAGACGAGATGAAGAAGGAAAAAAAGACTCAGGCGAATCAAGAGGATGATCTGGACTGGTCAATGGCTACTGTTGAAGAAATTGAAGATCAGTCTTGGCATCTCAACCCGACACGGTTCTCAAGCTGGAGAAGAATTATTAGAGTCCAAGCGTGGATTAATCGTTTCATAGACAACTGTCGACTTAGTAAGAAACAAAGAGGTGACCTACAACCAGAAGAAATCGAAGACGCAGAGACTCGAGTAATAAGAAGATCCCAGAGGGAGGCTGTTACTGCGGAGTATCTGGTACTTCAGCGAAAGAAAGAGTTACCAAGAGACAGTAAATTGCTGGGACTACGACCAATTCTAGACGAAGAAGGTCTGATGATCGTGAGATGTGATGGACGGCTGAAGTACGCAGAGTTCTTACTACAAGATGCTCGCTTCCCAATCATTCTACCTCGCAAGAACCAAGTTACGCAGCTGATTGGCAAGCATTTTTACGAAGGGAGCATGTAAGCGGAACCAACCAAACTCTAGCAGCTATATCAACGCGATTTTTGGATACTATCTGGGCGTGAGGAGATCCGTGAAAGGGAGAGAGAATGTAACGAATGTCGTAGACGTAAGGCCAAGGCAACCAAACAAGTAATGGCTCCTCTTCCACAGATAAGACTACGAATGTCACTGCGGACATTTGCGCAAACAGCTGTGGACTTCGGTGGTCCTTTCAGCTCAAGGAAGGGGGAAACGCAGAGAAAAGCGCTACTTGTGCTTATTCACCTGCTTGGCGTCCAGGGCAGTTCGCCTTGAAATGGCTTACGGGCTTGACACAGACTCCTTCCTAAACGCTTTTTATCGAATGGTCAATCGGAGAGGACTGCCACAAGAAATGTTGTCTGATAACGGCACTAACTTTGTGGGTGAAAATAAAAGCTATGCGAATTGCTCAGAAGGCTAGATCCAGAGAAGATAAACAGATCTACAGCTAATGAGGGGGTAAAATGGCATTTAAATCCTCAGTTAGCCCCCCATTTTGGTGGCGTACACGAGACGATGATCAAGGCGGCAAAGCGAGCAATATTCGCAATCTTAGCAAATGCAGATGTGAATGACGAAGAGCTGATGACCGCATTCACCGGAGCTGAGGCTCTTGTGAATTCGAGACCGTTGACATATCAAACGGCCAACCCAGAAGATGACGTACCTTTAACGCCGAATCACTTCTTGTTTGGGAAACTTGGGGGACGATTCGAACCGGAATCGGTAGATAGCACTACCTTTAATCCCAGAAGACGATGGAGAAGAGTTCAAGACTTAGTACGTCACTTTTAGATTCGGTGGCTGCGTGAATTGTTACCCGGACTCAACGTCAGAAAGAGGTTGTTGAGTACGGAGCAAGATCTTGCAGTGAATGACGTAGTGTTGGTAATCTCGCCCAACACATCACGTGGGCATTGGCCACTCGGTAGAATAATCCAAGTCTTCTTGGCGTGAGTTGCTGAGACCAATTTCAAAATTGTGTCAATTGAAGATGAAAGCTTGATGATGATAATGAATACGCTATGTGAAATCAGAAGAGACAGAAGAAATGTGACAGATCTTGAAACCAAAACCAAAACGAAAGGCCGAGAAGAACTTTGTACAGAACACAGCATGTTTGTATTGATGCATCACAGAAAGGCAGAATCAACGCATCATACGGGACGTATTTGGAAGTATTTCACCAAGAACTGAAGATATCGGTGATGTTATGGATACTAAAAAAGAAAGTAAAGCAAGACCAACAACGATAGATCGAAGTTGTGATTAATGAGACAACTTTAAGACTAGCAGAAGCCTGCACTTTATTAGAATGACAGTTATTTTCTTAATTAATTTAGAAACTTGATATACGGTTTATATTATCTATAGATATGCTATAGCACATCAAGGAAGGGGAGAATGGATAAAAGGAAAAATCAGATCGTAATTAGTAGTAAGTTTACCTCTCTAGAATTTGGCTCTGGAATGCATTCGATAATTAGATCATTTTCTAAAATACAAAAAAAACTCAATTAATATTGTAATATGTCTGAGCAAGTTAAGTTCAGAGACAGTGTTATGTGAAGTTGATGTATTATAATTACCGGGAGCAGTTGTAACAGGCCTTTTGGAAACAGTCATGTACTGGTATAATACTTTAATTGTTAACAAATGAATTGAGCTTCTGATCTCCATGGAAAAGACGTTATCCATGGATGCTGGATGGCAAGCTATACTCTTTAAAAATGCTGTTTTTGAAAGATCGACAATCGATTGGAGGTGAAAAATTACATTTACACACAGGTTTTGCTAATAATACTACCGATCTCGTACAAGTGCCTTTAAATATATGAATTAAGATTTGTTTACCATCTAGTACAACCACGTGATTACATTCGTGCAAAAGGTCCATTCCATTATATATAAATCATCATGAGCATGATTATCCGGCTCCCCTAGCACAAACCATGTATGACACACAAATATACTAGAACTCCATGAACTACATGTATTCACCTATTCCTAGGTGGCCCGAGTTAAGTCCATTCAGGGCCTCTTGTTAAAAAAAGGTTGCCTCGTGTATGTGCATTGTCCTTGTTGCATTGTCCAGCAAATGCTAAAACAACTGTTGAAAAATAGTGAAGATCCTCACATTGTTATTGAACTGAATGGTTATAACACTCACACTGATTTTACTAAATAGACACAATCATCAAATTTTATGAATGTTTATCTTGCAACATGCAACACACATGAGTCAACCTTTTTTGAAATAGCTGTACATCAGTTTATTAACTAATCCATAAAAAAAATCTCAAGACGTAATTGTTCATTTACCCACATTAACACAATGTGAGCTAAAAGCTCTTCTATAAATAAGACTTGGCAGAATGTAATTTGTTTTTGTTTAACAGTTTCAAGTTTGGTCGAGAGAGAGAAAGAAGAAAAGACTGAAGCAAAGGAGGACAAGCGAAAAAAAGGGCTACGGACCAAAGAAGTACAAATGTAAGTATTTTTCCTTATGCCATTTGCATGGACACCCTTTATCACTATTCTTCGATTTTAGATAACGAATCAAGTATTTCTTTCTATTTTGCAGAAATGACCAGGGTGGTGATTTCGACCTTTATGATTATGGGATTCAGTTAATGTTTCCACCGAAATCTGTTCCTCAGGCAATTAATTTGATGTGCTCAGTACATTTATTCCCTTATACGATAAGCGACCCCGCAAGCAAAGACGAGACACTGGTCAGTAATATTATTGAACTCGGACCTGACACTACAGTGTTAGATAAGCCAGCTGTGGTTACCATTTTACACTCTGCTCCAGTAAAGACCCCTGGGTACGAGGTCGTGGTTAAGGAATTCAACAAAGAAATGAACTGCTGGGGAATATCGACAAGACCTGTCTTAGAGGTTGGGCGTTCACTGTCAGGTGGGTTAAAGCGAAAGAAACTTGGTGTTTTGTTATTAATGTCAGTTGTACAATGTAAGGCTGAATTTGAATTTTACACTTCACGGATTAACATTTCCACGAAGCTGTAATCTTTCTTTATTCTTGGTCATAACATAGTTTAGTAAAGACACAAAACGAAATTATAAGGAAAAGAGTACTCTTTTACAAAAACCTTGAAACAAGGTAGAAACCTGAAGGTAAGAGTTGTTACGATAACTAGGAAGAGCGGGTTTGGAGATTTTTGGGAAAAGAGAATTACGGCATGACTTTAAATGTTAACGCAACTACTATAATCTTAATTGTTCAGCAACGCTGTAGTTTGATTGGTTAGGAAGATGGCAAACAAGGCATTTCGATGTTAAGAATTGCGTGGCTTGATAACTAATAAAAGATCAAATTAATGTAGGTAGACATGTCGATACATGAAATATTTTCTCAGTCTTTATCCGGCTTTGCTGCCAAGCGAGAGAACATTACCGAACGAACGAAGGCAGCTTACTATTTGCGACAAGCTTTGAGATTTCACGAATTATCCTAACCAGTTAAACCAGTTTTGTAAAGGAACCAATAAGGGACGTAACAAGTTAGTGTCGCAGTGATTTTCGGGAAAGAGGTATGTACTTGTCGGATTGGCACGGCCGGTTAAACTGGCTTAGTGACGCAACCAGTTAGTGACGTATTGGTCTCATGAACGTAAAGAAATTAATAGACCAGTTTTTTTTTTTTTCGACATTTCGAAATGGGTGCAAAAGTGTTCGATTTATAAGAATTGAACACTGTCTTTCGCACCCATTTCAAAATGTCGGAAAAAAACGCGAACTGGTCTATTATACTCTCAGGTTACACTAAGTAAAACAGTTCAAGTGTTGACCTCTTTATGACTTCCTACACTGATCCAGAGATGAATTTCAAACAACTCTTACAAGAGGCTGATTTGGAGATTATAATATTCCAGAAGATCTTCTGATCACTTTCATCTGATCGCTGGGTCTTTAACGTTTAATGCAATTAGTCACTCAGCAGCTCAGAAGCTTAAAAATTGCATAATAAATTTATGTGATCCTTCGGAGAGCAAACAGGGCGCATTTTCAGTTCTGCGACATGTTTCGCACGCGGGCAAACGAGGAAACATTATGGGAGACACTGAAATTCACAAGTGTTTCCTCGACAGTGTTTCCTCGCTTCGTTTTCCCAGGCCTTTAGACTCGAGCAGAAAAAAACTGACCTAAAAATTAAAAAGCCAACAACATTTTCCCAACATTAATCTAATTGAAGTTCGCATTACGACATGCGCTCGGTCTAAATGTGTCTTTAACTATTGTTTTCAGTTTCTTTTGTTTTCATTAAGTCACATGGCTTTAACCCAGTGATCACTGGGTTAGTTAATGTCTTCAAAAAGGCAGAGTGGAGTCACACCTAGTCCCAAGAGGGTCTAGTTGAATGGGACTTAATTTGACAGACAGGTTCATTTGAGCGCGAAATGAGAAACCACAGGCAGCCCAAGCTAATGATTTTTACAAGGAATGAATGGTAATTTTTAGAACAAATCTAAAACTGTACTAAACTGATCAATAAAGTAATGAAATCTTACCTGTGTGGTATGAAGTTGTTCCTCTTCATCACTGATGTGTTTATTTCTGGTTTGAGGCACTTCTGGGCTTTTCCCCCCTCCCCTATATAAATATTGAGAAGGCGGGAAACACGAGACGCCATTAGTCCATGTGGCGACTCTTCGAGGCCTCGTAATTCTTCGAAAATCCAAACTTTCAGCAATTTACCTCCAGAAACCCTTTCTTACATTCCTCTGGCACTCATTTAATCGATCCATCGCTTATTTCCTCGCTTTGTAAGTACTCAAATTCGACGGTTTCTGCAGCTAATCTAGCATGTAACGATCCGGGGTACCGTCAGCTTGACATTTTTTCATGGGTTGCCTGTGCTAGTTGGACCACAGGCAGCCTGTGGTGAACGTGGCTTTTCTTCGGGAGCAGTGACGAACGAGTACCGAAGGAATCCAACGTGATTTTTCGAGGAGGTCATTGTGCTCAATCGACCAATCGCTGAACGGTGAAATCTGCAGGGCAGACCCACGAACTTTTCAGCAAACAATAGGTGAAGTAAATGTCAAATAGAAATGTAGTCGATTTCTTGATTTAGTTCTCTTCAAAGGCTGTTTCAAATGTAAAATAACCAAAAATGGACCAAGGTAAGTTGTTCAAGAATTTGTCATAGACGATTTTGTTGAACTGACTGCAATATGAGAGTGAAAAATACATCCGTGTAACGGCTAGAATATGGTGTGACAAATAGGTCAGTGATAACTCGTATTAACCATTATCTTTCCTGGAGCCTAACAGATGAGCAAAGAGCAGTTAGAACTGACGAAGCAGGACATATTAGGGGGACTTTAAGCAACCAGGACGGCGACGGCAATGACGACGGGACGTAGAAAAGTGTTTTCTCCCGAAATTCGGTGTCTACTATTTCCCTTGTTCGCCTTGAATTGTTTTTCACAACCAGATTTTCGAAAAATATGACCGAGTGTTGAGTTCCGTTTTCGCCAAACGAAAAACGGATTGATTTACTTTCTTATACGCTCGCGTTCTCTTTAAAACGTACAATTTGGGTTTTCACGCTGTGTTTTTGCAGAGAACGGTGCATTTTCACGTGTAGCTATTGTTGCTTAAAGTCTCTATTAATATCCTGTTGGGTAATCGAAACCGTAACGCGACTGAAAAACCTTGGACGAAATGTTGTAGTGGTGTGTTCTAGTGGCATTTCCGCTACTAAATTTGACGATTCAATAAAAAGTAAAACTACACATTCCATTACGCTCTTCTAATGGCTGATATGCCTTGTATTTCTATTTGAAAAGTTCGTGGGTCTGCCCTGCAGATTTCACCGTTCAGCAATTGGTCGATTGAGCACAATGACTTCGTACGTTCTCCGAATCGAATATCCTCGAAAAAACACGGAGGTGTTGGATTCCTTCGGTACTCGTTCGTCACTGCTCCCGAAGAAAAGCCACGTTCAACCACAGACTGCCTGTGGTTCAAGTAGCACAGGCAGCCCATGAAAAAATGTCAACATGACGGTACCTCGGCTCGTTACATGCTAGGTTCGCTGCAGAAACCGTCGAAGTTTAGTACTTACAAAGTGAGGAAATAAGCGATGGATCGATTGAATGAGTGCTAGAGGAATGTAAGAAAGGGTTTCTGGAGGTAAAATTCTGAAAGTTTGGATTTTCGAAGAATTACGAGGCCTCGAAGAGTCGCCGCATGGACTAATGGCGTCTCGTGTTTCCCGCCTTCTCAATATTTATGTAGGGGAGGGAAAAAAGCCCAGAAGTATCTCAAACCAGAAATAAACACGTCAGTGATGAAGAGGAACAACTTCACAACACACAGGTAAGATTTAATGACTTTATTTATCAGTTTAGTACAGTTTTAGATTTTTTTAAAAAATTCACATACATTCCTTGTAAAAATCATTAGCTTGGGCTGCCTGTGTTTAAACATACAAATGCCCGTGTTAGCAGGACTGCGTCTCGAGAGGTTTATTCTGAAGCATTTGTTGTGCTAGGCAGTTTAAACATCCAAAAAAATTTCTAACGAGACCTGAAACAACAATGGAGGCTGATCAAAGCCAGGCCCTGGCTAATCCACAGATCGAATTGGAATTTAGCGTGTTGGTTTTTGCGGAGGGAGGAAAACCGGAGAACCCGGAGAAAAACCCTCGGAGCAAGGGCGAGGTACCAACAAAATCAACTCACATATGGCGCCCCGTCCGGGAATCGAACCTGGGCCACAGAGGTGAGAGGCGAAGCGCTTAACCACTGCGCCACCCTGGCTCCCTAATGCCCATGTTAGCGGACTGCGTCTCGAGAGGTTTATTCTGAAGCGTTTGTTATTCTAGTCAGTTTAAACACACAAATGGCCGTTTTAGAGTCGGTCCCGGATCTCTGTCGAGAAGTTTATTTCGAGACGTTTGACACTGCCAAGGAGGCAAATTCAAATTCCCGAAATCTGTTGTTCAATTAAGCCCTTTGTCATACAAACAGATAGCCGCATGTCTCTGATTCGCTCCCATGCCGATCTTTTGTCAGTGTTGTATTGCTTATGGGAATTTCAAATTCCCACTTGTCTTTTGTGTATATAGCGCTTTTGTTTCGCTCTCAGCCAATCTGATACCACAAAATCTGAAAAACAAAAGAACTTGAGAACAATAGTTAAAGACACATTTAGACCGAGCACATATCGTAATGGCTGCTCCTGAAAATAAACGTATTCTTCAGATAAACATAAGTTTATAAATAATACCTATACCTGTTTATTAATAATACCTATACCTGTTTATTAATAATACCTATACCTGTTTATTAATAATACCTATACCTGTTTATTAATAATACCTATACCTGTTTATTAATAATACCTATACCTGTTTATTAATAATACCTATACCTGTTTATTAATAATACCTATACCTGTTTATTAATAATACCTATACCTGTTTATTAATAATACCTATACCTGTTTATTAATAATACCTATACCTGTTTATTAATAATACCTATACCTGTTTATTAATAATACCTATACCTGTTGAAGACGTTTCAGGTCGTTTTGAGGATGGTCGTTTTTTTATGAATCACGGAAAAAATATAATCTTTTTATTTTAAATAATTACCCTGCTGGTTGGGCTGAGAGGGTGGGGGGCTTTTACATATTTTGGGGAGGGAAAGGGAAGAGGCCCTTAAAAAATCTGGAGTTACAAGCTAGGGGGCCTTGGCTTTTTTCATATCTTCTTTTCACTGCTACAGGGAGGGGACGCCAGAAAAGTTGAAAAAATTGAAAGAGGGGGAAATTTTACGTAACGAATTTCAATATATTCATCCTCATATTAAATGAAATTTCGCTAAAGGACGAGCTCTAACGTTATCACTAGATGGCCTACGGCACACGGCCCGTGAGGACCAGTACACAGGCACAATTTTGCTCTATTTGAACCTCCCAGGCGGTAACTAAAATATATTTCTTTCATTATTATGGCAGTATTCACATAGCCTTTGGTTCTAGTTCTAGCTTTAATCTCCTCACTTACAAACTTGTTTTTTCTAACTGATCTAGATTGATTTTCAGAATCCAAGCCAAACTTGTTTTTTCTAACTGACCTAGATTGATTTTCAGAATCCAAGCCCTCTGCAGATGGTACACGAGTGCCTCGTGCACAGTACGTCTGTGTTCAGCTGAACGAGCTCACTACTCTTGCTGTTGTTACCAGACTGATGAAAGATGAATTCCAGGTTGATGGCAGTGGAACTGTGATAAAGTCCACTGTATGTCCAGAAGTAGTGGTAGAGTTTCCTAAGGGAGCAGTCGACAAGATGTACTATGGAGAAATACGGGTACTTATTTTTATAAAAATACTGAATTGGCAACTGACAAATCTTACGCAGATGTCTTTGGATTTTGAAACATGGTTAGCATTCGGTCTTTTCAGGCTTAAATGTAGGTTTGTAAACATGATAAAATATATGCAAAATATTACAGATTAAATAAGTTTCGTTCTTGCCTTTTTTTGAGCACGTGCAAATAAGTCAGTTGTTAGTCTGTGAATCAGTCAGCATCCTACGACCGAAATTTTAAAGTCCTGTACAACGTGTTGCTTGCGGTTTTGTCTGGGCTTTGCCGATTTGAAGGTTTCGAGTGACGTCAGTAAAACCTAAAGCGGGAGGGGAGAGAGAGTAGGATCGCTGGTTAGCCGATGAGAAAGTGCTAAACTTGGCTGCTCAATTTGAGCATAGTTAATAGAGTGGAATGGTTATGAAACCCGGCAAACTTCAAAGGGGCTAACAAAGGCGCTGCGATTTATGTTGGAAGGGGGCAAGACAAAAGATTGTGCAGGGTCATAGTTCATTAGCGTCCCCTGAACGACTGAACTCACACGATTCTATTGGCTGATTGATTAACACATTGGAATTTCTATTGTGTTTTGTGCAGGGTAGTGGTTGAAAAAAGCTAACAAAGACATATAACAAAGAAGGTCGCTGGGTTTCATAACCATTCCACTCTATTAACTATGATTTGAGATAATAGGACTTGAACATGGGGTTAGGTACAAAGCTTCAAATGAACAAATTCACTACTATGTATGTTATGAACAACAAGCTAAACTTGGTAAACAAGTTAACTTGAAAAAAGCTGGGTAATTCTTCCTACTCATCTTCAAAAGTAGTAGTGGAGCGGATATGTACAGATTTGGGAGGCTGAATTGTTCACTTCGTGCTAATTCTAAAAGCACAAAACTCAGGAATACTAGTATTTCTTATGCTAATAAGTATCGGATATAGTGCCATCGCAGCATTTTCTGCTAAAGGGAGTTTTAGAGCATTTCCCAAAATGAAATGCAACCGGAAGTGAAATGCGACATTACAGGCGGTGAATAAATTTCGACTTAAACGAACACTGACACATCGGAAATAAGTCTACACATGTTTCTATTAGTTTGGAAAATGTTTTTTTTTGTGCAAAATGATGCATTAAATTGGATATTTTCGAGGGTTGTCCAATACTCTGACAAATTTATGCATAGCATTGTATTGTATTTTATCGACATAACAATAGTTTAACAATACTTAACAGTTATTCACCAAAGTGGAGGTGAATATCCACAACTATTCACCGACACTGAGGTGAATAACTGTTTTAGTATATACCAACGAGGCAACCTAAAAAACAAACAAATAAAGCGACAACTAGAATAATATTTTCGACCGAAGTTTTATTTTATCGAAAAGCACCAGCGCACGCGCATCAAAACGAGCTGCTAGTTAATTTACATAACAACACGTGCTTTCGCAGCTCTACAATTTCTGTCAGTGCGTGAAGAATATTCAATCCGGAAAGTTTTGCTGTCATTTTCAGTTTCCTCGATAAATGTTTTACTCTTCACTCTACTAGCTAAAGCTTGTAAAGTTAGTTCAAGGATGACTCAAGTTGAAATTGAAGGTGCAATTTACAAAAGAACCACCAGAAATCATTGCTGGAGTAAAACTCTGTGACTGGAACGAAACCGATTGATTCACATTTTCTTGAACCTGGATGGCAGCGTTTGGGGATCCGTTTACATGGCCAGAACTGGAGGGCAAATATAGCTGTTGAGGTGCAGTAGATGGTTTAGGAAGGCTCTGAACACTCGCTGTAGGTCGAGGAACTATTTGGCGATCGGCGGAGTTCACGAAATCGGTCAGGGCTGTTGACATTTCTGCGAACTGCTCGAAGGTCGGGCGGTCGTTGTACGACTCGAGGCTTGTGACACTTTTGTGCCCTGTGACAGCACGGATATGGCGGTTCTTTAAGTTCGTCGCAGACAAAACACTCACTGTGGTTGATCTGACGGAGTGGTTTGTATAGGCAGGGTTGATTTCAGCTCGGAGACACATATTTTTCATCATGTTATCGAGCATGTTGTGGCCAAGAGGGACAGAGCTGTACCAAACTTCAGTTTGCGAAGGGCTAAACTTCGAGCCTGTCAAAGGTATCTGGAACAGGGCTGGACCTTTAGGGGTCGTCGGTGCCGTCTAAACCACCCTGGTGATTTTTGGTTGCGAGGACGCCTCTAGGACTATTACGGTTGATTTCGAAATATTCATGACCTGAATCTGGAGTTAAATTAAGCTTGAACGATGAAGGACTCAGCTGTCTCTGGTTTTCTCGTCCACGGCGGCCAAAATAAAATGTAACGAAGAACCACGCTGTTTGTTGTAGCTTCGCCGGATCAATGGACGTGCAGTCGACAAGCTCGCCTGCGTTGTACAACTTTGTTATCGCTTCCTTCGTCAATGGTGGCTTGTGTTGCGTAGGACGAATTTGTCCAGATTTGCTTAAATTCTTCAAGAAGGAATTCAAGGCTTTGTTCGCTTCTGTAAACTCTGGGCTGCTGATAATCGAGAACGGCTTATTGTTGTCATTTCGGAGAAAGCGCTCAATGGCCGCCCGTATCGAGGTAAGCGTTGCCTTGTTATAGTAACTATGGTCCTTCTTTCTCGCCGACAAGTAAAACTTTCTCAGACATTTGTTCAGCTCGTCTACTTCCATGTCTACAATACTTGTTGAAAACTCATCTTGCTGTGAAAACCACTCTAAAAATACAAAATTATTTGTGTCAAAAGTCAGTGCAAAAAAGTTGCAACTTCAGACAAAAACAAGCCAATGTCGTGTTTTTCGTGGCCTATAATGTTTTCTTACCTTGAAACACCTTCTACCTGTATTTAGTAGCTTTTTTTGTGTTATCTGGTACTGCTTGTTTTTCAATTTCTCGAATATCTTCCTCAGAAATTATCGCAAAACGCGAGTTTTCAGCGGCCTTTCTGTTGCTGGATGAATTAATAGCCCATGTTTCGGAGGTAGCTATTTAACAATTAGACCCGCAGCCCGAATGGTCTACGAGTCAATAGACCATGAGGGCGAGAGGTCTAATTGTTTTAGTATAAACTAACTAGTCGGACAGTAGAAATAATAGAAAGAAACAAATTGAAGTTGAAAAAATGTTATTATTTCGTGAAAATGCGTGCGGTTTTTCTCTACCATGGGCTATCACAAATAGACCTATAGTAGCGTAGCCAATCAGAATGCAGGATTTGTAATAGTCCACTAGTTGGTTTATACTAATGTTTATTAGTATAAACCAACTAGTGGACTATTACAAATTCTGCGTTCTGATTGGCTACGCTACTAATGAAATTGCGCGTTCTTAGGAGGTTGTTGAGTTGGTATATACTAAAATACATTATAATATAAACACTGGGAAGATCCTAAGAACGCGCGATTTCATTGGATGCTAGGCGTGCAATATTTTTTATGGTGCACGCCTAGCTACCAATCAAATTGCATTTTTTTTATGGTGCACGGCTGGAAAAATCAAAACAAACCTACAGCCTTTTCCTTTTTCCGAATTTTGTGCCGCTGAAACATACACCGAAAAGTCATGGAAGCCTGTAAAGAATGAAAACTGTCCTGTTGTTGAATCCGCAAAAAGCCGTTTTGCGAAATTAGACGAACAAGAATTAAACAAACTTGTATCAAATTCGTACGCGAAGTCGACGAAATCAAACACTAAATGGGTCGTAAAGACTTTTGAAGGTAAGAAAGCCAACGCTTTAACCGAGAAAAAGGTACTTTCTTTCATGAATTATTAGAAAAATAAATAAAACCAAAGTATGTTTTGTTATACAGACTGGTGTAAAGAACGTACTATCAGTAAAAAATTGCAATAAATGACTGACCTCGAGCTGGACGAGAACCTGCGATGTTTCTACGCTGAAGAACGGACCGCCAACGGAGAAGACTACAGTAGAGTATCCCTTCTGGGCTTCCGGAATTCCATAGAGCGGTTTCTAAATGAGAACGGACGTTCCTTGAAGCTAAGCAAGAACATCCATTTTCCAGCGGAGCAACAAAATGCTAGACTCGAAGCTCAAGCCCAACCGACGGGAAGGGAAGGAGCGAGGCGTGGTGCACAAACCAATGATAAGCACAGACGACTTAGTGAAACTGAAACAAAGTCCAGCGTTCTCAGTCAGCCATCCTTCCACCTTGTTAAATGCTGTGTGGTTTTACGTTATGCTGCACTGGTGTAGACGTGGAAGAGAAGGGCAGCGGGAGCTGACACGGCAGAGTTTCGCCTTCGCCATAGTCATAGACGACAGGCTTGAATATGCCTACATCACGCACGAGGAGTCTTCTAAAAAGCACCCCGGAGGACTCGACAGCAAGCCATCTGAAGAGAGACAGACTCGTCTGTACTCTACTGGAGACAATAACGATGCTATGGCCGCCATAAAGCTCTACATAGCCAAACTTAATCCAAAATGCGACGCCTTTTTCCAAAATCTCAAAGATAACTAAGACCGCTTCTCATCAAACGACGCGATTTGGTACCAAAATCGACCGCGTGGAGTTAACCAGCTCTCCAAAATGATGAAGAAAATATCCCTACAGGCTGGCCTGTCAAAGGTTTACACCAATCACTGTATCAGGGCGACAGCCATTACGTCTCTGAGCGATGCCCAGTCGTCAAAATATGCCAACTTCAAGCTTCCTGGAAGTTTCACTGCACTTGTCCAACTCAACAGCAGCTCCATCCATGAATTCCTTCCCTTCTGGCATTTTCAACGCTTGCACTATCCAAAACGTGCACATTAACTTCTCTAGTGCTGAGCAGAACTCTTAAACTAGGGTTTGTCTTTGCTTGTCAGAACATTTTTGTCATTTTAGCAATTTAAAACTTAGATTTAAGCTTCGATTTGCTGCCGGTAGCTTGTGAATTTCTTTCCCAAAAACTCAACGGATCCTACGATGTGAGCTTGGGTTCAAGCTGGTCCAATCAGAGTGCATTATCAGCTGTCAAAACTGTCAACCATGTCATTTTGCATTAAAATGTCTTCCATGACATGTGTTTACTTTTTTTACCCCATGAATTTCCCTCATATTCAAGGCCTGCCCGCTTGACTATATATAGTTTTTCGACTTTTTATATTATAAAATAAATAGAAGTTGGCTTTCTATGTTCTATACAAAAATGATGCACTTCTGAGCTCTTGAAATGCAGCTGAATGCACTCGCTATCGCTCGTGCATCCACTTGCTAGCATTTCAAGAGTTCAGGCGTGCATCATTTTTGTGTAGAACATAGAAAGCCAACTTCTATTTGTTAAATAGTAGAACGATACTCAGATTTTTTTTGGGTAGGGGTGTGATATGCAGAACAAAAGAATCAAGCGATCGAAGCGATCGGGACGATCATGGAGACCAGGCTAAACAGAACAACGTAGAAAGCACTATCGCATCATAAACAGAACTAAAAACGGATATTTGAAATCTTTAGCTTTGAAACTAGCAAAGAACGCAAAGAGTCGACTTGCCATCTGGACTCAGCTAAAGCCTGGTGTCGATCGCTCCAAAAGTGTTCAAACGATCGGGGAGATTATATGGAAAATAACAATAATAATAACAATCTTTTATTGGCTCACACTATAAATTACAAGAATGATATTATATACATTATAAGTTATTAAAGTGTTTATGAAACCAACTTTTGCATCTTTATGTTATTGCAGAATAATAAAGTTAATTCTTTTCTGATTATCAAGAGTATATTTATTTTTCAGTTCTGCCTTCTGAAAGGTCTCTTTTTCGCCATTCAAATTGACTACTTTACGCTTAAAACTGTCCGGGGCCTGGAACCGAACCATCACAATGACGTCACTGTGAGGATTCGCAAGTGACAATTCCTAAATATGATCATGTAGGACGACACGCATTTCTACAAAAAAATACAATAAAATAAAGCACAAACAAGTCAATACAAAAAAATGAAATAGAGTAGAACGCAACACAATACTTAACTAATAAAAGATGGTTCTCCTTGTTCTATAAAAAAATATTGCACGCTCGAGGTCTTGAAAAACTGCGGATGCACGAGCAGAACGCGGGTACATTTAGCAGCATTTCAAGACCTCGAAAGTACAATATTTTGTGATAGAACAAGGAGAACCATCTGTTATTTGTTTTATAATATAAACTTCAATCTAGACGAAGGAAAGTAAGCTATTTAATTTTAAGAACCCAAATAAAAATTTACTAAGCAAATAAACTGACTACAGCGAAAACTCCGTTTTACTGTACTCGACTTGTTTACAACAGTTCTCGTCGCTGATTGCTTCAATTCTGACAGCTTGACATTGACGATCTGAAAACTCGTTTCTTATTGGATGAAATAACCTGCTATAGAAAGAACATGTCGATTGATAAAAGTGAAAGACAGAAATTGCAAGACTGCCGGCCGCAAACGGGCTGTAAAATTGTCAACTGATCAAAACTGTTGCAGGAAACAGAAGTGCTTTCTTTTTACAACGTATGGCCAGCACAGGAGAGGTTAATCTGCACATTGTGATAGTGTTGAAAATGCCTGATGAAAAACATTCATAGAGAAAGCGTTTATAATATAGCGAATTATGAGGCTGAGTTACGTGAGCTGAGGTTCCCGACTATATTTTCTACAACAACTGCATCGTTGTCAGACACTGGCTATTTATTCTGTGGTCTGAAAAAGGATATTTTCATTATCCCAAGGAACAGTGTTTAACTCAGTGCTGCTCTGATGGTAGTGAGTTGCGTAGCTTTTGAGGCTCAGTTCTACTATACGGCTTTCGAAATTCTGGGTTCTTTGCAAGTTTTATCGTCCGTTTTTCATTCACGAACATTCAGGATCCTCTTAAACGAATTTCTACAGGAAACCAGAGAAACCCTATATTGTATTCTTTGCTATTCACTGTTCTGGCTTCAGCATAAAAGTACAGGAGTATTAAAGTTATCGTCGAGTTCTTGGTGAGTCATTTCTTGTAGTTGTGTTGTATCAAACTGTGAATGAATAACACTGTATATTATAACTTCATTGTATTTTGGCGTAGGATAAAGTTAAATACTGGAAGAAAACCAAGGCCACCATGCAGCCACAATATCTTCCACCTCCTCGCTTATTTTTAGCTTTCTCTGAAACTTTGTCGCTGGAGTCCGCCATGTTTGTAACAACGAGTCCTCACAGTGACGTCACGCAGCTCATTTGGCCGCGCGGCAAACCGGACAGTTTTTAGCATAAAGTAGTCAATTTGAATGGCGAAAAAGGGACCTTTCCAAAGGCGGAACTGAAAAATAATTATACTCTTGATAATCAGAAAAGAATGAACTTTATTATTCTGCAATAAAATAAAGATGCAAAATTTGGTTTCATAAACACTTTAAAGGAGAAGACAAAGAAAAATAAAATAAAATAAAAGAAGCAGCAAGGAAGAGGAACTGGGACTAATAAATAATGTTTAGTGGAAAGGTAACTAATGACTTAAAAAAATGAAGAACGTATCTATTCAAGTTTCTTTGGGCGTCGTTCTGAGAGTAAATATGTTTTATTTCTTTGGTAAAGGAAAATGTACTGAGGTCTTTCAGATGGTGACGGATCTCGTGCCAAAGGTCAATTGCCTGGTAGGAAAACATTTGTTTTCCAGTATTTGTACGAACACGTGGTTTACATAAATTTTGTTTGGATGCATACCTTGTGTTGTATGTATGCCGGTCACTGGCATATTGAAAAAGATCATCAAATAGGCTTGGCAAAAGCCCTTTATGCCACAAATGCGTAAATTTGAAGGCGTGGAGGCGGTAAACATTATTTACCGTTAGAATGTCTAATAGGTTTAGGAGAGGGAGAGCGCTTTCAGTATTGGGTCCAGACGTTACTGTAAAAAACATTAATCTTAGGACCTTATTTTGCTTAGATTGTAATTTTTGTAAATGCGTTTTGTAAGCACTTCCCCAAGCTATTACAGCATATGATAGATAGGGGTAGATAAGGTTATAGTAAATTTGTTTAAGTTGATGAATAGAGAGATAGTGCCTTAGTTTTGAAACGATGCCAATATTCCGTGAAATACGAGAGCAAATGTAGGAAATGTGATATTTCCAAGATAGCGAATCGTCGATCATAACACCGAGATATTTTATATGATATTTTTTCTCTAATACGTGGCACGATCCATCTGTGTTCTTTAACTTGATTTCTATATTTCCATCTCTTTTTCTGGAAGATTTTATTACCATGTAATTTGTTTTTGTAAAATTAATAGAAAGTTTGTTTACATCGTACCATTCCTTAATTTTTTTCAATTCAGAATTAACTAATGTTTCGAGGCTTTTAAGGTCACGAGCTGAGGCAAAGAGATTTGTGTCGTCTGCAAATATTCTAACAGTCAAGATCTCCGAGCAGTTTGGTAGATCACTGATGTAAATTAAAAATAGTAAGGGTCCTAATGTACTATCTGTGGAATTCCACAAATCATCACTTGTTTTGGTGACTCTGTGTGCCCTGTAGCTACATATCGTTGTCTGTTTGCAAGGGAATCCCTCTAATTCCGTACGATTCTAATTTCTTCAGTAGTATTTGTTTGGTGGTTTACAGTGTCGAAAGCTTTCGAAAAGTCTAAAAATACCCCACAAGTGTATACATTATTGTCAATTGCTTTTCGTAGACTATCCGCAATTTCACTAACAGCTTGTGCTGTTGAGTGACCTTTCCTAAATCCAAATTGACATTGGAAAATAATATCATGTTTTTCAATGTAATTAATGAGTTGCTTATATATACAAGCTTTTCAAAGGTTTGCGTTAAAGCCGACAAGGTAGAAATAGGGCGAAAGTTTGTTGGGTCCGTTAATTTGCCCCCTTTATCAACAGGGGTTACTTTGGAGACTTTTAAAACATCAGGAACAATGCCTTGTAACAAAGATTCATTAAATATTTATGTTAATGCTTCAGAAATATGGTTCCCGCAAGCTTTATACATCGCTGCGGAACACCAATACATGATTATTTCAAATTGATATTCGCAATGGCGTCATAAATCTCCTGCGTACAGATACCTCGAAACGTAAAGCTCATTTGAAATGATCGTTTAATGTAACAAGTTGGATTCGTATCCGTTCGAGGAAGTTTATCCGCCAGGTTGCGTCCTACGTTTATACAATAAGTATTTAGCTGATGACAGATACTAGCCTTGTCTATATAACATTTGTTATTATAGATAAGCTTTTTGATTATCGGTTGTGAATTGGTCTTTCTGTTTATGAGAATTCCAAAAAGTTTCCATGTAGTTGTTAAGTTCTCCTTATGCAAATCAAATTGTGTCCTGAAATAGGTCTTTTTAGATATCTCTTTGATTTTGTTCAACTTGTTATTATAAGCTTTGTATTTCTTAACCTTTTTCTTGTTCTTTACTTAGGAAGTGCGTCTGAAAGAGTTTTTGTTTTCTCTTAATAGAGATCAAAATTGCATTTGAAATCCATGGTTTTTTTAATTGCTTTTTTTGTTTAGACGCCTTCCGCACTGGTGCATGTATATCGGATATTTCTTGAAGTGTTTGTATAATTACTCTATTCATACTTTCGTTAACATCTTCAGTGACAAGGCTGCTAAAGTTAATATCAGGTAAGGCATTTAAAAAGGCTTCATTATCGAAGTGCGAAAAGTCTTTAAAGTACTTAATTTCATTGGTAATAGTCCCAAGCGGGACGATCGTAAACGACCAGGCCGAGTTCTATCCAAGCGATTGCGATCGCCCCTGGTCTCCATATATACGTCCCGATCGCTTGAACACATTTTCGAGCAATCGGGACGATTGAGGCGATTAATTGGAAACCAGGCTTGAGACGTGCTTATGAAATTTGCCGCGCTTTAAGATTCAAAATTGTACACACAAGTCATTTGGTAATGCGGGCGGGAGGTAAGGAGGCGGAGCAAGGTGGTAATTAGCGATGCATGCAGATGATTACTCGCGCTTGAAACCATTGTGTTTTTGAATTCTAATGAGGTAATGCAATTTTGGCAGATCATTTATTTATAACAAGAATAATAAGGGGCCCAAGATTGTTCTGTGAGGGACTCAAAAGATTCCTCGTTAGCTTCTCTTGTTAGCCACCAACATGGCCGCCACGGCTTGTTATTCAGTTGAATCTCTGGGGATTGGTTGCAAGCCAGCAATAGCAGTAGAAATATTTTGTAAATGCGCGAGTATTTAGCTAATGAGTCTGAAATGCCCGACCGATTTCCTTTCAAATTTGCTGCGGTTAGAGGATAAACGTCCCGGATGTGTCCAGTCATTCTGCGCGATGAGAATAATGAGGCACGATTCAGCTTTAGTTTTTTTGCTTTTGTTTCCCGATTAATTCCTTTTTCACCATTTCACTATTTTCTATTTGGACAACCTTTTTGAAAACGAACGCAAAGAACGTATATGTTTAGATCGATGCGAATGCCATGCTAATTTCATTTATTGTACATTAAAATGCAAAGTCCAACTTTCCATTATTTAGTACTGTCATGGATGAGCAAGACATGCCAAACTGTTCACTAAAAACAGACTGGACTCGTGTAATTTGGCAAGAAAAAAAAATGAGCCGTTACAGTGCCCAGCCAATAGGCCTTTTGCAGCTAACAGTCACGTGCTGATATAATACTTCGTTAACGAATGAATGAGCTCGTGATCCCCATGGGAAAGACGTTGCCATGGATGTTGGATAGCAAGCCATTTTTTAAAACGCTGTTTTAGAAAGATCGACAATCGATTGGAGGTGAAAAATAGCATTTACAAACAGGTTTTGCTAATAACAATACCGATCTCGTACAAGGCTTCTAAATAAATGAAGTTAACTATTTTTTGTCATCCAGTACATTCCTGTACAATGACGTGAATGCCCCGCTGCAAAAGGCCCATTCAAAGCGTTCGGATGTGGGAGCCGGCTACAAAACCTTTGCCTGTAACATTCAGAAATTCGCAAATCTCGGGTATATGCCAGTAGAAATAAGTTTTTCCCGACTAGACGAAGGCAATGAGATAGAGGAGATGTTTTCAAGATGCACGGCACGCTGGCATAGAAGCTGGTACGCTCTTTTTAACTCGACTAGTTCAGAAGAGCCGAGAAGAGGCACGCCAGTCGATCAAAAGGAAGTTGGTGGAAAGTTCACCCGTTCCAATGTCAGTGGGGCTGCTGAAAACACGTGCTTCTTATGTGAAGAGGTTGGAAATATACCTCTTCACAATGTCTCAACCTTGGGGCTGCAGTGGATGCTCGAGTGCGGGATTGTGTGTCGTTATAGAAGACGAAAAGCTAAAATAGCTCATTGCACTGGAGGCAAAATATCAGCACAATACTCAAAAGATGAGGTCGTGGGGAAATTGAGTGATAAACCTCATCGTCTTGATGGTATTGCATTAGCTGAGCTGGTGACGTATATTGAAGATTCGCGGACCAGTGATGGAACTAAGCTACCAGTATTTAAACTAAAAAACCTGGCGAGAATGTATCAGTCCTGTATGCAGCAGCTCGGTGAAAACTCAAACACCCGTGTGAACGCTTCACGTCTTAAAGAGCGCATTATTTTGAAAGTTTCCGAACTTGAGGCTTACAATAAAGGATGTGATATCTACTTGGATTTTAAGAACGATGTCGGAGTTGCATTGCATAAAGCGCACGAGGAAGATTGTGATGAAGAAGCGATGCATCTAGCAAAAAACTGCTGCCATTGTGCGCAAAGATATGCTTGTAAATAAGTACTCATTTACCGGATTCTTTGAGCCTCACTCTCAGGCTAACTCTGTTCCAGCATCACTGTTGTCCTTAGTAAATATGATTTTGTATGGTCCGAACATTGAAACACAA
Source organism: Actinernus sp. WN-2022 (assembly GCA_030867875.1). Lineage (NCBI taxonomy): Eukaryota > Metazoa > Cnidaria > Anthozoa > Actiniaria > Actinernidae > Actinernus > Actinernus sp. WN-2022. The sequence continues at coordinate 16,992,783 of JAOWCC010001679.1, read as the reverse complement.
ACCCGTAGCTCACCTAAAGGGCAAGCCGGTCTTACCATCTCACAACTGCTACAGTTACAACACCTATCTTCGTCGCCGTGATGGGGAAGTGAAGCGTGAGCGACGAAATAAATCACGTGAGACGCCAACATTGCCAGAAATATGGGACAAGATGGCCGCCGCGCATGCGTTTTACTGCATAAAAAATACAAAATGACTGCCGTTTTGTATAAGAAAATGTATGGGAAAAAATAACTTTTCAGAATTCGTAGCCTTCACAGGTTTAACATACTCGTTGCTCGACTCGAAGTTATTAAGGTATCGATCAAACGTTGCACTCACCTTATTACCGATCTACAACGAAGACCAGATTTTCTTCCCGAGCAGTTTGTTTTCTTCACCTTGAAGCTACCAGATTTTCCATACATTTCCTGTAAGATCGTCCAAACCCTACGCAGTTATCGGTCAGTTTGAGGTAGAAGGCTTTGCTGAAGCAGAAGTGCTCGACTCGATGTCAGTAAAACACTGTTTGATGCGTTCTAATCGCCGGTAAAATATGTAATGTCGCAATTCCATTTTCTTCCCGAAGGCTATGAACTTTGGATATAATTAAGTGGTAAAGACGCCATGTTGTGATCTAGATTTGAGTCACAGATGGAAAGAAAACGAGGCAACAAACTCCGCTATACCTTCACCATCCGCCATTTTCTTGTTTGCATGGGTTCTTAGTGCATTGTGGGATTACACACAGGGAGTCCGAAAGCTTGAAGGATATAATTTCGATGTTTTTTTTCGTGCGTTCGCGAGGTTGTAAGTGCATTTCTGTGAGAACAAAGAGACCTTTGAGTTTCCGCCCTTATTCTTTTGCTTTTATTTCTATGTACCACAATGTTTTAGTGTTTTTTAAAAATAAAGAAAGCTTTGGCTTAGCTTAAATAAAGAACAAATCTCTGGCCCTCTCTGTCGTGAAATTCCCGCCACAATTCAAAACACTGTACAGGTTCGTGAAGACTCATTTATACCAAATTATATAATTTATATAATGTCTGACCTGCTCGAGGATTACAAAGCAAAGGAGATTGAATAGAAGCTCAAAATAGGCACATAACTGCCCCTACATTATATAAAGCAGCAGTCTGTCTTCATGCAAGAGTATTTATTTTGTTTTATGGTGCTTAACCGCTAACATTATACCGCGGGCGCGGCAATATCTGAGCCCGAGGAAACCGCTGGCTCATGTCCCAGATTTCTGGTAATGAGTCCGTCGCTATTAAACGCTATGTCATGTATATCATTAAGCTATCTGTAAACCTCCTGAATCCCGGCCAAGTTCCAGTGATCGCCTTCGATCAGCCGTTCTATGCTCTTGCGAAAGAAATACAGTGGAAATGGAGGGACAAATGTAGGCTCGGTTTCAGCCGTTGGGGTGTCGTTTCTCCAAAACCTCCCCCCACTAATGGCTGGGCGCGCGGTCGACACACCGTGTCCGTGACGTCACCTGATTAAAATTCAATATTATTCAATTTGCGTGTTTTGACAAGAAAAGCCGTTTACCCTTTCACGACTGGAGCATAGGCTCTAAACTTTCAAAACACACTGGAACTCTAAACTAAAACTGCAAGTGTGAAATGAATTCTCAAGAACAAACGCCATTTAAAATTATTGAGAAACTAGGCTGCATTATTTGTTACTCTGTAATACTAGTGCCGCTCAAGACACCTCGCTGACAGAAATTAAAAGCCGAAAATTATACGGGGATAAATTAAAGTTCAGATATTATCTCGGAACTATTCTGAGCTAGAGTCGAGTATTCCCGCTCAGTACTTGTGTAGAGTATGTTTTGGAGACCTTAAGAAATGCACAAACTTAGTACATAAGACTTGTAAAACTCGTTTGATGCAGCGATTTTCAAGTGAATTGTGATCGCAGAGTTAAACGCGTAAACGTGGCCTGAGTCAGACGTGATTTCCTCTCTTATAATTCTTTTAATATGGAGTCGTCCGTCTTTTCTTCTCCGATAAAGGCAGCACTAATTTTCTTTGAAGTAAGAATGGCTACCTGGTCTTGCATAGGCAAAGAAATGACTGAACATTACGGGTTTCGCGACCTTCGAGCTTGGTACAAGTGACGGTTTCCCAAGTGACTTTCCAAACCCGGTGCGTACTGACACAGTGTCTTCATGATCATCCAAAAGTAACTCTCTTACTGCTTCCTTGTGCGAATCCTTGAATTATTCGAAAGCAAACTTTTCCAAAGCAAATTTAAACGCATTTCGGAACAGCAATCCAAAGCTTCTGGTCCGGCTTTGAAAAGTTTACAATATAAAATACATTCAGCGACAGGATTTTAGTGGCAAGTTTTTGATTGGCTAAAAACCTCTTACACACTGTTGACACTGATGTCCTTGTGCTATAGCTGTGGCGTATGTGCAAAAGCTTCAACAGCTTCGAGATGATGGTGCATCGAGCTTTGGGTTGCGTTCGGCATTGGAACGCAGCTTCGCTATATTGCTGCCCATGAGATATCCAGAAGTCTCAATCCGCAAGTCTCCATTGCACTTCCAGTATCCCACTTGTTTACTGGATGCGATACTGTATCTTGTTTTGCTGGAAGGGGGAAGAAGACAGAGTGGAACTGTTATTCCGACGTGACCGCTGCCTTCCTCGACTTAGTTAGTAACTCCTCTGAGGTCAGCGACACGTGCGTGGCAAGTCTGGAACGGTTTGTGGTACTACTATATGACAGGACAAGCAGCAAAGCAGCCGTCAATGACGCTCGGAAGCAGCTGTTTGTGCAGAAGGGCAGACAGTTTGATGCCATCCCACCAACGAGAGCAGCATTGTTGGAGCACTGCAAACGTACAGCCTATCAGGCAGGCCACATCTGGGGGCAAGCTCTGACTTCGAACCCAGTACTATCGAGTCCACAAGAAGGGCTGGACCTTGGATGGCGGTGTTGGAGGCCTTTCTGGACAATATTGCCGGATGTAACACGGTCTTGTCAGGAACTTGTTCGATGTGGATGTAGGAAGGGATGTCGGGGAAGCTGTTCCTGTGCCAAAGCCAGTCTTAGCTGCACGGCCCTCTGTAAGTGCGCAGAAGATGGTGCAACAATACATAAAGCACTGGGGCATGAAAGAGATGAATGTTCGCCCTTGCGATGTAAATCTTCACTTTACACAGTTGTTAACGGTATTTAATTTAAGCCGTTTTTCAAGGATTGCATGTACCACGATTGAACGTAAACTACTGTATAACTATATCAAATGTCCAATGGTCTTAAATAAAAAAAGGTGTCACTCACGGTTGATTTTGTTAACATAAATATACCTATACTCTTTCCCAATGAAAACTCCAAAATGTCTATGTATTTACATTTTTAATTTTTGATCTTTAAAGTAAAATGTAGTACTATAATGGTAGGCGAACTTCAACTTCCGGTATAACACGACGTCCATTTTGAAAAGTTTTTTTTTCTTAAAAAAAGTTTTGTTGATTTGTCAACCAGCAAGCATATTTCATGTTTTCCATTTTACGCTAAATCTCGTTCGTGCATAATGAGTGATTTTAAAGCCCCCAAAGACGTATTTTGGTCTAACTTCCGGTTCGTGTACTTTCACTTCCAGTACAACATGGCCGCGATTTTGAAAATTCGTATCAGTAAATCCGAAACCTGTAACTTTTCGGGATGGCACTATATCCATATTTGTTCAGCACCTCAAAGTCTATCTTTTCGCCAAATTTCGTACAAAAAGTGAACAATCCATGCACGTATCCGCTAGACTATAGAGGTAAAGGAAAGAAGAAAAGAATCCGCGTATGTACATGAGGTTATTTTGTAAAGAGCTCACTCCTTTCTCGTATTTTGATAGGTGCAGATGATTCCTGAGAACGTTTGCAAGCACATGAATATCTCTGTTAGCCCCATTGTGTCCATAAATGGGTTTGGAAACAAGAATTTCTCAAAACCAGTGACCATTAAATTGCCTTATCCATGTCCAGGACTGCAACGTACAGGGGAGGTACAGTTGTGTATCTTGGAGAATAGAGAAGAAAGATATGACCATGAATGGACGGACATCACGGAGACAGTCTCCCTGAAGCAGCTGAGGACCTCGGTAGTGTTTAGTGTTTCACATTTCACTGAGTGAGTCTGTATTACTTTGACTGTTAAAAAGCATTACTGTCCATCTTTTCCGGCCTTGCCGTTGGTTGTTTTTGTCAAATATGGTACATACATTAGATTTAATTGTCTATGATTACTTTTATTGTATACTCTACTAAATGTAGAGTATACAGCTATTTCAAAACAGGTTGTCGGTAAATGTGACTTAAGCCCATGTTGTTGCTATCTCCTCAACAAAACCATTTATTTCTTGTTAACAGCTTCGTCGTAACCGGGAAATCAGATGGATCATCTTCAGACGATAAACAGACATTATCCCATTGCTTTGAAACACCTGTAACTGTTACTTTTGGGGCATATAGAAAAAAACAAGACATAAAACCACCCTTTCTTCTATCCTTGGGATGCGTGCTTCAACACAGAGAAGAGGAGTTTAACGAAAAAATGAAAGGTCAGTACAAATACGGCACAAGTATTTATAGTGTCTCACCCTTGTATATTACATTGTAGTTAAAAATAGCAACGCTTAATAAACACCGGTAGCAAATGTACTAGTTAGTGAAATATCGTAGAATCCCATGCATGTATAGTCCCCCTCTGTAGATAATCACCCCCTTGTGTACGTGTATTATCCCCTCCTTTCGACTCCATGCCCATGACCGCGCCCACGTATATGATTCCCACTGTAGATAGTCCCCCTTCATGGATAACCCCCTATCGATTGTCTTTGTCAATAAAGCTTTTTTTTACATGTTACTGAATTGTACTCTGTAGTTTAATATATAGAAAGAATAGACTCCTCGTGGTTTGTTAATTGCCACTAAAGAAAATGCTGTTACATATGAAAGAGAAAATCAGTGTTGGCTGTTTTTTTTCTCTTTTTCCCTGCGATATTGAAAGAACCGTGCAAAATAGCTTGTTGCTTTTCGAAATAGGTGTGTACCCCAAACCTATGTGCTATGCCACTTCTTTGGTCGACATGATAACGTTAATTGACGTTGTTGTATAACTGTGTTCATCTTTAAGGCATCGGGTTCGAAGTTTTAGAATTCTTACCTGCTGATTTTGAGATGATGCACAACGACAAGGCCTACCCAGTGTTTCAAAGAGGTTTATACGAAGAGAAGAAATCCGGAGATCAAGTTCCAGCGTATCTACAGTAAGAAACTTGTTTTGTATTCTTTGTTCTCTACGTAACGTTAGATAGAGTACTCAATGAGTAAAGTAAATCATTTTCTCTTGTTTTATTTTGTTAATTCTCAAGTGACAGACTCAACTAAATCAGTGCCAGTTTCTTAGGTTAAATTTGCTCAATCTAAGCACTTCGCCCTCCACTACGTACTATAATCTTAAAATGTGTGCACGATTCTCTGGTTTAAAGATAATGTTTGCTACTCCTAGCTTACGTCACTGCTTAATGATTCTATCACTAGACTGGAGGCATGGAGATCACATGAAATAGCACAGCGCATGCGTCAAGTCATTTTGCACAACGTGCGTTAAGGTCTCGATAAAGGTTCAAAATAGAAACGTTCCGTAAATACGTTTTTTCGCAAATTCTAAATCTGAAAGCCCTAGCATCACAAAATATTGTTTGTAAAGCCTTGAAAATGCGACTTTCTGATTTCCCGCTAAAAAAGGCGCGAAAAATGATTGACAGCTGCTGTCATTTCTGCGCTACTTTTCGTTCATAAAGATTTCTACGTTAATGCAATGCCCAAAAGTGTAAAAGTAGATCGTTCTTGGTGCCGTATTCAAAAAGAAGAAGAAAAGAGAAAAGCAGCACAATTTAGTTTGTGATAACTTAGTTTGTGAGTAAATTTGGCAGCAGGTGTAAAGTCCTTAGGATAAACAATGGCTGGAGGGATTTAGAAGTGAGAATCATCGAAGACCGAAAGTCCACAAAGAATCAAGCAATAAAGTTTTGTTATCTTCAATCGATCAAAAAATTAAAGAAAACTCAATACAGGAAGCTAAGGTTTGCCGGTTTTGTTTCAGCGCGATCAAATTAGAATGACAAAAACAGTCTATCATGTACATGGTGTGGATCGAGCAGCGCTTCAATGGATTTCCTTGCCTGAAATTAATTGTTCGCTTATTGTGGTGCCATTTTACTGTACTCCTAAAAGAGTGTTTTTTCCCCTTGAAATTAAACTGGAATCGACACTAGTTTCTGTAGAAGTATCGAGCATCGATGAACTGTATTCTGCAGCTCGTCTGAACTTTGTAATCGGCCGAGACTGAACACAATATGAATCGCTCTGATTGGCTAATGTTGATTAGATTACCCTTGGAGGCGAGACGTCTTAGTCAACCGTGAAATGAATCGAAAACCTTTATCGGGCTGTTTCTCGGCTCTTCTTTTAGGCCAAAAACAGACCTGTGTTGAAGTCCAGCCTCTTCGCGTTTTGTCCAATTTTCCTAAATTGTTCACGAGTCGTAGAAAACAGCCGTTTCTCAAATTTTGTGTCGGGGAATTTCGAAATTCTTTTTGCTTCAGGTTTTATGACCTGGTTTTTATCAAAATGGGATGAAAAACTACTTTTTCAACTTTGAAAAACGATAAAATCTGTAATACGCAATATACTAAAAATACCCGACAGTATTTGAGACAATTTAGTTGGGATTCTAAAGGGCTAATTAAGAAAAAAAAATGTTTCAAAGCCTGAGGGGTTGAACTTCTTCTGGCGGACGGAGTCATTTCGCGTTAAAAAATTACAACATCTACGCTTTTAACTTTTGCTCAAAACGGATTAAATATATACTTTCTTCAATTCAAGACCTATAAAACTGTATACAGTACGTCTATGCGGCTTTAATTGCGATGCTGCAAGAGCGTTTTTCCGAAATGACTCATCGAACCTTTACCAAGTGAAGAAGTCCCTCTTATTGAAAAGTCAAAAACTACGAAAGAAACCAACTGGAGAGCTAACGCAGTTAGCCAGAAATAACTCAAGAAACAATTACACAAAAGGCTGACTACCTTGGCGTTACAAAGCCGGAAAACCGTATCCAACTGCTGTTTCCCACCATAATCACATAATACAATGGTGGCGAACAATGACACGAGCTTGGAAATTTCAACCGAGAAAGAACAAACGCCAGACCTAGCAGAAATGTTCTCTGCTATGTTATCTGAAATGAGAGAGATGAATCAGAAATTCAACTCATTCACGGAGCCGCTCGACCACAAAGTGGATGAAAGCGAGCTTCTAGACACCGAAGAGAATCAAGAGGAAGACAGCGAGTCAACTGACGCTCGTGTAAGGAAGCTCACTTTTTCTTTTAAAATACAAAATTCCCGAAGACAAGGCCCAAACAAAGATCGACAAATATCTGAGACCCACTAATGTCGAAGGGCTTCAAACGGCCCGGGTCGAGCCATTGATCTGAAACCAACTCCCAGCGCCAGTCCGTACACAAGACTCTAAGTCGCAAAAAAAAAAATAGTCTAGTAGCATCGATGGTTGCAATGAACAAAGCGACAGCCGGGCGCTACAACAGCAAAAACAAGACAAAGAGCTTCGTTTTATATATCTCACAAATGCCATGGCTTTGTCAATACAGTACTACCGCAACATAAATCAGTGGCACACGCCGACAGGCCATGTGAAAAGATCTCCATAAGATTAGTACTATATATGCAGCACAACAACATGGCCTTTTAATATTTAAGGATATGTAAATATTCCATTGCTAATGCTAAAAAACATGTAAAAGTAAAATCATTCCAAACAGAAAATACAATATATGTCATTAATGCAGTACTTTTAAAACGATCCATGTGGTAAATCTATCAGGCTCGTGTTGCTCAATGGCCCGCTTGATGGCAGGGGTGATGCTGCGTGTAGAAGCAACTGGAATCGATGTCGATACTCTTAGCTTGTTCTGCGCAAAGGACTGTTGGTCACTGGATATCACATGGTTGTTTATTTAAGAAACAACCACTTATTTAGCAGCTCTAGGAACTCTGACACGAATTACCTTTCCAAAGTTGGCTTCTTGCACTGTAACGGCGGCGGTAAATTCGGCATCTGCAATTGCTCTTAATTGTCTATTTGTGCTCTGTTTGAAGCTCTATAGGTAAGTAAAGGTCTAGGAAATAGACACTCTGTTCTCGGATTCTAAATGGGTAACACCCACTGTTAGATGATCATCTCTCCCTGTCAAGCAAAATGTACTCTCATTACAGTCAGAACATGTTGTTTATCTGTGAACCCTAGCTCCAGGTGGGTGAAACCTCGTCGTTTACCTGTGATCTTTCAGTACTGACGGTTAGGGTTAGGTTTGTGGTACGGGTTAGGATTATTACTCGGGCTGCCTGTTGGCCGTTATTATTTTTTTGTTCATTGCAACAAAATCCAGTCCTTCCCGGTCCATCTATACACAGCAACCCCGTAATCAGAACAGTTTTTTTATCGTAGTCGTGCGCGTACCTCGTGGCGCTAAATCCAGTCGCCATCTTGAAATTCAGTGTGGACGCTATTCTTGTTTGACTTTGAGGTATGTTTCGTAGGTTTTATGCCACATTTCATCGCATTTCATTTTACTCTCGGTCATAATACATACCAGCGCAAACACCGTGATCGGTAGGCCAGCACAAAATATTTTTTGACCGTGTTTTTGGCTGGCTTTTAGGCCTATCTCTTATCGATACCTGTGTCTGTGGCTGTGTTATACTATACAGCCTTTACAGGTATAGCGATTTATACCTACAGCGAAATATAGCGATTTACTAGCAAATATCTATACTGTAGAGTAACTCATAACTGCTCAACCATCGAAGTCTGAAGATATCTGAACTCCTGAACTGTGAGAGCAACACTGTCACTCGCCAACACGAATTAAGCCAGAATACACACTCACTGTCACTTCACAGCACAGAATTACCCGAGAATTATGATGAGCCAAGCAATGCCAATGTTCAACTGCTCTCAAGGTAAACTTCAATCTACTTTGGTCTTTTATTGTGGATTATTGTGTATGATTATAATGTGAGTAATCTGCGCAGGCTGTATATGATGCTCAAATATAATCTAGTATATCCTGTACGTTTTTTTTAAACAACGGTTAATTTATATATGTTTTAATTTGACGAACCTTTGCCTGAGAATAATCTTAACCTTATGGAAAATGCAACTTGTATATGTCTTAAATACCAACATAATCCTAACTATTTCATAGTAGACTAGGCTTCAATAAACAAACTTACTGAAGAAAAATGAAACAAACAAGAAATAGCTTTCAATATAGTTATAATAAGCATGTTTTATTCGTCAGCTCAAGTTCCACAGAAAAACAACATTTATATCAGCTGGAAGGTTATTAGATCATGTTTATATAAAACAAAACGGTACAACTTTAGAATACCCGGCCACTATAAACACTTGGGAGTCGTAGCTACTGGCTACATACATACCTGCAATTGTATGGTGTAGAGATGGCTACGTGGCTACATGGCTACTTGGCTTGTAAAACACAAGCATGCCAGGTATGTGTTCCTCGCTCAATCCAAGTGTGAGTATGGCCAAATTACACAATGGTCTAGGTACACAAGCGCGGACACAAAGAGACTAGCTGAAAGTATGTTGTAACGGTTTAGATTATTATTCAAGAATCCGGCAGTATTACAGCAAGGTTCTCCGCCATGTGAGTCTTTATCATTTGTGCAGCGCCTTTAAAAATGTCATCCTCTAAACTTCAAAGGCTTGGAAGACAACATGAGAGTACATGGATGGAGTTGCATCAAAGACTCATACCCATTTCCATGCCTTTCGATATATATATTCGGAGTTATTTTGTCCTGCTCTTTATAATTCGTAAAGAACGCGGTGCATTAATGAGTTCCGAAGGCGACTTTTCTGTTTGTTGACTACATCAGTCATCACAGCGTTCGTGGTTGGAAATAACAGGTATTTTAAAATCAGAATTTATTCAATATTTAGAAATGGGTCAGTTCAGATATTTCCCAAAGTTATTGCTATCAAGAACCATGATGTAGGATGCATTGATCATTTACAAAATGAAACTGGTTCAATATAGGTCCTCAATATATATATAAATTACATGCACCTTTGTTATGGAGAAGCCATATACAACACTGTCAGCCGTGTTGTATCACATATCCAAACACCTCGAACTGAGTTTAAAAAACTCCGCTTCGCGTCGTTTTTCAAGTACTATGTCAAACACGAATTGGAGTTTTTCATCAGGGGTTCCAAATATTGAGAAAACAAATGAAACCCGAGAGGCGTAGCCTCGAGGATTTTATTGTTTTCGAAATATTTGGAATCCTCTGATGAAAGACGAACAATGAGTGTTTGACATGTCTTCTCAGGCGAATGCAAAACCGACAATTTACATACGCTTCTTTTCAAACTTCATTAGAAAGTATTGTTTACCGTTTGACTGTTGTATCTAATTATTCAATAGATGGCTTATTATTCTTTTTTGATGGCAGTGATTTCAACTAGCGTACTAGTAGTGTAGTGGACAAGAGTTAGTACAAGCAGTCGGAAGGGTCGAGGTTCGAACTGCAGTGGAGGCAGACTTTTTCTTTCTATGTCATTCTTTATTTCTTTACTTCTTCGCTCCTTACTTGTAGTTTTTCAGTATGCAATTAGTTAGTGTCATGAATATGATGATTAAGAAATATTGATCACTAGGTTTGGAAATCTGATCAAACACTAGTGCATTTGGAACTGGTGTTTCATTGGATGTCAAGATGCATCCACCTGACGAAGCTTCGAACAAGGGTTTCACCGGGTATCAAGACCCATGCATGTGACCAAATACAGTTCCTCCATTGGATGACTATCTCATGAATTATTAATGAGTTTGAGAAGTTCAGTTCTCAGTGTTTGGATATGTGATACAACACGGCTGACAGTGTTGTATATATTACATCAGAAAGAAGGGTAGTCCAAAATAGAATTCCTGGAACGCAAAATATCAAGGAAAGCAACCTGCGGGCCAAACAACGTGCATCTTGAGGAAGTCCTATCCCCCCCCCCCCCCCCCCCTCCACATTTCTAATGGTGCTTCCCTTGGCCACTGAAAAAAAATTATTTATGGGAGTACCCCTTCCTCCATAAAGGTGGGACATAAACTGGGGGACATGCTGCAGGAACATGTTGCAGTGACACCCCTAGTGTGCACTGCGCCATTTCACGAAATAATCATGTTGCAGGGACAAAATTGTGTTCCGCAACACTTTTATCGTGAATGATGCAATATTAATTTATTGGAGCACTGCAATAGATTCTAGTTAATTGACAACTCTTGCTGTGTTTTGGAGGCTGAAGTTTGGAACTTGGTTCTCAGAAAGCCCACTCAAATAATTATCTTCAAACGGGCTTCCTGTGCTTGGATATGCTTTCCCGCCTTTTTTGTCACGTGAGCTTTTTCGTACCTCACGTGATCCCCTTATCCAATGAGATTCCAGCTTGGCCGACTGCATGGTCTGATCTTGGCAGGCTGTTCATTCATGTTTTCCCCAGGCTCGCAGTTCAAAGCCTTGAAAATTTCCCACCCAAGCCTCCCCCAAACTGCTCAGGCTCCACCTCACTTTAGATTTACCATCACATATGATTACAAAATAAATATATTTATATATATATAATAATAATAATAATAAAAAAGAAAGAAATAATAATAATTCTGCAGCTGTAGATTTACATACTCTCTCATAATAGTTTATGTCATTTATAGACAATGGCTTTGTTGACGCTGAAATGACATGCACATGCATATAGCATATTGAACTGAATAGTGGACATGCCTGCCTCCTTAAGGTAACTATTCCAATTTAGTCGATAATTATTATGAGGTTTTTGCCGTCATTTGCCTAGAAAATTGTTACTGTTATTGTATTTTATATTAGAAGAATGTTCAATAAAGTAAGGGAATGGGGATGAAGCGCTCCTTTAGTCACACTTTGGCCCCCATAGACTCGATTTTGAGAGGGCCAACTCCCTCCAGTCCGTACTGCCTGGACCTAGGTTAGAGAAGGCCCAACTCCCTCCAATCAGAGAGGAGGCCCAACTCCCTCCTCTCTACCCTGGAGTGCTTTCACTTGGATTGTTGCTGATGCCCAACTCCCTCGTCCATCCATTGTCTGCATCCCCCTGGGCCGTAGGCTACATTTGCTACATGCTATTCTCCTGCAGTACTGGGGCATACAAAACTTTAATGAGCATTTCATTACCCACTTCCCCATTGGCAGCCACAAATGAGTTGTTGTTTTATTATTTAATACTAACTTTATATATTTACGAGTTTATTATTGAGGAAGAGGAAGTCAATTAAGTGCACACTAGGGGTATCGCTGCAACATGTCCCTGTGACAAGACTTGCATGTAATGCCCACTGCATCATTTTTGCAGCAACATGTCCCTGCAAAATGTTCCCTGGTGTGTGCTCACCTTAAAGAGTGTCTGGCTGCATGGACGTATAGTGGCCCGAGTGAAAGCCCAGTGGGGCTCTTGTTATTTTTAAAAGTAACAGTCATTCCATTGCCAGTCATTCCAAGTTTCTGTGGCTCATTGGTAAAGTTCTGGTTTTGCACACCGAAGGTCTCTGGTTCAAACCCCGCCGCGGGAAATCGAAATGTAGGATATAAAAGTAAGATTTATTAACTAGAAGTAATCCTAGATTATCAAAGTGCGTTGGACATATTTTTTGTAAGAGAAAGGACTGGGCTTCCTGTGGTAACACAAAAATACTGAAAGATTGTTGCAATGATGTGGATTGTGGGTGTAAATAATCCTGATCAAAAATGCTTGTTTTAACCAATGTGAAAATTTTGAATGTCTTGACTTATAAGTTAATATACAAGAGGATGCATCTGGGTATAAAACTGGAATTATCTTTGTGTAAGATTAAGTCATTGGATGCAATTCTTATGTGGCTATATTTGTACATGTGTGTTTTATATGGTTAGCAAGCAGCAGGGAATTCTGTCTACGCATGCGCTAGAAATTATCCGCGCGGGTTTCCTGTGTGGTTGTGCCGGGAAATAAAACAAATATGGCGGCGTGCTTCGTACGATTTGGTTTCCCCTACCTGCATTTTACTCGATTTGTTCAACACGAATTTTTCCTGAGAGTACTTGTAAAATTTGTTGTCGGAAGTGTGAAAAAGATGTTGAATATACTCGAAATAGAGGTTCAATTTAAATTTCTATCCGAGCTGCTTCGGTACCGAGGAGAGCCCTGCTAAATTCGTATCATATATTGCAAAAAAAAGTAACAAAACATCCTGGAAAGTCCTCAGGATACCGGCTTTTTGTTATATCAATTTTTTCCTCATGTCCATTTTAATAACAGCTTGTAAGTGCTGAACAGAAAAAGTTGAAAGACCACTAAAAAGGAGTCGTAGGTTTACCGTTTAGCCATGCACAGCCAGAAAGAGTAAACCTCAAAAAGAGAAAGCAGAATAAACACTTTTGGGCTACATTTAAGAGGAACAAATGGGGAGGTTATTCCCTAATTCTACCAATCAAAACCCTGTCTGAAAACTAAGAAAATGGAGTTGTATAGCTTAAGTGCATGAGGGCTCTTTACATGTAATATTATAAAAAGAAATATATTCTGTAGACACAGATGGACAAAAGAACAGACTATTAAACATGACATGCATGCCGTTTAATATGAGATCAGGCAATCTTTATTTATAATTTCTAGTACATGTATATACCAGAGTAATAATTCTACAGGCTTCTTCCTAGCCTGTTTACAACCTACCCCACATACTTGAAGATTATATCCTTAACTAACAAAACTTCTACATTTGTATTTTGTCTAAGTAAGGGCATTAGTGGGAAAGAATTTCCCAATTTATGACCCTGACTATAGTTCAAAGAATGTTGTAACTCTGCAGGGTTGTCAAGATTTTTGACCACATTCTAATTGCTATATATGACTAGTGAATGACACTCCTGACCAGTTATATATGACCGTATTAACTTGAACAAGAAAGGGAACAGTGTCCATTATTTATAAATTGTGTCATTCAGTGCCACAGTCAACTCTGCAAAAAAAAGTAAAAGAATTAGGGGAGGTAGTAAGGAATGTGATTATTCATTGAAGTAATCATGCAAATATTGACAATGGACAAGATAATGGGGGGATAATGGTACACCCACAGCTTGACTCATTAAACTCTGCACTTCTGAAGCAAGGTCAAAATTAGTAATTTGTACTCTGTTATCTTGAGATTTTGTGACCAAAAATGACACAAAATTAGTTTGAAAGACTTGTTAATATGAATGGTACTTTATAATACTCGGTAGTTTAAATTGAGGCAAGTCATGTTATAACAAAGTTACAGTATGTGCAAAATCGACACCTTTATAAATTTTCCTGTACAAACAGTCACATGTTTGCAAATTATGGCAGAATATTAATGCATTCACAAATTTAGCAAGTAACGATAAATAGATGAGGTACTATTCATCTATTAAAGAAAAGGCAGTACTAATAATAAATATATAAACTTCGGGTTCCTTGCCAACGCGACTTCAATCGATGCGCTTATCGATTTATTTCATTTCGTTCGAATCTATTAGCCCAGATAAGTTTCGAGCTCGCGGCGGTCGCTGTCGCACGTTTTCAGTAAACTAAAAACACTATTTAAGCATTTTTTAAAGACAAAACCTTGTAACTAAAGTTTATTTTGAAGCATATAGAGTGCACTCAGATAGTTTTCATTCTGGTGGGTTCGGCTAGATTTCGAGATAAATGCTCGACCGTTTTCTATCCCGTTTCTCGAACAAGCACGTAAAAAAAGCAAAACGTTCAATTAGAAATACAATCCAGGAAAATAATTCGATTTCAAAGATTTATACTGGACTTGAATGACTGATTCTCTGGAACTGAAATTATAAAACAACAGGCAGTCGTGTGGTGTTTTCAAGTTGTGTTTATCCTCGATGAAGTAAACCAGGTCGCAAGTTAAATTTTGTGTGGCAATGAAATATAATACGACTTTACCATACGTGCGGCAATTTTGAGAGAGTTGAATTTTTCTGAAATGTGAAGAATAACGTTGAAATGATAAGAAAATGTCAATAATATTTTGGTGGGTCCGGCTAGATTTTTAGCTACATGAAGATGAACGTTTTTGGTTAGTGGAGACTTCACATTCGGGTGTATAAAGTTAACCTTTACAAACTCTTCAGATATTTCACGACAAACTTATGTTGAAAAAAATCAGTAGCGACATTTTATATCTCCTGCATATAAACTCCAAACTTTAACTTACCGTTTATCTTGACGTTGACCACACAGCTCAGAAACAGCAATCCTATCAGGCAGAGACCTTCCAGTTCGCGCCAAATTCAATTACTTGTGATAGGACGTCCGATTGAGTGCAGTTTACTATTAAAATTCGCCAGAATCACTCCAAAATCAATTATTAAGAAAGGGAAAATATCAACAGAGGTAACAAGTTGATCAGGAAATTTCTCGTCCTTAATTGTTTGATTTCTGACTGATTTTTAGTTGTAAACAAAGCCAAAGGCGTTTTCTGTTGAAGATCCCACGGCTGACACGAGGGAAAATCCCGATTTTTTTCGACGCTTCGGTCAATTTTCCTCCAAAGAGAGTCCTTGCTGACTTTCTAAGTATCTGAAACATACTAGAAAATAGGTACAAAAACTTGAAAAGGCATTTTTGAGCGGACAGAGTCTTGTAAAAGCTAAATTTTCATTCAGCTCTGTCCGAACACTCCTTTTTCGTTCACATGTGAAAACGCTGCTTGGTTAGCACATTTTGCTGTGTGGTATACAGTGTAAAGCAATAAATGTGATCCTTAGCATAAGATGCAAAAGACCCATTTACGTTTTGTAACGATAAAAGAGAACAAATAGAACTTTTAGACGATTTGTCGGAATTATTAAAGCAGCTACCAGAAGAAAATATTCTGATTTCTGGAGATTTTAATTGTGCCCTGTCCACTAAAGATAAATTGGGCGGAGTATCAGTTGATGCAAAATTATCAGTCATTGAAAGGATCCGTAAATTAATGGTACAGTTTCAGCTAGTTGATATCTGGAGAGAGAAACATCCAACTGGCCAGGAGTACACATGGAGGGATAAAAGCCATAAGGTACAGTGCCGGCTAGATTATGTCCTTATATCCGCGCATTTATCGTGTATAACTAAAGACTGCACTATTAGCTATGCTCCTTTTTCAGATCATTCTGCCGTATTCATTCACATTCAAAGTAAAGAATATAAATCAAAAAGAGGACCAGGGCTCTGGAAATTTAACTGTTCACTGTTGAAAGACAAAGTATACACTGAATCATTACGAAATAATTTTAGTACTTTCCTAGAAAAACACAGCGACGCGAAGGACAAAGGACTCCTATGGGATCTAATGAAAATGGCAATTGCTAATTTTTCTATTTGTTTTGCTAAGAAGAAAGAAAGACGTAAGCGAAGTGATGAAAAGGCCTTCCTAGCAGAATTAAATAAGCTTCAAAAAAATATCGAACGCGCCGAAAATGATAGCATCAAAACAGAATTGCTTCAGAAAGCCAATGATGTGAAAAGTAAGCTAGATAAACTACTAGATTTGAAAATACAAGGCACGATTTTACGCAGTAAAGTAAGATGGTTTGAGAATGGAGAGAAAAACTCAAAATACTTTTACGGTCTAGAAAA
Organism: Actinernus sp. WN-2022; assembly: GCA_030867875.1. Taxonomy (NCBI): domain Eukaryota; kingdom Metazoa; phylum Cnidaria; class Anthozoa; order Actiniaria; family Actinernidae; genus Actinernus; species Actinernus sp. WN-2022. The sequence continues at coordinate 16,976,011 of JAOWCC010001679.1, read as the reverse complement.
AAGAAGCTACAACCGAAAACACATTAAAAGTCATTGATTCCACTATTGAAGAACCTATGTTAATTTTAAAAGAACAACAGAAATTTTATGAAAAATTATACACATCAGAAATTCCAGAGGCAAATCCTGAACAGGATACTTTTCTAGATAATGTAGAAGTAGACAACAAGTTGTCAGAAGAAGAAAAGAAGTTGTGTGAAGGTTTACTGACAACAGAGGAATGCTTTTCAGCATTAAAGAAATTTAGAAACAATAAAACGCCTGGCTCTGACGGACTTTCTGCAGAATTTTACATGTTTTTTTGGAATGACTTTAAAACACTAATTGTAGATAGTTTCAATTCTGCCTTTAGAAATGGCAAACTGTCAATTACACAAAGACAAGGTATAATCACGCTTTTACCCAAAAAAAACAAAAATGTCTTGCTGCTAGAAAATTGGCGCCCTATTTCTCTTTTAAATGTGGACTATAAAATAGCAACAAAAGTTATCGCCAATAGGTTAGAAAGGATGCTTCCCAATATTATTAACCCTAATCAAACTGGTTACGTAAAAGGCCGCTACATAGGAGAAAATATACGTCTAATCTCCGACGTTATGGATTATACGTTAAGCCGTAACCTTTCTGGCATTGCTCTTTTTTTGGATTTCAAAAAAGCATTTGATACTATTGAATGGACATATATTTTCCGCGTGCTTCAAAAATTTGGTTTTGGCCCCCAACTAGTCAGTTGGGTTAATTAAACTTTTCTACACAGACATTTTTAGCTGCGTGTTGAATAATGGCTATGCAACACAATTCTTTACTTTAAGTCGTGGAGTAAGGCAAGGCTGTCCTCTTTCTGGTCTTCTATTTGTTCTTGGAATTGAATTACTAGCACTTGCAATAAACGCCGACAAAAACATAAAAGGCATACATTTTTTTTGGGAGGAGGTCAAATTGACGTGTTAATGTACTTGTACAAGCAAGCACAACCAAATTCTTACTTATTTTCTAACTTATTTAGTATCAGTGAAATTGTTAAAAAGTATAGTTTTATTATGATTAATAGAAGGATTATTATGAGTGAAGGTGTTAACTAAGTCTAAGCATTTATAAATGGCTTGGTTATATTAAGTTGACAAGGGAGATGAAGTTGACAAGGGAGATAAAGTTAAGTATGCTAAAATATGTTTTACTTACTTTTTCATGTTTTTCGCTCGTAGTCTGGTTATGTTTACTCTTTGCTCTTGACTCTCTTGAGTTTTGGGCTTTACCCTTGGACGTAAATTAGTGTAATATGGATCTAAAAGTTTTATATATAGTTAATTATGTGACCTAATAAGAGATAACAAAGAGAGCAATAAGTTAAGAGTCAGAAAATTAGGAATTTAGCTTACCGTAAACATGAGCTGTTGATCAAAACAAAACGGCTGATTCGGATGACGATTATAAATGCGGATGATACTACTTGTTTTTTAAAGGACACAGATTCAGTGCAACATTTGTTTCAACTCTTAGATCTTTTTAGCCGCGCCTCCGACCTAAGAATAAATAAGTCAAAAACAGAAGCGATGTGGTTGGGAAACGCGCATACATCTTTAGAGAAACCTTTTGACATTCAATGGCCTCAAAAGCCTATCCTGGCCTTAGGGATATACTTTACCTACGATAGGGACACTAATGACAAGTTAAATTTCTATGACAAGCTAGGTAACCTTAAAAAATTATTAACCGTTTGGGAGAAAAGAAATCTTACTTTATATGGACGCATTAACATAGTCAAAACATTGGTGCTATTTAAGCTAATTTATAATGCATCAGTTTTGACCCTACCAAATAATTTTTCCAAATTGTTTGACAAGTGTACTTACGCCTTTATCTGGAATAACAAGCCTCCTAAAATAAAGAAATCTACCCTGATAGGTTGCAAAAATAAAGGTGGTCTCAATATGGTCAATTTTGAAGATATGGAGAGAGCGATAAAAAAATGCTGGTTAAAGAGATTAACGAATAAGCATCCAGATGCCTGGAAAATAATCCCTCTAAATTCTCTTTCTCGTTATGGAGGGACATTTCTTTTCAGATCTGAGTATGATATGAAAGTCTTAGAATTGCCCCGCCTTCCTATGTTCTATAAATTATCTTTGAGTTACTGGCAAGAGCTAAAGCGTGCATGGCACAGAAGACACCCGAGCCCACCAATACAAAGTGAAATAATATGGAATAATGTCAAAATTAAGATAGGAGGTTCTTCCGTTTTATATAAAGACTGGTTAGTAAAGGGTGTCACACACATTGGAGACTTGTTCGATGGAGAAAATCAACCACTTAATTTCTACTCCTTCCAAGAAAAGTTTGATATCAAACAGTATGCTGGCTTAATAAATGCAATTAAGATTCATATAAACGGTACGCAAAGATCAAGCGAACATTATAGTATCCCAGAATGGTTTATAGATTTCCAAAAGGTTGCGGCGAAAAAAGTTCGAAACGAACTTGTTGAACAGCAATTTAATGCCCCAACAGCTGAACATACAATCAAAGCTCGTGGTATTTCCGAATGCAATCTAAAACAAATTTACAGCCGGCCTTTTACCGTTACAAAAGAGATAACAATTAGTATGTTTCAATACAAGTTTGTCCACAACATTCTAGCAACAAACAACATTTTATATAAAGCCAAAATCAAAACAAGTGATAAGTGCCCCTTTTGCAACGAAAAACACATATTGGAGCATTTTTTTTTTCGATGCGTAAAAGCTGTTAATTTTTGGGAATGCTTCGTAAGCTGGTGGCAAAAATACACTTTGCAAAAGATTACTTTAGATGTGTGCTGCATCTTATACGGCCAGGTTGGGCCAATTTCAAATAAGAAGCTCTTAAATTATGCACTAATAATAGCAAAATACCATATGTATACAGCGTTTATTAAGGACACACACTTTTCTTTTGATAACTTCCTTACCCTGTTGCGCGAAAAAGCTTTACTCGAAAGAGAATGTGAGCACGACGAGGCGAGGTACAAGAGAAGGTGGAAACCTTTAAGTAAGTGGCTAGAGGTGATACATTTTGATCATAATTAGTGGGTCATGTAAATATGTATGTAATGTAATGTAAATGTGTAAAGTTTAAAATAAAAAATAAAAAAATAAAATAAAAAGCAATAATTGGAGTTAGTGTAGTACTCAATCAACCCTACAGCTAGCTACGGCTATTCAGATGTGTATAAACGGCATTCCAGTTCCTAGCATTCACAATACTAAGTACACTCCAGTGTAGAACATAAACTATCCACAAATTGGGTTCAGCAGTTCGATAGCCTTCTGAGCAAAGCGGGACAACGCATGTATATTTTGTGCGTATGTAAGAGAGATGGCTATACTTAATGTAATTATGTCTCTCTTTACATATGGCATTTCAGTGTGGGGGTCTGCCAGTTACTCTAAGTATCTTGTTCGGATTGACAGGCTCCAGAATAGAGCCATTAAATTTGGTTATCTCAAGCAGGCTACACCAGTCGTAGATCTAGATCTCATAGAAGCTTCCGACTACAGGATATGGCAGAGTGTCACTAGTTGCTCTTTCACTAGTCTTCTGGCAGACCTCCTCCCACCAGTAGACACTCAATTAAGAAATAGAGTCATGTTTTTATTCTGCCGGCAGTGAAGACTGAGCGTTTTAAACTCATTTTTATCAATAGATGTCTTTTTAAATATGTATAGTTTTCTTCATAGTAGTAACTAATTATCCCATATTAAGGGTCCTACATACGTTCTATATTTTAGCTTTAGCTCTTAGATTTTAGCTTTATGGTATTTTATAAACTTAGTTTTTTTATATGTAATTCAGAACGTTTGTTTTTTTGAATTAATAAAGAGCCATTATTATTATTATTATTATTATTATTATTATTATTATTATTATGATATGCATGTGTACAAACTACACTCCTTCAGAGCATTCAAATTATTTTTCAAGTGAGAACAAGGTTGGCTGCAGAATATTGAGTGCCACTGTTAGTTGCAGAAGAATATTTGATCAATGTTGGTAGCCGGGTCCTGGCTTTGATCAGCCTCTTATGGTTGTTTCAGGTCCCGTTAGAAATAAGCCCGGTTACAAATTTAAATTTAAAATTATTGTGTGTTTTGGTTAAGATTGAGAGTTACTTTACACCAAAGCTAGACACAGTGGTGTTTACACAATTCCTAACATGCCATGAAACAGGAAACAGCGTGTAACGAACATGAATACATACCGCTTAGAATTTACCATAATAAGTACTGTTTAAAACACGAACAGCAGTGTTTTATCAACATTCGCCCGATAATTTTTAGACTTGATAAAACACGTGCTGTGAGTGTTTTAAACGGCTTCAAAAACGCTTTAAGAATGCAATGAAAGAAAGACGCACATCTCAAGGGAATGGTTACTTAATGAACCATTGAACCTTTGTATTCACAACGCCATGCAAAATATTCGAGTAATCACCGCCTGCAATTACGAACATCTCAAGGGAATGACATGAAGAAATTACCATACTATGTTGTTTGAAGCGGCGTTTCGCAATACAAGAAGAACCTGCACTTGAAGGATTTGGTGTCGTGGTTTACCTAGATAAAGTTCAAGACTTGGAAGGCGATGTGACTGACATGACGGCAGACTCTAATTTTTTTACTCCGGCACAAAATATGTAAGTTTCATGCACGTTTTTATTATTTTACGGCTTTGAATTTGGTTTAATAATTGGAACTAAACAGTGGCTCGGTAAACTAGTAATGGTAGTTGGATAACTTCATTTTAATAATATTATCTGTGTATCTCGGTAGTCTGCTGATATTAGTAAATTTAGTGCAAAAATTATTATCTAGGTACCTTATGTTCCGTGTACTTTTTGCTTTCTTTGGGTCTTTATCAGTGAATTCTTAATTAGGATGAAACTTTATATAAAATTTCATGTTCATTAGTATTCTTTATATAAAACGTTCATCCTAATTAGCAATTCAATGAGAAAGCTGAAACATCAATAGAAATTCCATTGTCTCAATCATTAACCCCGTTTCCCTCTGGGACAGAATTCAAATCCCTCCGCGGGCCTTTTAGAATGATGAGATTTTATCAGGTATAAAGGAGCATGCACGTGACTGATTTGCTTCATCTGATTGGACAACATGCTCATTAATTATTCATGAGTTTTTGAATAATGAATGAAACATATATCTATCTTCAGAAATAACCGGTAAAAGGTGCCTGTGTTAATTTTGAGATTTCATAAAAGCATAAAGGCATAGTATGACTAAGTGGGGTAATCAAATGAGCTCATTTGGAATTGTAATAACGACTGGAGAACACGTAACGTAGGACTAGCTGTTTAATCCTCATCCAGGGGTCAAAAGTTAAACAGGGTTGTTTAGTGGCAGAAAGACGAAGAATTTGACAATGTTAAGGTGAAATGTGGGTAGAAATTAAACAGAAGTTGAATTTAGGTACTAAATAACCATATATTCCTTTAGGCGTTACAGTTATAGTCCCCAGTTTACTTCCCTTATATGGTCTTATGGTGACTGTTGACTCGCCCCTGCACTCGATCGCTGTCCCTCTCCATGGGATGTTTGACTTGAGTTTGAGTGACTGAACGGCTTGGCCTAAGTTTCACCTCGGCTAATTTTGTTTTAAGTACTTTAAGTTCACCGCTTTCCTTTTCTATCTGCTGTTTTTTTTTTAACTTCCCATCGTTCAGAACGCTCTTGTAACCTTTACTCAGAACTGGTATCTTAGAACTCAACGGTCGGTACGGTAGCTTAAAGTTTTCAATTTCCCGCTCACGTTTTCGCTTCTTTTACCTTCGACCCTCCGCCATACTTTTGTTTTATATTGGTGAGAGGGGTAGAGGGATACAGGACTAAGTCCATATGGTACAAGAGTCGGTCCAAACACGTCTGGTTTTGGCACAGGTACCCCAGGCTCATTGTGCATAAAACGGTTATTTCCCGGATATTTGAAATTACAGTAAATGTATGGCGTTTTAGTTCGAATGCCCGTTTGCTCTAAAATAAAATTCAATCAATCGTCAAAATATTCTTACCTGTCTCTTGTGTGTTCCTTTCAGTTTCTGTGAAGTTTCAAGCCATTCCGTTCAACATTGAGGGAGTTACAGTAATTTTCCTTCCCTTAGTATAATTATTGGGAAGGTAGCAAACTTTACGCCGATCAGCTGCAGAAAATCGCCTCGAATTCCCATAAAAATTCCGTACATCGCCAAAATTCCTTCAAATAACGGTTGCCCAAAGACAGGTCCTTCACCACACTCAGCTTCCCTTTCACTGGTTTACTCTAACCGAAGAAAAATGGCACGAATTTGCAGTTTTCGAGTTTCGCGGATGTTCACGTCCACCTGCCCTGCAATGGGCTCAGAACTCATACATATATACCAATGTTTTATTTATTTTTAGTGTAGAAGGCGGCTCTAATACCTTAAAATAGAGGAAAAGATTAAATAAAACTGAGAAAAGAGAAAAAGAAGTTAAAAAAAAAAATTAGTGCGTGGTGTAGGACTCAAACTCCGGTCGTTGGATCAAAAGCGCGTAATCTAAACCACTTGACCATCAAACCATTCGTTAAAATACCGCTTTTAAAATAAGGTGGCGGTTAGGGAAAGAGGTCAAAACAATGGATTTCGAATGGGACCCGATTTTGTCTACTGCTACGAGCACGGAGGCTATACCACAACCATCAAACTCACAGGAAACAGAGGAAACCTCGCCAACATAGACACCAGGAGACATATTTTTATCGGAAGAAAAGCCAGTGGAAGTCTCCAGAGTTATTGGAATTGACACCGAAGGCCTTTTATAGGCCCCTCACCAAAGAAAAATGGAAGGAACTGACTGACTCTTACCCAGTGGTAAAGGGTACTGAGGATTTTCTTATGGCCTAAACATGGAGGCAGGGATGAAGGAGGAGTTGCGCAGGAGCCACGGCTATTCACAAACCAAAGAGACATTGGTTTTTGATGAGGGCCTGGCTGAAAAGCAAGGGCCTTTCTTATTGGTTGCAAGACCTATCTTGTCAGCCCTAACTGCACTGGACACACCCCCCAAGGGTGAAGACGAGGGGGGACTAGACCCCGACGTCATTAAAGACCTCCTTGAGATGCCCTCGTCTTCGGAAATGCAAATACCAGGCTCAACGCTTGGCGACAACGCCGCTTCTTAGAATATCTCACGGAGATATGCAAAAGGACAAACTGCTCTTCCCGCATAAATTCTATGAGAAGATTAGAAGTGAACATGACCACTAGGCATCAAACACAAAGCCGATCATCAACTAGCCTGCAGAACAGGCGCTTTTCCGATACGAGCGGAGCGAGTTCTGATACCGATCCGACATCTTACGGAATCTGCCGCCATCTTACGGAAGTTTGAATTCTGTCCTTTTCCGCATGGATTAACATGATTATTAAAGATGTCAATCAAACTTTGTGTGCTCGTAACTTTGTCGGTATCTAAGATATGTAGTCAAAACATTGCACAGTTCATTGTTATTACCTTTATTTCTCCTGTCCAAGTCTCTACAGTGACCAGTGTGGGATTTATTCACGACCACGGCCTCTATAAAGTCGCTCAGTCCCCGCTCAGTTTTTCCTTCATCAGTTCATTTATTCGACCCTGACTGACACTTTCACTCGAACAGCCTCTGACAGCAGAAGCAAACATTACTTTAGGGAACTCCGTAATTTCCTTCAGTTCTACGTCTAGATCGTAGAGGGAGATGGCTTTTAAGTCCCAGTGTATTTAGTTTCTATTAACTGATGCTTCGCAATGCTTTGCAGATAGGACAATGCCGAAGCGCTAAGTCCTGTATGACTCGACTTCCACGGCAAACAGTTGGAAAATAAGGCTTTCACCTGTTGGTAAAACCGCCAAAATATCTCGCCTAGAAAGTACAAATGTAGACTATTCACTGCCTGCTTTGTTCTTCTAAATACTTTCCTGGATTAACGCTCAACTGCTCGATCACTTCTCTCTTGTCGCCGCCATTTCAGTCAGCTCGCAGGAGGAATATGCGACATTTCGTGACACATGACAGCGATGACAGCTAATTGACCAATCAGTATTTCCCGTTCAGAATCTGAACGGGAAATGAAAATGTATAAGGGATGGCTGCAGGCCCTCCTTCTCTCTCGTGCCAGTCTCCTTTTCCATTTTCACGCGGCCAAATCATTTTATACTTCCTTTGCGTTGAAACAACACTGAGGGCCTGTTTCGCAGGCTAACCAGCAACCCAAAGGAGAGACACTCCGGTAACTGGCCCCAGTCCTTTCGCAGCTCTGTCTACCAGTAGCGTGGACAAAAAAACTCCGACGACAGGAAAAGGAAGTGGTTTCCCCGAACAGAGCTGGAGGCTCCGGTGCCAAGCGCAACATGGCAACTAATAATAACAAGAGCCCATCTGGGCTTTCACTCGGGCCACATGAGATTGAAGATGAAATACACTTTCATTTGAAATCCTCTTAGTAATATTAACCAAAGGGAAGATTAGCAGTCTTTAGGAGTGGCCGGTAGCGCGGTGACTTTCATTCTCTTCTCCCTAAGCATATATGTAATTAAATATTTTTGTTTTTCTCGTATGTTGACCTTTTAATTTAAACACTACTTATTCATGTAACACACGTTTACAATTTAGTCTGCTGTTCTGTTATACTGCAGGTTCCGAGTACTAATACATGATTGTCTCAAATGTATGTTTATATTTGTACCATATTATAAATTGTATCCTGTCCATCCTGTGATGGAGCTAGCTATGTCAATTTGTGTACCTCTATGTAACTTTATCTGCTGTTCTTGCCATTACGAGTCGATCCCGGGAGTCCATCTTGGTAGTTGTTGGATTAAAGATTAATACATTATTCTGTGCTGGCGGGCGACAGTATTGCTCTCACAGTTCAGGAGTTCAGATGTCTTCAGACTTCGATAGAGGATAGTAACCCATAACTGCTCAACCACAGTATATATATTTGTTAGTAAATCGCTTAGTAAATCGCTATTTCGCTATATAAATCAGCTATTCAGTATACCTGTATAACGCGGTACACAGAGAGATCGTACGAGATCGGTAAACCAGCCAAAAACGCCGTCAAAATTATTTTAGTGTTGGCCTACCGATCACGGTGTTTGCGCTGGTATGTATTATGACGTTAGTAAAATGAAATGTGGCATAAAACCTACGAAACGTACCTCAAACAAGAGCGGCAGTTGAAATATCCTGAGCCTGTTGGAAGGCTTTCGCACGAGTGAAGTTATGGGACTCCAAATCACCATCTTGATTTTACGGTATTAAATTATGTAAATAAATTAACCTGGCGATTGTTACGTGACCAGCACAGTGCAATCTGATTGGTGGTGAACTTGAAATTTAACGCATGCGCAGAAATGTTGCTGCACAGAACAACGACCTGCAGATTAAGACTCGGTGCTGCCACAGGCAGCCCGAGTAATAATTCCTAACGATAATCATAGAAATAATACAATCATTAAATCATTGATTAATTAATTAATTAATTAATGTTTGCTATGTAGCGAATAGTTAAAGACACAAAAACTAGCCTATCTGATGTATTTTTGCCCAACTAGATTAAATTTTTGCGTAATTACTCGCGCAAATGAAGTTCAGGGGGGGTTAAGGCGGTTTCTCTTGCTTTTTGCTTGGCCGAGCGGGGCCTGGGCACATTTGTAAAGTTAACTCTGTTGTTGTGTGTTGAACTTGAAAACTTAGTAACCGATCAGTTTTGTCATGAATGACATTCCCAAGACATTTTGCTAACACAAATGGGTATACCATTTCCAGGGGGGTGGAGTAGGGAATAATTGTAATTTATAGCTTGGAGGTGTTAATGTTTGGTATGTTGCACTAAGTCAACGGGAATTAAAACTAGCCTATCATATGTAACTTCGACCTGCTAGCTCAAATATTTGCATTATTACTTTCGCAAATGAAGTTCAGGGGGGGTTAAGCCGTTTTGATTTTTTTTTTGCCTATCATCCCCCCCCCCCCCCCCCCCCACTGAACATTAATGTCAACCACATTAAGAGGAACCCCTGTAGTTTTCTATGGGTAACATTTTGGTGAAAACCCAATGCCTCTACGATGTTCCTTTCTACCTGTAAAAATCCATCGCCCTTTTCGTTTTGGCCGTAAAGCATGCTGGGACAGTTTCATTTTCTATTTCTCTGTCCAGACCTCGATTAAATAAAGTTGCAGTGTTAAAATTATAGTTTTGGTAGTAAACACGACGAACACAACATATTGGTTTCAAATTTGGTGTAAGAAATGCGAACCTTGCGAAACTCAGGGGGGAGGGGTGGAAAATCCTTGACTTTCCTGTTAATAATAGACCCCTCCCCCATTAGAAGTGGCTAGAATGAAGTTGCAGCTTAAAAATCATAGTTTTGGTAGTAAACACGACGAACACAACATATTGGCTTCAAATTTGGTGTAAGAAATGCGAACCTTGCAAAACTGAGGGGGGAGGGGTGGAAAATCATATGCAGTTCCTGTTAATAACGGTGCCCTCCTCATTAAAAGTGTCTTGAATGAAGTTACAGCTTTAAAATCATATTTTCGGTACTAAACACGACGAACACAAGATTTTGTTTGAAAATTTTGATTAAAATCTGTGAACCTTGCAAAACTTAGGGGGAAGGGGTGGAAAAGCATATGCATTACCTGTTATTAACAGGACCCTCTCCATTTAGAAGTGAGTGTTGGTCCGGCCGTGGTTTGAACCCGCGACCTCCCGCACAACAGACCGGCGCTTAACCAATGAGCTAACCGGGAGGCGGTTGCTGGAGCAGCACGAGATTCTGCCGACTCACAAGCCGATCTACCAACAGCTGACTATCTTCCCAAGCTTCTATCAGACATTTACACTGCCAGCCGTCTGGGGACTTTTGTATCAAACTGGACAATTTTAACAAAGGACAAATACCCTTTATAAAACCACCACGACAGTGGCGAGTACGAAGCACTGTATCACGGGAAAGACAGCCACGCTATCTCCGGAAGGAAGCAATTCAGACTCTCTTAACGAAGGGAGCCATCAAAGCTGTGGAACCTAATCCACAGCAATTTGTGTCAACACTTTTCTTGGTAGAAAAAGGTCAGGGGACGGGAGAATTTCGTCCCGTGATAAATATCAAGTCTCTGAACAGGTTCCTCCCAAAAGAGAAATTCAAAATGGAGGGACTCCATACAGCTCGTTCCCTTCTTCGGCACGGGGACTTCATGATGAAACTCATATCTAAAGGACGCTTATTATGCAATTCCAGTCCACGAGGACTTGCGGAAGTACCTCCGGTTTTTACTCGAAGAGGCGATTTCGAGTTTCAATGCCTTCCATTCGGGCTCTCGAACAGTAATTTATTTGGACGACTTACTAATAATTCACCAACATAGGGAGACATAAATGGGCATTTTTTTAGTGTGTAGCGAGTCTACTGTCAAACCTGAATTTCATCTAGTACGGGGCTGGGGGGCGACATGCAATGGGAGTGACAGGAGGATGCTGGGGTGCAATCGAAGCACAACAAATGGACAATACCACAGCAGTTAACATGAAACTGGTCACCCCTTTTTGGCTTTGGCATCAGCTGCACATGCACATGAATTGGTGAAGCTGGATCTGAATGCAGTGTCTAAAAAGGCTAAGTCCTGGGAGTTTTTATCTGTTGTCTAATGTTAAGATGTCAAGGCCTGGCCACCCTCTGAGAAGGATATATTATCCAGCTTACCGGCCCTAACAACTCAAGCATTTGTGTGCTTAAAGCTTTAGCAACATATGAAGCCAGAACCAAGACTGCGAGAAAGTTCACTCGGTTACTTATTTCATACATTCGACCTTATGTAGATATATCTAGCCAGACACTGTCTAGATAGTTGAGAATGACCATGCGTATGACTGGGATTGATATTCACTTCTCTGGCCACTCAACACGGAGTGCCTCCACATCTTCAGCAGCACCGGCAGGTCTCCCACTGGAGACCATACTGGAGGCAGCTGACTGGTTTACAGCGGATACTTTTAAGCGGTTTTATCTTAGACCCTCCAAAAAGGGGGTTTGCTAAGGTAGTCCTTAATACTCTAGCCTGCGTTGCGGCTCTGGAGTATCGGAGCGCAGCGAGCGGAGATTAGGGGGATTGGGGCGAGGGGAAAAAGAGAGGGGGGAGGGGGTGGAGAGAAGAGGAAGAGAGAGCCTGCCGGCAAGCCATGGTTATTTTGGTATCCACCCACTAATTAAAATGCATAAAATTAGTAAGTTATTCGACCGATTCATCCAATCATCATGCGGCGGAAGTGAAAACCATGTTTAATATCTGTCAAACTCACGCGTGGAATCTCAAGGAATCTCAACTCGAGCGTAAAATTCAAAACTAAAAATATACGAAAGGTAGGGTTTGGGAATTCAAATATTTCCACGGCAAGAATCTGTTCACTGCTTCAGAAAGAAAAGAGAGCCGAGGCTTAATTCTAGCTGGTGCCTGCAAAAGTATTGGTCTTCATATTCCGAAATCTACTGCTCTATCAGATTCCGAAATCTGCTGCTCTATCAGAGCGAGTCTGTCGTTCATGTGTGCAGTTAGAGAACTACACCTTTGTTCGAGAAAGTTTGCAGGATAAAGATAACTAAGATAAAGAGAACTCGTTGCCGCTGAATATATAGTCGGCACCAAATCAGAAAAGAACACTGCCGACCACAATAACACCGGAACGAAGTTCTGCCAAAAGAAGCGCTAAAAACCATACTTGCAGCGTTACGAAATCATCAAAGCAGCTCGTATTTTCGGAAGCACAAGCCTGTTCCTCGAACACACCGGTCCATGTTTCAACAGTGTGCGATTCGTCGACGACAATACATGCAAGACGCTTGTGGAGTTCCGATGCAGGGTTCTTCAGATCATCACGAAATTCGCTCTCTACTTCTTTTGCATAACTAAACAGCAATTTGAAGTTGCACTTCTGTAGTTCCTCGGGTTTTAGGTCTGAAAGTTCGGCAGCCGGATAACCTAAGGAACTTAACTGGTTCAATTGATCTTTCACAATACTAGCCAAAGGATCAAAACGACAAGCCGGCCATCATTTTCGACGCCTTTAACACTAGTGAATACTTGGAATATCTTTTTCCAACCCAGTTGGGATTACAGCTGGAACATCTCTTCCAGACAAAAGATCTCTAATAGCCTTGCTCCTTGCTTTAAATTCATCGCTGAGGGAATTCTTGGTATGTTTGTCGCCATATTAATTGGTTTCTGCTCTTATCGCATGCCATGCATGAATAAAATTTAATGATTTCTGTCAATCACGCATTTTAGCCAATAGCAATACACGGCTTTCTGAGGCCGAGAGTTATCAAAATAGCCATGGCTTTCCGGCAGGCTCTCTCTTCCTCTTCTCCCCATCCCCACCCCCCTCTCTTTTCTCTCTCGCCCCAATCCTCCTAATCTCCGCTCGCTTCGCTCCGATACTCCAGAGCCGCAACGCAGGCTATTAATGCTCTGTCAGCTTAAGGATTGGATATTATTGTGCAACAAGAAGCATGGTGTATTTGTATCCATGGCGTTAAGGTTATAAGTTAGGGAAGAGTGTGTTGTACACTGCTGCCTAATACCTAGCATTAGCCCCAGGAACAGTTCTATTTTTAGGTTTTAGGGTGTATGAACACAGTCACCTTAGCTGGCATTGTACCAGGAACAGTTAGGTTTATGTTTGAACTGTTTTTGTTAGGTTGTTTTCCAGGTACAAATAATTACTATGAGTTGAAGTTATTTCAGCTGTACCCATGCCAGTAACTCTTCGAAGTCTGCATGTGTATTGGGAGTATCAGTCAGAGAAGGAGTGAAGGAGAAATTAAATTTCCCTGGATAGTTCATCGAACTCCTTCGGAGACTGATACGAGCAATACATTTTCCCAACCTAGGACCATGCATATTAAGACCGGTTACAGCGTCATTGGTTATACCGTTGTCAAGGCCGAACTGGAGGTCAACCACAATCAAAACAACAGTCAAACACAGTGAATACAACGAGCTAATGCAGCGAATAAAAGCACCGTTTATTTCTCAGAAATGTCATCTAAAAGTTTTATACCCGGCTATTTTAAAGGTTTACAACGTAAAGAGTCTCGAGAAAGATATCAAATGAAGCTGAAGTCCGGAGCTGAAGTATGTAGATGGACAGGATCCATACGAGAGTCCGAGGGCAGTGTGGAAAGACGATCTGGAGACTTGGCCTAGATGTCGGAATGTAGCTGCTGTTTATGGAAAGCCCGTATACACAGGACCAGCTCATGAACTATAAAAGCCTTTAGTGCTACCAGAACTTTGCAAATGGCTCGGTCGAGGAAATGGCCATGGCCAGGCCACTGACACCTTCAGTGAACATCTCTGTGATGCTCCGCTTGACTGTTCCCTCTACTGATTGCTTATCGCACGAAATTCAAATCAAACTAATAAATGATAGAATTTAGAGTAAGGGCTACAGAGTCCGCAAACAGTCTTTAATAAACAACTATCTTCCCTCTGTTCACGTTTGGGTGGCTTGTTTGATTTTAAACTCTCGACATTTCACATTTTAACAGGAGAGACTTGCCTTCGTTCTTGACTGCTATGTAATTTGAATTTCGAATTTCAAATTTCAAGTTCGTCATGCGTGAAAAGAGGAGGGGCTTACCCTTTTGTACCATAACCTCTTGTTTAAACTTCTCCAAGATCAGCACTCTCATCAATTCTAGGTATAAAGGGTTGTAGCAACTTTGGTTCTCATCCTCTGGTAACACGATTCCTGAAAGCAATTTATGAAATCCGGAAATCACAACCTAAATATAACTCTATATGGGATATATCCAAGGTCTTAGTCAAGATTACCTCAGGTCATTACAACCACTGAAGGATGTGTCATTAAAGAACTTAATTAATTAACACTGACATTGTTTATGCTACTACTGCTAGTAACAGAACAGCGAGGACAATCTATATACCTTTCTCTCTGGATGGCATGAAAATAATAACACATTCATGCCAGTTCCAACTCTAGACCCTTTGCACGTTACGTCATAGCCGCCATATTGGTGTACAGTTAACAATAGATTCTTCGTTAGCTTCTTTTGTTCTGTATACCAACATGGCCGCCATGCCCTTTGTCATTTGAATCTCTGGGGATTGAGTGCAAACCATCTATTAGAACGCACAAAACTAGCAAGCTGCCGCTAAAGGAGTACAAACCTGACAGAGCAATGTGTCCTCTTGAAACTTTGAAAGAATACCTCAAACGAATACTGTCTAAGAAAGGATAATAAAAAGCTATTCATAAGTTTTATACAACCGCTGTATCAAGAGATACCATTTCAAGCCGTGGACCAAAGGTGTACTAAGGTCATCTGAATTTGAAATAAGCCAATTCACAGCTTACAGTACCAGAGCAGCAGCAGCCTCTACGGCAATAGACAAATATTTTCCACTAGATGTAATCATAAGTACAATAATTGGTTGGGAATCTACAGAAACCTTCCAAACGTTTTATGATATCCCAGTCATTGATGACAAGAACATGACAGAAGCTCTGCTGTCCCCATAAACTATGCTACCACTCATGTGCTGAAAGGGAAATTAACTGCTACGTACTGGTGACACTTTGACAGTTATGTTTATGTCATATTCGTTAATAGAAATCTTAGTACTACAGTTTAGAGCGACTTTATCTCTGAACAATACTAGGCCCATTGTTTATATTATTGCAGCTAATGTATCACGTTAATGATACACTGCCAACACTAGCAAGCACTAGTATAGTGAGGAATTGTTACTTAATAAAATAATCACATTTACATGCTATCAGTGGGGGTCCCAGAAAATGTTCAGGTCAAGTGGCTGTGTCAGAGCTTTAAAGTCTCATGGGATCTCCATGCCTCGATCTGGCCATGTGATAGAATTGACTTATCGCATGACCCAGGGAGGCAATCATGCCCTGGCATCAAATGCGCTGTGCTATCTCATGTTCAGTATCTCCTTCCTCCCTGGTAATGTGATAGAATCTCAATTAACTGAAACTTCAACTTAAAGTAAGTTTCGTTTAATTATTCAATTCGCTTCCAATTAAAATATAGATCCAGAAACGAATTGTTGTCCATGAGTATTAGAGTCGCTGATTCTGTAACGGAAATCAATGAGTATTTCACAAGCATCGTCTAAGGCCCATTTCAGACGGCGAACTATTTATGCGCCGAACCTAACTAGTTTTGATGCCGGAGCAACTGGTTGATTAAGACGGCAAAGTTAACTTAATTCGTTGAATCGATTGTAGAAAACAGGGAATCTGGGTCTATATTTTAACTTCATAGTTGTTGAACCGACTGTAGTGATCAGGGAACTGGACGTAGATTTTAACTTCAGCGCGAAAATTAAATTTCAAGGTGACGTAATGTATGCGTGTAGTTGGACACATGAAAAGAACGGTGATTCAACGAATCAGTGATACTCCTAATTCAGGCATATCGTTCAGGACATGAGAAGAGTGGTGTTTGAATAAACGCGACTCCGGTGTCGAATGCGACAGCATCTGCCGAACTAGTTCATTTAATTCAAACGTCGAACCCAATTGATTCAGATGCTGCTCTTCTGTCTTGCTTAATCCATCTATTAAGTTTGCCGCATGAAACATCTGCCATCTGAAATTAGCCTTAGAAAACTGTAAAATTTAGAACAGATTGTGAAATTTGATATAAGTATTATTGTTGTTTCGTAGAAATTACTAATTTCTGTTTCATGAATTCAATTTCATTTCGAACGCGATCTGATAATTTGTAATTAGTGCATGCAGAGTAGTGCATGTGTGGTCATTATTATTTTGATAAAGCTTTTCATGTTTGCTTCATTCTTCTCTTTCTTAGATTTCGTCTTCAGAATTATTTTAGAAAAAACTTCAACGTTTTCTTCCAAAAAGATGTGGAAAACAACCCAAGGGTGTTTTGTAGAGTTGTTTTCTTTAGTGACTTAACTAACCAACACCGAATCGGCGAGCTCTGTTTTACAATGGAACAAGATATAACGCAGGTAAGTTATATTTAGACGCTGGTTTTATCAACTAATTGTTGATAACAGTTTGATCAGGGACGGAGGGTGAACACCATCCCAGACCATTTTATAATTTTCAGAATACTAAATAAAAATTCGATCAACATAGTAAACTAAAAAAAGCATAGACTTCTCTGTGAGATGGCTCCTCCAGTCCAACTGACGATCCAGCATGGAGATGTTTGTTCTATCATCAGCAGTAACCACTATAACGTCTTCAGCACGAAGCAAGATATTGATATTAGAAATAGGTTATCTCCTAATATTAGGTTGTACAATTTAATCCGATCCGCTTTTTTTCACCTTTTTACTATTCACGTACCTATATGCATAATTTTTTTAATCACAAATACACCTATTTTAAAAACGGTTGTCCGATCAAAAACAACGAGCAACAAACCAAGACCAAAAACTGGATGTGTGAAATAGGTGTATGTGTGTTGTAGGCATGGAATGCAAAAAAGGCCACCTTTGAACCAAAATGCCAAAACATCCCGGTGTGGAATTTTTCACTGTACCCCAATAGTACTGTAGTTAGTAAGAACCCTTTTCTCATACATGTAGAACCAAGGGCCGGGATGATACTAACCGTACTGTCGTCGTTATTGGTGTTCGTATGATCATCAGCTGCTGTTTGTTAATGAAGTTGTTTTGCTAATGTTGTAGGTGCTGCCATCCACTTCTGGTGGCATTGCTTCTTCAGAAGGTACGCTTAAATGGTCAAATTAGAACAGGCTTTTACCCCATAGTACAACATCATGGACCCATTCGAAAAATGGCGTCCAATTTAAATAACTTGTTTGGAATGACCAGCGTCGTGCTGAGGTTGCCGCAGAAAAGTCAAATTAGAATAGGCTCTTGGCCAAAAACGTGAGTTTAACACGGTCCACGATCCCGGCATTGTCCATATCGTACTGTCAGAGCCAAGTGAAAGAACGCGCGCGGGTATGTGTGCGTGTATTATGCTAATGCTCTTAATGGGAGTGGATTGATTGATCATACGTATGGCTGTTAATATTTCGAATTTAATAATATATTGATATGCAATGCAATACACTGGCGGTTCTGTTTCAACTTGTCTAGTAATTTTTCGACGCCATTTTGAAAGGTATGCAAGAATTCCTGTCGCGGTTACTCAGTCCCCATACAAACCTTTGTAATTCGGACACGCTTCGTCAAAGCGCTCTGAAGAAAATTGTAATTACGGCAAGCTGACCTAATAATTATACAAGAACCGACAACAGAATTAAAGGTAAGATAATAAAGAAGATCATTTGTGAATTTAAACCCAGTAGGATGATTTTTGCCAGATGATTTTTGATCGAACTCTGCAAAGAACCGGGAAAGAAGTAGCCTGAATTTCCGCCGTCTCCTCTGGTTCGTTCCTCCCGAGAGAGACGTCTGAATCCAATAGCCGAAAATGACATCCAGTGACGTCAAGGCGGATTAACAATGTATTTATGCAAATAAAACTGTCACGGCGCCGGGTAGTAAGAGTTCGTGGGTCTAAAAAACAAAGCCATCGCTCGCCTGAGAAATTATTTGAGATCATGCCGGCCAAAATAAAATCCTTACCTATATATATATCTCCATCCCATTTGCTTCTCAAGTGCCTCTTATGTTGTGAAAACATTTTCGAAGCAACAAATCGTTATATTATATTTGGAGGCAAAGTACAGTTGATCTTTGTCTTTCCGTTGATCTTTGTCTCGCGATCTGCCGTTCGAATCGACACAGCTACGAGATATTACCTATGTAAATGTGCAACAGAAAAGTAGAAAAACCAGAAAGGATAATGGCGAATTTTCGAAGAAATACGAAGACTCGTTTACGGGAAATAACTTCCTTGAAGAGAGTAGCGACATTCTTTACCACTGCGAGTGTGAACAAATAATCGATTATCAACAACCCCGCGGACGCGACGCGATCCATTTCCAGATGTTTTCCTTACGAATTCAAGGTCTTTGCCAAAGACAATCACTCCACTGAAACTCAACGATCAACAATTGCGAGTCCAAAGTGAATCCTGCCGTCTTCTCGGATGAGTTAATTATGATAATTATGCGAAAGTAAAGAATATGAACCAATCAAAGATCACTACCAGGTTTTCTGGTAGTGACATCACTGGACGGCATTATCGGCTATTGGATTCAGACGTCTCTCTCGGGAGGAACGAACCGGAGGAGACGGCTGAAATTCAGGCTAGGAAAGAAGAGAAATTACGGATCACAAAATTAATGTATTGAAATAGTGAATTGAATATTAAAATAGGGGTTAAAGTAAACATTATTTGTAGGAATAAAACTTTGTGCTTTAAGTTAATTTCGAGAGAAAGAACAAATATTTTGCTCTCACACCACGTGCTTATGACGACGCCGTCATGTTTTTGAACAATTTGCACCGTATTCGGAGTGCCGAACAGAAATCCGATCAAAAATCACTGATCCGGAAAAAGTCACCCTACTGGGTTCATATTCACAAATGATATTTGTTCTTAACTTACCTTTGATTCTGAGGATTGAGTAACCGCGCCAGGAATTCTTGCATACCTTTCAAAATGGCGTCGAAAACTTGGTGGTCTATTTGTGATAGTTACTCAAAATGTAATACAGCGAAGTCGAAAACAGACATTTGATTGAAGTTTATTTGACATATATAATAAACCGGCCTTTCAAGTACACACGTCATTACGAATGAAAACAACACATTCTTGTGGGACTTGGTGGTGACCTGAATGCGGCACTAATTAGTAGATAGATAGTGGCTAAGAGGTAATTTGGTCTGAAGAACACTTTAACAAATCGCATACATTTTTCCATTGTCCGTACTCTTATTGATCATAGGATTACGCCATAAAATATTCAAAACGTTAAGTTTTGAACATTTTATGACGTAATTTCTATGATCAATAAGAGTACGGACAATGGAAAAATGTATGCGATTTTGTTTACAGGCAACAAAACACTTTTAGCTTTAAACGAGTGTGTACAAACCGCCTTCGAGTCGAAAAGTCCAAAACGTAAACACATCTTTATGCTTTCCTGAACACTATAAAAAATCCTTAAGCTACTCTAAACTGTTTGTTTCTATGACTTAAGAATGTTATGTAAATATCCTGAATAAGAGATTTTAATCACGAACTAGAAGATTATGTATTCAATTCAAGACCATTTCTCAGCTTTAGTTCTAAAAAATCGGTCGAACTTGTCACATTGTCAAATCACAAATTCGCCGAAAATACATTCTTTCGACTCGAGAGAAAGCTCACATTTTTACAAATGGCACCAGACAAGGAAGTTTGACTCACCGATTAACTTTTCCCTGTGATGAAATGCTTTTAAAATCATCATTTTTTGATTTTTGGAACAGATTCGTACACAGCCAGAATTCACAAATATCTACAAAGCCCGCTTCGAAAGCCGCCGCGCGTCTATTAAAATTTTTACAACAACCGCCAATTTTCTCGCAATCTGATTGGCTAATTTTCATATGCAATATTTTAACAGACGCGCGGCCGGCTTTCGAAGCGGGATTTGTGAATTCAGGTTGTGTACACATCTGTTCCAAAAATCAAGAAAATGAGGATTTTAAAAGCATTTCATCACTGGGAAAAGTTAATCGGTGAGTCAAACTTCCTTGTGTGGTGCCATTTGTCAAAATTTGACCTCTCTCTCGAGTCGAACAGCATTTTCGGCTAATTTGTGATCGACTTTAATTTGTGACAAGTTCGACCGATCTTTTAGAACTAGAACTGAGAAATGGTCTTGAATTAAATACATAATCTTCTAGTTCGTAATTAAAATCTCTTATTCAGGATATTTACATAACATTCTTAAGTAGAAACAAACAGTTTAGAGTAGCTTAGGTATTTTTCTAGAGTTCGGGAAAGCATAAAGACGTGTTTACGTTTTGGACTTTTCGACTCGAAAGGCAGTTTGTACACACTCATTTGAAGCTAAAAGTGTTTTGTTGTTGTAAAAAACAAATTGAAGTTAGTTTTTTTATGTGTCTGTCCTAATATTGACAATGATTTTCGTCATAA
The DNA here is from genome assembly GCA_030867875.1 of Actinernus sp. WN-2022. Lineage (NCBI taxonomy): Eukaryota > Metazoa > Cnidaria > Anthozoa > Actiniaria > Actinernidae > Actinernus > Actinernus sp. WN-2022. The sequence goes on along the minus strand of JAOWCC010001679.1, from coordinate 16,954,866 downwards.
CATGGTCAAAATAGCTCTGGATCCACGAGGCGTCTTCGCCTATGAAAATTAGCCAATCAGATTGCGAGAACATTGGCGGTTGTTGTAAACTGATTAAATGTTGTACAGTACATGAAAATTGCCATTACTAATGATGCAAGTTTTTGAAGAAAAAAATCACCTTTCTCCGCCAACTTGCTTATTATTATTGTTTACAACAACTGGTCATACTCTCGTTTACTGATTGGCTTATTATCACTGGAAATAAGAGGATATATGAGGTACGGTAGATCGTATGACACGGCGCGCTACAATCGCTTCTTACCTGCAATTTCCCTCATCTTCAAAGCTCTGCCGTTTGACGTTTTCAGTTTGTTGTAAAAAATATGTTATCCTGGTATGTCCTCTTATTTACCCCGATTTGCTCATTACATAGTCGTAATTGTTGTTTTCTGTCTTTCTAACAGCTACTGTAACAAGAAGAAAACGTAAAAGGGAAGAGGTCTCACCGAAAGATCCAAAAAAATCAAAAGAACAAAAAAGGTACTCCAACAGTTATTGAAGAATTTGATGGGCCTGTAGCATAATAACAGTTTGGAAAACATCTCGTGTCATATTTATGTTTATTCAAAGAATCTTTATTCGAATAATTATGTTGGCACACCAATAAACTGCTTTTAAACAATACAATACGATACGATACAATACAAAAACCTTTATTTAAACATGATTTGTTTAAACGCAGCACAATTGCTGATGTGGTCGTGTATGAAATAATACAATTAAAAATGATATATATATGTACGTATACGACAGGGTATAAATACACACATGCAGTTCACACATGGTATTTGCACACATATGTACAAATTTAAGAATTTAAGAAACGCTTTAGAATGGATGTATAGGATATAACTTTGGCCAATATAGACAGAGTCGCTGCTCTTGTAAAGGTAAAGGTATTCATTTATATAGCGCAAATTCTATATGAATATATTCAAATGCGCTTCAAAGGTTATATTTTGTGATACAGACTGCTATCGTGGCGCAATGTGCTGCCGTGCAGTTTACAATCATGAGTGATTGTTAGTACCTCAGAATACCAGGCTGTTGTGTCGGGAGAAAGGCATCAGGCACTATAACCAAGTCAGAAATTTCGGACGTAATCTAGGATGTAAGATAATATAAAATGTTACGGTTCAAGTGCAGCGTCTCTCTCACTAACGCTTAATTGCTGGAAAAGCGTAAATTGTAATTTATTTAGTAGGTTGTTCTTCTTGAGTTGACGCGCAAAAGAATTATGAGAAAGTTATTTGATACTTGCAGGTAACTTATTCCAGAGGATCGCTCCCCTGTAAACTATGGACTTATACATTATATCCGTTTTTGGTGCTAGTAATACTCCAGTTTCCTATTCGAAAATTACCGCTGAATGCAAGGACTACGGACGCATGTGCTCAGGCTTAGCCTCATTCTGATGTTCACATGCGTCTGTAGTCCTTGCATTCAGCGGTAATTTTCGAATACGAAACTGGAGTATTCTAATTTATGGCGACTCCTGACAGCATATGCGCTGATATTGCGCTTTTTAAACATACTACTGATTTGCTCTGGTACATTGTTATTGTAACTACTGTGGACGAGACATGCTATTTTACACTTGTATGTCCACATAATTGGATGCCATCCTGCATTAGCTAATGCGTCACTGCTGTTCATTGACCAGTCCAGGCCATATACGATTTTCGCAGCTCTTGCATGTATTTTTTCAAGGCTATCAAAAAGGGAAATGTTACAATTATCCCAAACTGTGATTCCGTATGTTACAGAGGGTATGATGATCTTTTGATAAAAATTACTTGGCATCGGCATAGATTTTAAAAGATTCAGTTTACACGAAAAGCTCTTTAGGACACCACTTTAGTTTATTGTCAATAGTAACACCTAAGCATCTCGACGTCCTGACCCACTTGACTAGGTTGTCGCACAAGGTGAGTGGGGGTATGGGGCCAACGAACCTACTACGGTTGAGTATCATGCTTTCACACTTTTTGTTGTGGATAGTCATGCCAGAAGTTGAGCACCAACTGGATACTCTTTGTAGGATTTTATTTGCAAGAGTGGCCGTGGAGTCGACAGTGGCCCCTACACAGTACAATGTGGTGTTGTCAGCATACATTTCTATGGTTCCCTGGTCACCGCCGACACTGTCTGGGAGGTCGTTGCAAAACAGCGAGAAAAGTATTGGGCCGAGGACAGATCCTAAATTGTCGGCCACATACACTAGACATCCCCCGCCTTTTCCTTTTCACTTGCTGATGACTCTTGGTCTGTCCCTCCGGATAATCCGATATCCGTCGATTGTAAGCTGCTCATTACTTATTGCTGGATATAGATGAGTTTCAGTCAAAGCAAGGATGTCAAACTTACATTCACTTAGGATGACTCGTACTTCATCCACCTTATTTCTGAGGCTCCTCACGTTCAATTGTGCAACATATAAGTTATTTGTTCTCGCACTATTTGACATCTCGTTTAATTCCTTTTAAGAGTAGATACCAGTCCATCACTATCAACTGAATCATCTGAGTCAGTACTCCGATCCGATTCAGTGTCTTAAAGAATGAATTTGCTAGAGGAGGTAAACCGCACAGGTCACAGTGCCATTCAGCGTCTGAAAAGCCCAAAGTATGATATATGTATCTCGGCTCATTGATATACAGTCTCTGTGATGACACTTGCTACAAGTATCGCACAAGATTCCATCTTGATTTGCTCTAACTGTTTTAACACATATGGCACAGCGATCCAAACTCCTCAGGTTCTTTGCTTTAGGTTTCGCTCGACATTGAACGACGCGTCTGTATTTTCATAATAACGCAGTTTTGACGACAAGAACCTATTTCTTTGTTTGACGGCTCTGCATTTCGATTTTCTTACGTCTACTGCCAGGATTTCATGGAGAATTTTATGGCAAGCATATATAAGTTCTGCATATGGGTTGCTTGATAGTAGAGTTAATGTTTTCCTTTGTCTGGGGTGGAGTGATAACGTTTCAAGTACGACGACTGAGAGAAATATGGTTGCCTGACTCGTCTTTTTGCCGTATAAGCTGGGGCATGTTGTTCAATAGCTTCTTCCCTGTCATTTCTGCTGTAGTTATCTTCTAAAACCGGTTGATTTGTGGCGAGAACGACTAGTAAAGTGGAGAGCCAGAATCGAACGCCTGACCGCTCAGCATTGTGTCACTGAGGGTAACTTCCCGATAGCTGATGAACTGACTGCATTTAATGCTTTACTTAAAAACTTGGAATATACAATCTATGACAAAACCCTTGAGAATTGGCAATAACATGTTCTCGTCACCAGCTTCTATGGGCTATATAGAGCCCTCCCTCCTCCCTCTCCTCCTCTAAAATGTTGTGGAGGGGGAGCGGGTGTAATCCTTTTATGTTTTAAATAACAGCAGTTACATGTATGTACGAAAAAAAAGGTTAAGGTAATTTTCTTAATAGGTAGATAGTGCCCACGGTTTAGCAATTTCTCAAATTCTTGAAACGCTTTTCATTTGGACATTACCTTACAATACCTACATTACAATAATCTTTATTTAAACACGATAAAAGTTTAAGCATCACTGCGCCAGTAGTTAAGGAACAGAGGCCCAACAAACTCCAGGAAGGTAATTTAATAACGCTAACAAATCGTCAGTGTAACACAAACAAGATGTCGGATCTGAGAGGCCGCAACAGGGATACCGTTACCCGGATCAACCGCTGACCAGAGTACAAATAACAATCAGTAATGTCGTAACCACTCAGTTCTCTTTTCTTTCTCTATCACTCTCTCTCTAACGATGCCTACAAGTTAGGTGAACTGAAACAATACGGCGTTCGTTCGTGGGACGGACAGGGTTACTAATATTTATGAATAAGAACCGTTAACACTGTCCCTGTTAATTTTGACCTTGACTATAGTAACCAAAGGGGTATCTTTAACCTAATAGTCAGTGATATAGTCCTCAAGGTACGACGGGGTACTTCGAGACTGAGTTTATCTTCTCAGGCATTCTCCGCTGTTGGATGCTAGTTGATCCTGTTGTTCGTCAGTGTCTGCTGATTTGTCTGTAGGGGACGTCGATTCCGACTGCGTTTCTTCTTGGCTGTCTGCGGTGGGTTCGCACACTGTGCCATTATCTGTTTCGGGTGGGGCTGAGATCTCGTCTGGGATGAGTGGCGGTTGTAGAGGACTAGCTGTAGGTAAGATGGGAGGATCTTCTTCGTCGTCAGGGGCGGAGTGGGTGCTGCCATGCCGAGGGAATCTTTCGATACAACAGGGAACATTGTAACATTCGCTACGCTTAACTCGGTACGAGGTATTTCTTAACTGATGTCCCGTGAACTTCTTGACGTTGCACCAGTGACCCTCAATCGATACGACTAGGTAACGGTCCGAGCGCATAACCTATTGCGATCGGCATGGAGATAACCCAAATCGCCCACTGTTAGTGAAACTGGAGGTTGAGATCTGCCTACGGGAGCCTTGGACCTTTCGCTGTGGGGATGGTTAGCAAGTTGTTGCTCGTGTTGCATGACAATCAACTCACGGTCGTCGAGTGGTAGTTGACTGTTCGAAAATTGATCTCGCTGTGTCCACATTTCTCTCGCGGATAAGCCACGGCTGCGTATACGTGCGTTAAGGGTGGCAGTAGCTAGTGAGAGCGTCGATGAGGAAATAGGACCGCCTAGGGGATCTTGTCGGACCAATTCGGTCTCAAGTTCCTCTACCGCTTTTTCAGCCACAGGGTTCTTCTTAGGGTCCTTTACCCTGCCGATCTCTAATGTTAGTCTGTGTTGTTGTAGAAGATCGTCGTCTATTAGGGCTCTAAATCCGGGAGCGGGGTCAGTTCGGATGACGGCGTGTGGATCATCTAGTTGACGCAATTCTATACATAATTGGATTAGTGCGTCGCGTGGTGTCTTGTGGCGTTCATCTTCAAGAATTGTAGTTGTTGTAAATGACGTTACACATTCTCTTAGGACTAGGATAAGCTGTCGGTTGCGCTTTATGACCTCAGTGGCGAATGAGACTCCAATCGAGTCTGAAGGGTAGGTTGTAGACTGTTCGATAACAGTGTGAGGTACTTGGCAAAGCGAAGCGCAGTGGTAACAACTGTTGGAAACGAGGTCGATAGCTTTGTCCATGTCGAGGTTGCACTACCATCTTTAGTTGGTGACTAGTGTGATGGTTGAGCTGTATATGTAAGGCGGTTAGGAGGCCGTCTATAACCTGGCGAGGGATGACTATGCATTCTCGAGCAGGGGTTAGTACTGGTTGCGTTTGACAACCAGGAGCCCATCTTTGGCGATTGTTACGATGTCCAGATAACGCTTGTCGTATTTGACGTTAGTGGTTTTCTTGGAAGAGCGAGTACCTTGCTTCAGCCAGGTGCGCAAGCGTACGGCGGAGGTCGGCACACTCCGACTGGATAGATAACCAGCTTGCTTGAAAATGGGAGTTTAGCTGTTCCTGACAGTATTTCTTCGACTGAGACACGGCGGATAACGAACGACTCTGCCCTTTTAACGAAGTTGCACACTTGGCAAGCAATGTCTTCGCAATTTAAGGCGTTACGACTATCAAAGTCTGATGGCAATATGGAGGCTCCTGCTACGTGTTGGACGGGTGCATGATGTGAGTGTGGAGATTCGGTGAGGATTGGCCTTCAGGGTACCTTGTGACCATGCCCATCCCAGGATAGTTGTAGACTTGGGGTTTATTGTTATCTTGGACGCAGACAGACGTAGGTTGTTCTTGTGGAGGGCGGATATTACTTTTGTCCAGTTCTGTAACAGCTCCTCGGGGGAATTTCCTCCACAGTATAGGTCGTCAGCGATTTTAACTACTACGCCTTCTTGAAGGAGGTTTCCCAACACCTGAGCTCTTCTAACGCTGTCTCAGACCCAGGCATGCCCATGGCGGAGTGTACGCAGACACGTACACCGCGGAAGGGTGTGGCGACACCGCAGTATTTAATTGATTCGCGAGCTAGGAGGATTTGGTAAAAGGCGCTAGCGAGGTCTGTGACGATTATATGCTTCCATTGACCTAACTGTTTGAGGGTGTAATCCACGTCTGGCATTAAGGATGGCTGTGGCTTGCTATAACGCTCGACGTCGGCAAAGGATGTTACCAGGCGAGACCGTCCATTAGAGGGTTAAGGTACTTAGCGGAGATGTCAACGTCTTCTGGTCGTTTGAAGACTCCCTGTTGTTCAAGATCGTCGAATTTCTGTTGGAGTTCGACCAGACTGTCGCGTGCGTATTGTTGTAGGCGTCCTTTGCGTTGGGGAAGCTCAACGGGACCCATGTTCACCTTGGCTTCAAATGGGCTTGAGGCGCCGTTGTAGCCTTAGATGTTGGGATCGAACACGCTGTTGAATTTATCGAGTAAAGCGCGGAACTTCTCAAACATTATGAGAGACGTTTTGCTGGGTCGAGGTCTACGTGACTAGAGTTCAGGGTGCGTAGCTGTGACGTTGTCGGTGTGCTTGTACTCAGAGGGGGTTTAGGTGTCACACGGAGTTCACCACGGGTTGACGGGACGAAAACGGGACCGATTTGATAAAAGTGTTCGTTGCGTTTCAGGGCGTGAGGGTCCTCTGAAAGATTTGGGATACGAATCTTGCCGGCAACACTCGACACAATGGAAGGTGGTGGTCATATTTGGGAGATCTTAGAGGAACGGACGCTAGGGGCGTCGGTTCGAAGCTCAAGAGCGTATTCTGTGTCGGTGGGAAAGTCAGGAGGAAGTTCGATCTCGAGGTAATCTCCTGGTCAAACAGTAGAGGCCTTTGCGGGAGCTCGTAAAACCATAGCGCGACGAATTGCCTTGACGTCAGATTTCTTTGTAGAAGAGGCATACAAGTATGTGGTCCCATTGCCGAGGGTGATGAGGCATCTCGCTGGTCTGACAGCTACGTCGTTGGCTTCCATGCGCGCATGAACGGGGTACCGGCAAGGATTTCTACATCGAGGTATTCCACTACTAGACCTTCGAAGTTGAATGTTTGATCGTCCCTAGTGAACGTTATGCGTGTCTCGCCCATTACCCTAAGGGGGGATGACCCATCGGCCTGGTGAGCTGACTGAGAGCTCGGCTTTATCTCTACCCCTATTCTTTTAACGGTGGAAAGGCGAATCATGTTGCCTATAGCTCCGCTGTCGATAGTAAGGCGAGCTAGGTGGTGTCGATAAAAGGTGTCAAGGTAGGGGGGTTGGCGTACTTGGATCAAGCGGGGTGTATGGTCTGGCTGGTCTCGTTGTCATACTATCATGGGTGCTGTCAGCGTCCAAAATTGAGATAATTTGTCGGACTTTCGTAATATATCTTCGATCATGTTCAGGTAGGTAATTACACTCGCTCAGAAAGTGACTCTACTCAGCACGGCCGGCTTGTTTGCACAGGAGGCATGATTGATTTTTCGTGTAGACCGAGTTTCTTAGCTGGCCTCGTGGGGGGTCTAGGCGATCGTTTACTCCAAGGGACTGATCTGTTGATATTGGATGTTTCAGTGCGCATGACTTTAGCCTCATCAGACGTTGTAATTTCGTCTACTAATGAGGCCATCACCTGTGAGATCTCTGGCTTTATTGATGCGAGCGTGTGAGAGCGGAGTTCTGTTCCATAGCGTTGCTTCACGAGCTTTGGGAGGGCCGGGGTTGATAAGTCGGAGCCAGGTAAGGACAACAAAATTCTCAATGGTAGGTGAAAGCTCCTCGTCTTCACTTATCGGTTCACGGGGCGTTCCAGATAAATGCGATGGACGTGCTAGCTTTAATTATGGTATTGCGTGAAATTATCGGGCAAAAAATAGCGATTTGACCGAGCATGAGATCCAGCATATGGACTTTTTGCTGGGATGTTCGCCTTTGAGCTTCAGGTATTCCTTCTCCATTGTCTTCAAAACCTCTTAGCGGGTCTGACTTTGTTTTCTTTTTCCAAGAAGATCCGTCTGCTATGAACGGTGCGAAGTTTTGGTTGAGAGATATAAATCAAGTTCTGCTTCCAGTTCTTGAACGAGAAAAGATTCTGACTTTGTGAGACACTACTGCTTCGGTGCACTAATAGTAGAAGTTGCCATCTTACCTGGAGGGCTGTCTGAGACAGTATTCTCAGCTTGGGTCCTTTATACAGCTGCTGCCACGCCAGTAGTCAAGGAACAGAGGCCCAACAAACTCCAGGAAGGTAATTTAATAACGCTAACAAATCGTCAGTGTAACACAAACAAGATGGCGGATCTGAGAGGCCGCCACAGGGATACCGTTACCCTGGTCAACCGCTGACCAGAGTACAAATAAATCAGTAATGGCGCTGCTCGTGGGGTCGTGTATAAAAAATAATAGAAATTAACTAATCATAACTCTATATCTATTAAAACTCTAAAAATGCTTAACATTAATATTAATGAAAGGCTATTGTGTGATAATACAAGAATCTAAAAATCTACTATATATATATTGTAAATTAGGCGCCGCCATGGCAGCCACGTTTATTGAGTCTCCAGCATCAGTATGTCTATTCTTAAACATTTTTGTCCTATTGGCCTCCAATTTTGTTACATATAACTCCTATCTACAAGATGCATCAATGGATTGTTCTATTAAGAACTTCTACCGATGTGAAGTCGCAGAATTCAAAATTTATTCTTTGAGAACATCACTCGCCGGGTCTCGCTTCAATACGCTCAAGTTATCTTCTTCTGGCTTTCACTTCACTCGGGTACCACGGATGAATTGGACAAGACATGGTTACACTTCACTTGCCATCCCTGGCCACGACCCACCGTTGGACATAATTGTCTACTCGGATATTTTAAAGATCCCTGGTCCAGTTTATATTTCGCCGTTATGGAAATCATTCGACCATGCTGAAAATGCTAATCATCTCTACATTAACAATTGGCCACTTTGGAAAATAGTAGGGGATTGGGGCGAGGGTGGTATCGCAAAGGCGCTTGGGATCGTTACAGGGGACACGCATCGTACAGAATACAAACAAACACAGCGAATATCGCAATTAACTCATCGAATACAATCAGAGAATATGAAATAAGCTTGAAAGAAGACACTGCACCAGAAGTAAAGCTCAACAGAAGTGTCCAGAAATGTGGGTTCATAAAGGCCAACTTACTTAAAGCAGAGCAAAGAAGCGAAAACTACCGTGGAACGGGAGTTAGCAGCAGTAAAGCGAAGCTGACGCGTGGCCGAATGCTACGATCCGAACACGTTATGCTTTAGCCGATTCCTACGTTTCCCATCATCATGGATTTATGATTTTAAAGTTGTACTTTGTAACTTTAAACAGGCCCTGTTCTGTTCTTGCGATTGTAGGGTGAAGAGCCGGAAGGAGTTGGTATGTGGTCAATCGCTACAAATACATGTCCCATGTCACCCTAGCGGACTTAATTCAAGTGGGTCAACGTTTCCCAACGTAACATCAGTGATTTACTGGAAATTGGAGATAATAACTGGAGATATCAACTGGAGATATCTCTGTTATTGCTTAATCTTGTGGCTCCGTTAAGGGAATAATTCCTACACGATATTTCTTTTTAATAAATTTAACTTCGCTTCCCGTCCGAGGTGTAAGACATAGACTCGCGGCTATTTCTTTTGTCAGTAGTTATTCACGGCCTACAATCCCATGAACAGAACAAGACCTGGATAGCAAAAGTTACAAAGTGTTTAATACTTTAAAGTGACAAATCCATGATGGTGGGAAACGTAGGAATCGGCTAAAGCATAACGTATTCGGATCCTAGCAATCGGCCACACAACTTCGCTTTACTTCTGCTAACTCTTGTTCCACGGTAGTTTTCACTTCTTTGCTCTGCTTTAAGTAAGTTGGCTTTTATGAACCCATATTTCTGTTGAGCTTTACTTCTGGTACAGTGTCTTCTTTCAAGCTTATTTCACTTTATCTGCTTGTATTCGATGAGTTAATTGCGATATTCGCCGTGTTTGTTTGTATTCTGTACGATGCGTGTCCCCTGTAACGATCCCAAGCACCTTTGCGAGACCACCCTCGCCCCAATCCCCTACTCTTTTCCAAAGTGGCGAATATCACTCAAAAGAACTTTCGCTATAGCGAATCTGGTTGCTTTCGCTGCCAGGCCTTCTGCGTCCTGGTTGCCTTTGTACTCACATGTTTCGACTCAGCAGCTGTAATCGACGTCCAACCAAGTTCAGAGGAACAAGAGCTGGGAGGAAACGCATTTCTGTGTTAATTACCAATCGTTTAACAACTCCTGCCAAGTTCTCGAATTCTAGAACCAATCTGCATAATCTTGTAAACATCAATCTATCAAAGCCCACGAAACTGGATAAAGGTCTAGCGGATACTAAGCCATTACACCTAGCATTATTTAATGCACGCTCTATTAACAACAAATCCTTGTTTATCAAGGATTATGTTGTAGAAAATCATATTGACATTATGGCCCTAACTGAAACTTGGTTAAAATCTGGCATCGAATCTACCAGTACTATAAATGAACTCTGTCCGCAAGGTTATGCTTTCTACCATGTCCCAAGATGTAATAGGTCTGGTGGCGGTGTTGGCGTGTTGTACAATAAATGTCTCAGGATGGAAAAACTTAATGTGATAAACTTCTCGTCTTTTGAATTTTTGGAAGTATTGTTACACTCACCTACTGCATGTGTAAGGATTGTTGTCATCTACCGTCCTCCTCCTTCCACTGCTAATGGACTTACGCCTGCTATGTGTTTTTCAAGGATTTTTCTGAACTACTAGAACGCTTTGCTGTGTCAACCGGGAAACTACTTATACTGGGTGACTTTAATCTCCATATTAATGATCCTTCATCTGACCATCTTGCTGCCTCAATTTTGGACTTACTGGACTCACACAACTTAACTCAACATGTTTACGGTTCTACTCATAAGAATAATCATACACTCGACCTGATCATAGCTAGAGCCAACGAGCATGTTGTTCTGGACTGCTTCGTACACGATCATGACCTCTCTGACCACTATGTGATTCACTGTAATTTGTCTTTAGACAGACCTCAAGCTGGAAGTGTTGAAAAACTCTACCGTAAACTCCGTGCTGTTAACTTGGATGTTTTCCGCAGTGATCTGACAAAGTCCTCATTATTTTCTTCGCCTGCTGCCAATCTTGATAAATTATGTGATCAATATCACTCAGAATTATCGCTCCTGGTTGACTCCCATGCACCTTTACAGAAGCGGTTAGTAATTGTACGGCCTGCTGCGCCCTGGTATACAGATGCGATCGCCACCGAAAAATGCAAGCGTCGTAAATTGGAGAGACGTTGGCGGAAGTCCAAATTGATAATAGATCGACAACTACATTGTATATACTGATCAGTGTAAACTTGTTAGGAAGTTAATCAAGTCCTCTAAGATGAATTACTATTCCACACTGATTACTGATCCTCTTCAATACTATTAATCGTCTGCTGCACCGTAAGCTTGAGAAGCTATACCCTACGTGTGACTCTACTTTAGTGTTGACTTGTGCAACAGTTTTGCAAAAAAATTTTTTTGATAAAATTGTTGCAATTAGGGATCAATTCGACTCTGTCCAGGAACATGACCTCCCCCTTTTTCGATCGATTGGACAACGTTCATTTGAACTGTGAACTTGTACATTTCACACCTATGACTGAAACTGAACTTCTGGACGTGATTAAGAAAAGTGTCTCTAAATCATGCTGTCTGGACCCTGTTCCTGCTACATTACTTGGGTGCTGTGTGTCTGATTTGTTACCGATCATTACCAAGATTGTGAATTTATCCTTTGAACTGTGTAAGATGCCTACCTCTTTGAAACAAGCGGTTTTATCTCCCTTATCTCCCTTTTCACGTGAATGCGAGACTGTGGATCGAGCTACAGATCCACCCTAAATACAGGCACTGAAATAACAATTTCTACAAGGTTTGGTTGTAAGCTAGCCAGTGCATGGTTCTAATAATCAATGTAGTTATTGTTAATTTGTGCATATATATATACATCTCATTAGGAATCATGTTATATTTCATTTGCTAAATATTATACGCTGCTACGTTGCTTTAAGCCGACCAATCAGAATTTAGCTTTATATGAGACTGTCAGACTGTTTGACTGATAGTCAGCTAAATATAATTTTCCAAATGTGACTTGTAACTTCCAGGGTCAACTTCAACAAAAATACTAATAACCCATAGTTCATTGCTCATGTTTTTACTTGAAGTTTTTGCTTTTTTGTACTTTATTTATTAATTTTCTGTCATATGCAACAGCGTGGTATTTTTAGAATTTACTTATGTTTCACTTTATATTTGCTGCCACCCCCTTCACTTACATTGGAGCTATTTCATGCATTAGGATTTAATACTCGCACCAAACACTTAAATGCCTACAGTATGATCATTTTTCAAGCCTCTCCACTTTATACATGTATTTTGACAGTTTCACAATTTGTTAAACCTAATGGGGATTGGCCTAGCCTGTTACACCATTTTTTTTTCACTCATAAATTTGAAGAAAAAGAAACGTCTGCTTACCAGGGCGCTTATTACTTAAGCCTCATTGTCTTACGAACCAATCAGATTTTACCTTCCATATCCTGGAAAGTGACGTACATGTAATGTTACATTTAAAAGGTTCTGACAATTACATTTGCCACTGACCAATCATTGGGGACTGTTCCCACGCTTGAGACAAGGCCAATTTGTACATTTCATATTTCATTGTATCTCGTATGTTTAGCCTCCCAAAGCTCAATTATTTTCAATTGAAAGCTACATCTATATATTTACAAACAGCAGAAATGTATTGATTCAAATTTTGGCTTCCGAGAATCTAAATGCAGACTTGGTAATTTGAGTGTTTTTATATATTTCCACTATATATGGCACCAACCAGCTGAACGTTTGCAACTGTTGCATGGCACGCCAATTTTTTTTTTTAACAATAGCTCTCATTGTCCAGAAAAATAAAAATAAATTGCTGTTGTTGTGCTTGCATATTACAAACTAATTTAGGTCTCGGATAAATAGACGTTTCTTTTTCTTCGAATTTACGAGAGTGAAAAAAAAACGGCTAGTGGAGCAGGCTAGGATTGGCCATGCCAGCCAAGATATTGGTTCTACATCATTATTCGCAATACCATACCAATCAGCCTGGTATCATTATTTCAATACTTCTACAATTTTGCTTATTAGATCCCATCCTGGAATATCAAGTCCTTCTGCTTCGTCTGTTGATCCTTGCAACTTTTCACTGAGGTTTTCTTTCACCATTATTCCTGATATATTTTCATTTTCGATGGCCAGATTCCCCTATTTCAGCTATAATCATTGCCAACACCTGTGCCAGCTTCTTTCAATCTCATCCCTGAAAAATCCCATCAGCCCATTCCCTTGTCCGCCACCAGTAAGGCTACGCATTAGACTCTTGTTTGAAGGCTGGGTGCGAATACCCGCACTTCACACACACAAAAAAACATTCCACTGCCTGTCACCCCTTAAGCTGCGCATTAGACTCCTGTTTGATGTCTGGGTGCGATTACCCTCACTAACACACTACTGGTTACTTATACTGAATGATAAAAAGATAATATAGCCAGGTAAAAGTCCTTATAGGAAATCAAATTATATCTTTTTTACATTTGAAGTTTAAAAGTTGGGGCTTAATGGTTCGAATATTTCAGGGGAGTATACGGAGCTTATGAGTATCTACTGAACTGGAATACGTACAGAACTCTTGGTTATTGAACTGGAGCACTACATGTACATTTGTAGCTTACAGAATTCTTATTTATTGAACTGGAACACTTATAGAACTACATGCACATCACGTTACCAGTTCTGCATGTGTTCCATTTCAATAACCTAGAGTTCTGTATTGTCGTTTAATAGAGGTCATCATCTGATATAATTTATTGCACGAGATTTGCTCTTGCACTAATTGAATATTAACGACTTTTAGAATAATAATTGTTATAACTGCATGGGCTCGTAATAATAGGGTTCCACTGTATATTATGTATTGCATTTGTATTTGAGTTCATGAGCTCAGTTTTCAAGTTTGCATTTCATCTGTATTTTTTAATGTTAGTCATGCAGGCAACTGCACTTTACCGATTGCAGAACACATTGTATGTGTAGTACATTATTTTATAGATCCATGGCTATATCAAGCCCAATTAATATGATTTAAGTGCCAGATCAGAATGTAGGTCCAAAAGAAATCCAAATTTTTGTATGTCTAATATTTGTTCTCTCTCGAATCTTTAATAAGAATAAATACATAAGACAACTAGAGTAATTCAAAGATATAACATAATTATAGCCGGTTTAACAAAAATATGTGTTGCATAGTTATGTGCATATTATGGATTATTTCTTAACTATATCTTATTCATTGTATTTAGTGGCAGTGATTGGTGTACAATGTAGTTATAGTATGCATTTTAGCTAATGGCTGTACTGTTTTTTTTATCATGGCTACATGTACAGTTGTTTGACATATATCTTGTCAAATAACTGTACCTTTTACATATGTCACATATATGTACAGCTATATGACATATAACTGTAAGATAACTGCTTGACTTTCATATATGTCACATATATGTACACTCAGTTATTTAGCAGATATATGTAGCATCCACAGATATGTCACATATCTGTAGTTTTGGTAAGGGTGGAGATATTTGTTAATATAATTAGTACGACTTTAATTTATAGGGGTCATAACCCGTACCATATCACATGCTCGTCTTTTGATGATCTTTTTACATTTAGTTTCAATTGCGTGCTTCATGTGTTCTGACTTTATTGCGTGGAAAATCTACAATTCTGCACTAACCAAGGAATAACCATTACAAGAGACACATATTCATTGAGAATATTGGATTATGGTCTGTCAGCAACGCCACAATTCCGTTTATTACAGGAATTACATAGATTAAATAATATAATAAATTATTATAAATTATTGTATTGACAACTTACAAATGATTCCAATTGACTTAAATATTTCAAGCTGCGCCAGGGAGGCCAGAAAAAACCTCCAACCTTCTAGAAACCACTTGGGAAAAAATGCGAAGGTAATAGCAAGGAAATCTGGGTCGTGGCCAAGACACAGCCGGTAGTGTCCCCCGACAGGACTCTTTAATTACATTGTTATCTGTTCAGAATAAATAGCAAGCATGCATACAATCGATATTTTAGGCCGATTGCCTTGGAAACTGCTAAACGATCATTATCAATATGTTTGATGTTACATGTATCGTGTAATTATTCGAGGCACACCTCCAGCCAGTGTGCGTATCCAATGTGACATCTCCGCTTATATTCCTACATGCAGGATTTAAGGCAGCGCCTGATTTGATGCTATGGGCGCCGTAACTAATAATATCGTATACGAAAGGTTTAACGTGTTTCTTAAATTCGTCTCAGAGGGTAGCATAAGAGATACATTGCTCTCGTGAAAATACTCTTTTTTAACGATGCGCCCAACAAGTGGCGAACATGTTGAACTAGATCGAGGTAAAAGCTCGATTAACCTCTCCGTAAGAGATACGGGACACGTAACCTTCTCAGGCCTAGCTAATAAATATCCCTGTCGCGTTCTGGACTGCAATTTGAGAAAGTTCGGTAATAAAAAGTTCAATATGAAGAGGCTTTGAAAGAATTATCTGGAACACCCAAATTGGATGTAGTCCTCATGTGCGCCGTCTAGATCAGCCAATCCTGTCTTTCCGAACCGTGGATGGAACTTTGGAATCTAACTGCAATTCAAAGAGACCTTGAACCTTGCTCTGTATTGATGAATATAGTAGGCACATCGCTTCCTTCCGGATTTTGGATTGTTAGACATCTGCAAAGTGGAAAAGAACTAAAGATGAACGTAACATAATGAGTTGACAGTGGAATATGCGCTAATACTAGTCTACTGCTATGTTGCTTATATATGATGAAGTATACCAATGATACTGATAAGATATATCAATGTAGATCTAATGAATATATGTAGACACTACTCTGAATCGTAAGGCATGTCATAGGATAAATGGAATCTGGGTTCTTGTAATGATGGATCTATTAAGGACATCGCTTCCTTCCCAATTCCTGATTGTAACATATCTGCAAAATAGAAAAGAACTAAAGATGAACGTAGCTATGTGCTGACAGCGGAATATGCGCTAATAAAACTTGCACACTGCTATGTTATCTATATCGTATATCGATGATACTGATAAGATACATCTATGTAGATCTGATGCATCGTAAGGCATGTCATAGCTAAATAGAATATGAGTTGCACATTCGTAGGCAATAGCGCAACTTACACCCTGAGAGGTGCAAAAATAAACAATGGCCGATACTACGCACCTAAATGGTGTGGCCATAAGCAATAATTTACACAATTCAAGATGGTGACATCACAATGGTCGATGCTACGCACCTAAGTAGTAGGCAATATTGCAATAACATAATTTAGGCATAATTTAACATGGGCAATAACATAATTTACACAACTAAATAGTGATGCATAAACAATGCTCGATACTACGCACCTAAGTGATGTGCGGTAGGCAATAATAATTTGCACACCTAAATGGTGGCATCAAACAATGGCCTAAGTAAGCACCTAAGTGGTGTAAGCGATAACATAATTATACACCTAAATGGTGACATCCTAAACAATGGCCGATACTACGCACCTAAGTGGTGCGGCCGTAAGCAATAACAAGTTATACACCTACTGTAAATGGTGAAACATAAACAAATGGCAGATACTACGCACCTAAGTTTTTTTTAATATTGATTTTCTTAATATTCGAAATGCAGATTTATCTTCCTCTTTATTGTTCTTTTTTTTTCGATTAAATAAACGCTGTTTGCGTCGAAGCATATATTCTTGATTCGCTTTGTCATCCATGGGACATCTGGTCTACCTCTTGTGATTTCCTGAGGTATATATGCTTGCTGATTGAGCTATTTAGTTTATCACAAAACGAGGACCAGAGATTTTCCGTAGAGAAGGTAGTATAGTTGTTCAAGAAATCATGATGATAGGATCTAATAGATCTTCCCTGATTCCATCGATGTTCCCCTTTTTAAATAGGAATACCTTTCTTGTTTTTTCTTGTTTATCTTCGCTTTCGTACGTATTGATCTTCGTGATTACTACATTATGGTTGCTCATTCCATCAGTTATATCCATACTATCTACTAGCTGGGGATTGGTAGTGAAAACCAGGTCGAGAATATTTATACCCCGTATTGGTGTATTGTTGCATTGTCCCAGAGAGTTTTCTTTGGCTATTTCAAGCAATGACTGATTTATTTCTAGTCCATATTGAGGATAAGATTGTATACTGAGATCATTCCAGTTTACACTTGGAAGATTAAAATCCCCAGTGAGAACGATGTTTGGAAGGCCATTGGAGGAGGGAATCTTGGTCAAAAATATCTCTAGTTGTTGCAATGGGTCTAGGTTACGGTTTGGTGGTCTATAATAGGCACCAATAAATAACTGTTTAGTTCCCTGGATCTGGAGCATGATCCACATAATTTCACAATCAGTGCCAAGTTTGTGCTCAGAAGTTGCAATCAAGTTATTTTTGACTGCGATAAATACTCCTCCGCCACTTAAATCTCTGTCTTTTCGATGGACTTCAAAGTTTGGAATGGAAGATCGACTTCCGAATAATTAATTGAGTCGTTCAGGTGACTCTCAGTTCCACAGACAATATCAGGCTTGTGTTGTTCAAGTAGTTAGAGGTATTAATAGTTCGTTCTGTTTTCTGTTACTCTTCAAGCTCCTATACAGTTAATTGTGATCATTTTCAGTTTACCAATCTTGTTACATTTCATATGAGATCTTGATTGTCGAGTGTGATGATTATTTAAGTTGGTAGTTATGTGTTCAGTATTAGTTTTGGCGAACTTTGCTTGCAGTGTAGATGAGTCATTAAGCGAGTCCAGTGACGAGAAAGAGTTACTCAAATCCAGATCCATTGATACATCGAAGGAAGCCGAGTCACCGAGTCAGAGAAATTCGGTAAGCCACATTGTAGACACATCTACAAAATTGGCCAGGATTTCGTATATTTCGTGATAGATTGAGCAACACTTGGTGTGATACCATAAATCGCAATTGTCATACTGAATTCCCTTCTGGTTTACTTTCACTGGTTTAGTACACTTCCCACATGCATGCATTCATGGCATTTCCAGTTTGGTCCTGGATTGAGATGGATAGCACCGCCGAGGAGTAGTGTCATAAGTAGAAACCGGCCAGAGCTTCCGTAGTTGCTCGTGGTAATACGTCTCCTTGTTTGCGGTAAATTGCTTCGAATCCAGTTGCCAACGGCTGGTTACTTGCTGGTGTAATATTTAAGCCGAAACCACTGATTCCTTCGGTAAAGTTCGGTTGCTTTTTGGCAAACACCCATGACAACGGATGTGTGACAACGCGAACAGCGAAATTGGACCTAAGAAATTCAACCAAGTCGTGTATGTCGCCGACAACGACCTCCGGGGTTTTCGAACTCAAGTCATATTTGTGCCAATTTCAATAATAATAATGTCCGGAGGGCACTCACGAGCAAATGTTTGGCGAAGATCGCGGGGTAGTTGTGATACGGTTTGCCCCCCGACGCCTTGAAGAAAAACGTTTGCACTCCGATCTAACGCGAAGTTCAACTTCGCTCGGGAATCAAATTTGCGTTACAAATCCCTCTTGAGGCGCTTTACAAAAGAATGAGCAGTTATGTGGAAGTTAAGTGGAAAGTCGAAACTGGAAAGTCGTAAGTTGAAAGTGGAAACTCGTAAGTTAAAAGTGTAAACTCGTAAGTTAAAAGTGGAAAGCAGTAAATCAAAGGAAAGAAAGCTGCAAGTGAGAAGTCGAAAGTGAAATAAGGAATAACGTAACTCTGTTTAAACATAATATACGAAAGTTAGATATATCAAGCTTAATAGATAACAATTCTTACTGCTGCATATTATGCAGCTCATGATATAATTAGCTCTGCATATAAATTTTTAGATTTTATAATATATTTAAGTATAGTTATAGTAGATTTTAAAATTGTACATAACTCTAGGTTACTTTTTATCTTATTTTACTCTATCTTTTGTTAAAGTGTCCCCCATTAGCTGAACAGCTAAATACATTGACACTGTAATAAAGTTATTATTATTATTATTATTATTATAACTCCCTTTTAGTTCCGACTTTGCACTTTTGAGTTTGGATTTTGACTTTCCACTTTCATTGGCCACTAGTGACCTGGTAGTATAATAAACGTGTGAAAGAGAAAAGTTACCTTATTGCCAACGAGCCCTGAAAGGCGAGGTTGGCGAGGCGACAGAGCATAGTTTTGCAATGCAGGGAAATTTTCGGTTTTGCTATCTGCACTGTTGCGTTTGCGCATGCGTTTCGATTGAGGATTCGATACACGTGATTGGGCCTTCATGGACTGAATAATTCGTTTTACAGCCGATAATGGTCAGAAGGCTATCCTCTGTAAGCTGATGTGGTCCTTTGGGCTGTAGGAATATTTTAACGGGAGTTTTCGTACAGTATTGCAAGCATTAAGTGTAGCGCTTCACACTAGAGAGAAGAAGTCCGTACAGGTTACCAGCGGGTTCTAGTAGTTCTTTATACTATCGGCTGTCATGGACTCAAACGTTACATGTACTTTTACAGTTTCATATGTATATCGATTGGTCAGAAGTCTATGCTCTTTGTGATGCTGATGTTTTTTGGCCATCAGAAAGTATTTTTAGCTTACGTTTCGTACAGTGTTTGTACGAAATTGGCCGATAGCAGATTTTACGCGAAATTGTTCATAATATTGATTTGTTAACACCGTATGGAGTGAGTGAGTGAGTGTCGAGCGAGTGACATGATTTCCCCCATACCAATAACTCGTGGATTGCTAACGCAATATCCACGAGTTAAAAAGGACACTATAATATATAATGGCGAAAAGGAAAGGAGATTCTCTTTTCTCCTTGAATGTGTTCAATATTTTTCACCCAGTTGATCGTCAGTTTTCTTTCTCTTCTTACAGATGGCACACCAAGGAAGAAACAAGAAAGATAGGAAGATTCTCCAAAAGATGGAAAAAAGTAAAAAAAGAAAGAGGTAATTCAACATGTGACGACCTTCATGGCCTGCTCTAGTTTGGTAGCGTAATAATAGTCTGGTAAACATCTGGAAGACAAAGAGTGTTATGGAGTTACCAAACAATTCCTTATTCGAAAATGTTGGCTAACTTATAACCTGAGTTAAAACCATCACGTCGCATAGATGATGAACATCGCATTCATTCTTAGAGATGAGCTGGGTTTCGCAAACAGTTCGGCAATTTCTCAAAATAATTCCACAACGCCTTTTTAACGTTTCTCTCCATGCTAATGTTCCTACGGCAACGCAATATATTTGGTCAAGAGCGATGAACAGAAGAGAAATGGCAAACGGCAAAAAAGAACACAATTAATATATAAACAGAAAAGGAAAATGAGATTATGTTTTCTCCTCCAATTTGTTCATTGTTACTAGAACCGTCTCGCCCACAGTGCTTAGCGTGCTTTTGTTTTTGTGTATATCCGGGACTTTGACCCCTTGTTCACGGCGGGAACCTCACGAACTGATCATGAGCGTATTCTTTATGTTGGTGACATGATAATTTTGATTTGAACATGGATCATCTTGATGAAACTAATAGTACCGTATAAGTTGAATGTGAAGTCAACAAAGTGTTATACAGCAGTACTTGGCCGTACTATAATATTTACCTCTCACCCGTCGCTTCCCTGCTATCAGTACTATAAACAGAGAACACTCTCTCCGGGTAAGACTCTCTCCCTGCAGAGAGAGAGAGAGAGAGAGAGAGAGAGAGAACTGCTAGCAGGCAATCTCGTTGCTGGCAGTAGCAGAGAATCAATTCAAGTGAGAACAGTGAACGAATTCGACCATGGAGTTCGTCGGAATACTTAAACATAAGCGTCTGGCTTGGGAGACCCGGTAACGGCTTCCTGTATCTTCGACGTAAAATAAACCATTTATTTATTTTATTTTATTTTATTTAATTGCAGCTCGCTTGAATGGGAATTATTATCTTGGCGGCTTTCGTGCGAGTATAAACTTTGATCGACCCGGTGAATCCGAAAATCTCGGCGAGATCACTGTCTAAAAGCCCTTCAAAACCAGAGAGAGACATGTTTCCACAAGTTAAACGGCAAAGCCCTGGAAATCATATTAGGAAACTACTCATTTATTTTCGGGTCGACCAAGCGGAGTGGTCACGTAATCGAACGTAAGCCAGCCCCCAAATCAGCTCAAAGCTAGTAGATACTTGAACTAAGCGCTAATACATCTTTAAATATAAAGATTAATGGTCAGAATTGCTTCTCCATGTTGTAGGTGGGATTAAACTTGGACTAAAAACGGACAATTGTTTCCTTTCGTTGAGGACGAACGAGACTGGCATCCATCAGAAACTACGGCCACCTGAAATAAAACTAAAAATTACATCACCAAATAATTTAAGACTTAAATAAGAGGCTCAAGAGGAATAGCAATAAAAACGGTTCAACCTAGTATGATTGTTTTGAAGATAGCTGGAAAAATGGCAGAGATGTAGAGAAGATTAAGACCACTGCCATAAAACTCTGGATTTCGATGCCATCGAAAATGGGCGCTATGCTATGTGAGCGCGCTAAGCACTGTGAGTGAGACGGCCCCTTTAAAGTCGCCTGTTTCTCTTTTCAACCTTAAACTTGAAAAATAGCATATTAAAACAACTAGCCTCTTGTGTAACACACACACAGATTTTAATTTTCAAATACTGAATGATGTTCAATCATCCTAGAACGATTTCAGAGAATAACTTTGTTCAATAATGGGAGTCATATAAACATCGTAAAAAAAGTCCCGCTAGTCCCGTCCTTGAACGATTTCAGAGAATAACTTTGTTCAATAGTTGATATGGGAGTGATATAAACTCTGTAAAAAAAGTCCCGCTAGTCCTCAGTCCTAGTTGATATGGGAGTGACATAAACCCCGTAAAAAAAAGACCTGCTAGTCCTGCTCTTGAACGATTTCAGAATGGAGAAAATATGTTCCGGCTGAAGCTGTCCTTACTCTTTATCTCTGATAATGTCTTTAAAGCACACTTTCTCCATTCTGAAATCGTTCAACAGCGTTTATATCACTATTTGTCAAGATACTTCCAGTTTACTTGATTGACAGTTGTCGATTATAATTATAGAACGGGTGCTTGATAAGAGGGGAATGTAATGGCGGTCGTCCTCAATAAGCTCGTTGAGTTTAAATAGATATTAACGGAGATCTACTGTGTAAGTTAATCGGTAAAATCAGAAATGAATATGCCATGGCGGCAGCGGTTCGATTGCTGAAGCCACCGGAGAATTTTGACTTCACGAAGCCCCTGCAATGGCTCGAATGGAAGCAAATGTTCACGCGCTACTGGATCGCTACTCGACTCAACAAGGAGGAGGGCGACGTCCAAGTTAGTACACTGATTTACACGATGGGAAATTAAGCCGAGCATATCTTCAAAGCCTTTAACTTCACTGAAGAAGGACACAAGAAACGTTTTGATAAGGTAATCCAGAAGTTTGATGAGCATTTTATTCCTAAGCGCAATGTAATTCACGAGCGAGCTAAATTCCACCAGAGAAACCAACAACAAGACGAGTCGGCAGAAGCATTTATAAGAAGTTTGTACGAGTTAGCAGAGTATTGTGAATTCGGGGAACAGAAAGACAAACTGATAAGAGATTTGTGTTTTTAAAGATAGCTTGCTCTCCAGCATCCATGGCAACGCCTTTCCCATAGGGATCACGAGCTCAATTCATTCGTTAATGAAGTATTATATCAACACGTGACCGTTAGCTGAAAAGGGCCTATTAAGAGCCAAGACTCAGATCAAAACCCAAACAAAGCACTAGAAGAAATCCGTCGCAAAACGTACACAAATAAGCGCCAAAGGCCAAACAGAGGAACAAAAGAGCCAAACAGAAGCCAAGGCCAGTACCCTAGTACATGTGCTAGATGTGATAGAAAACACAGGCGAGACGAAAACTGCCCAGCAAAAGGTAAACAGTGCAGAAAGTGTAACAAGACAGGACATTTTGCCGCAGTTTGTCGTTCAGTTAAGGGTGCCGGGGAGGTCACAACCTCAGAAAAAACCAAAGCTTTTTCATGGGAGCCATTGTGTCGAATGAAAAGTATGAAGAGCCGTGGAGGGTCGATTTGACAATCAACCAGAAAGTAGTCAACTTCAAAATAGATACTGGAGCTGACATAACGGTGATGACAGAATGCTCGTATAATTCTTTGCCAAACCCTCCAAAGTTAAAGCCAACGGGTGCACAACTGTCAAGTCCTGGAGGGAGATTGGACTGTAAAGGAGAGTTTACAACTCAGGTCAAGCTAAGAGAGAAATTCTACTTAGTCAAGATATTCGTCATTGCCGGACAACATGCTAATTGGATTAGTTCCATCTTACACGCTAATAATTTGTTAGGCCGTGATACTGCATGTAAGATGGAACTAATCCAGAGAGTCGAAGAAGTCAGTTTTGACGTTTTTTGAGATATCGGTCTTCTGAAGTGCGAACCGGTCAACATAAAGCTCAAAGAAGGTGCACAGCCCTATTGTATCAGTACAACAAGGAAAATACCCTTCCCACTCCTGCCAAAAGTAGAGGAAGAGCTAGAAAGAATGAAGAGAGAAGGGATTATAGAAGAAATAACAGAGCCCGCAGATTGGTGTGCGCCCATGGTCCCAGTCACAAAGAGTAATGGAAAAGTGAGGATCTGCGTTGACCTGAGGAGGCTAAACGAGTCAGTAAAGAGAGAGAGAGATACGTATTACTAACGCTGGAAGATATGGCACCCAAGATGGTCGGAGCAAAGCTATTCTCCAAGCTGGACGCTTCCAGTGGGTTTTGGCAGATACCGCCCGACAACGAGAGTGCAAAGCTCACAACATTTATCACACCTCAAGGTCGGTTCTTCTTTCGTCGTTTGGGATAACCTCGGCGCCCGAGATTTTCCAACGGTGTATGACTGGACTGTTAAAGGCCCAAGAGGGAGCTGAAGCAATAATGGATGACATTATAGTTCATGGCAAGTACCTAGAAGAACACGATACGCGATAGGAGATTAGAAGAAACGCTAAAGATCATCGAAGAGTTTGGACTCAAGCTTAACAAAGCAAAGTGTGAAATCCGGAAGAAGGAACTCACCTACTTTGGTTAAGTCATTAACGAGAAAGGAATCAGTCCAGATCCAGACATGGTTAGAGCCATTAAAGCCATGTCAGCACCAAATAATGTCCCAGAATTACGGCAAGTACTTGGCATGATAAACTATCTAGGAAAGTTCCTGCCTAACCTATCAACAGTTCTAACCCCTATAACTGACTTGCTGAAGTCGGATACAGCCTGGAGGTGGGACTGTGAACAGCAGAGAGCCTTTGATAAAGTCAAAGAGATGTTGTCAACAACACCGGTACTAACATTTTATGACCCTAGCAAATCAACAACCGTAAGTGCTGATGCTAGTAGCTATGAGATTGGGGGAGTCCTGCTTCAAGACAACGATGGTCAGTTTCGACCAGTGGCATTCTGTTCACGTACGCTAACGCCAGCTGAGACTAGGTATTCTCAAATAGAGAAAGAATGCTTAGCTTCAGTGTGGGTCTGCGAAAGGTTTTCGCGCTATCTTATTGGCCTAGAGTCCTTTAAGCTTCTAACAGACCACAAGCCATTGGTACAACTGATTAACTGTAAAGGTCTTGACAAAGCGCCATTGAGATGCCAGCGTCTTCTAATGCGCCTAATGAGGTTTAACACCAAAGCAGAACACATCCCAGGAAAGGAGATCGTGATTGCAGATACGCTGTCCAGGAATCCGGTCAAGTGTACAGAAGTTCCAGACACCGAAGAAGATGTTAAAGCATATGTAGATTCAGTTGTGGAGACTCAAATAATGACACAAAGTCTCAAAGAGATAGAACAAGCTACGTCGGAGGGTCCACAGCTCAAGGCAGTTCTGGAATACACCCAGGATGGTTGGCCAAAGTACTCCAAGGAAGTACCACCTGAGATACGCGAGTACTATGGAGTGCGTAACGAACTTTCCGAAGCCAACGGGAAGCTAGTCTTTGGCAACCGAATCGTAATACCGTTGTCTATGCGAGAACATGTCCTGCAACGCATCCACGATAGACATCAGGGCATAACTAAGTGTCGCGTACGAGCACGTTTATCAGTGTGGTGGCCAGGTATGAGTCGAGAAATTGCACAGAAAGTGTATTCATGTGAATTCTGCCAAACCAACCAGCCGTCACAGAGAAAGGAACCTCTCATCACAACGCTGTTGCCTGAAAGACCCTGGCAAAGGATCGCAGCGGATCGTTGTAAGCTGGATGGTCAGAAATACCTTTTAGTCACGGACTTCTATTCAAGGTTTATCGAGATTGCATACATTCCAGACACAACAAGCAAACAAGTGATAGGGAAACTTAAAAACATGTTTGCACGCTGGGAAATTCCTGAAGAATTCGTCAGTGACAATGGACCACAATTTACCTCAGAGGAATTCCTTTCATTCAGCACAACGTATAAGTTCAAGTGTATAACCTCTAGTCCACATCACCCACAAGGAAATGGTGGGGCAGAAAGTGGTGTACGCATAGCAAAACGAATTCTCAAGCAAGAAGACCCATTCTTGGCCTTGATGAGTTACCGAGCCACAACTATACAAGTTACCAAGGTTAGCCAGTGTCAACTCATGATGGAACGCCAGATACGTACCACTATTCCTACCTTAGAAAGAAATCTAGAGCCCGAGTGGCATAACCAAGAGGCAGTAAAATCGGCTAATGAGAAGACAAAAGTAGTCTACACGAAATTCTTTGATAGGAGATATGGAGTGAGGAAATTGCCACCCCTACAAATAGGAGACCACGTGAAAGTGAAGCTAGACGGAGAAAAGGGATGGAAAACAGAGGCCCAAGTAGTCACAAGGGATCCAAAGTCATGGTCATATGTCATACAGACACCTTACACAAGACTTAGGAGAAACAGGCGTCACTTGCGTCCTACACCAGAGAAAAGGGAGACGGAATGAGACGATACGATCCCTTGTGAATTTCCTGATGGTAACGAACCTGAGAGTCCAACTCCCGAAGACGATGTTCTAAGCTACCCAGAGATACAAGATACACTGGAGCAAGGATTGACTGAGAACGAGGAACTGAGAACCTCGAGTGGCAGACTTGTGAGAAAGCCAAAGCGCTATATCGAGGAATACTGAAATGTGAACATTTTACATTGAGTTACGGTTAAAGCTATATTGTATCACAGACATTGCTTTGAAAGCAACCTCAACGAAAAGGGGGAGATGTCAAGATACTTCCGGTTTACTTGATTGACAGTTGTCGATTATAATTATAGAACGGGTGCTTGATAAGAGGGGAATGTAATGGCGGTCGTTCTCAATAAGCTCGTTGAGTTTAAGTAGATATAAACGGAGATCTACTGTGTAAGTTAATCGGTAAAATCAGAAATAAATAAGACACTATTGAACATCATTCAGTATTTGAAAATTACCACGTGTGTGTGTTACACAAGAGGCTAGTTGTTTTGTTCAAGTTTTATTGTTCATACTACACGCAATCCTTTGTACATTATCACTCCATTCTATAGACATCTTAAGTTTGAATATTAGGTAGTGTAATAACATATTTTCAAGGCCTAAATCAAACTCTGATAGCTCCGTGATTAATTTATAGTTTCCTTAGCCTTGATGTAATTATAATGAAAACCACACATCAACCCTTACCAACATGCCTGATATGGGCCATATATGGCCCTTGTATGGGTTTTGTGTGGCCCCATTCAAGTTCCTGGTATGTGATGGGTTTTGCATGGGATTTGTATGGGCGATATGACTCCTATATATGGGTTACATGCTCTCTAAATGGCAATATTTTCAAACCCATACATTGTCCATATCTGGTCCATACATTGCCCATATAAAAGTATGTGGGAAAAGTATGGATTTGTCTAAAATCTATATGGTTCCCATATATGGCCATATGGTTTTCATATATATGGGTAAGATTAATTATTTCTAATATTTAGGGATGGGAATAAATGGGTTGTGCATGGGAATACTATGGGTAGCATATGGGATAAGCGTGGGAGTGATATGGTGAATATATGGGAGAAGCCATTGTCCCAGACTTATTCCATATAAAACCACACACTTGCCATACTTTTCCCATTCAGAATCCATAGGTTTCCCATATAAATGCCATATGAAACCTATACCATTAACATAGTATACCCATACAATTTCCATTCTATTCCCATTCCTTGCAAATTTACCCATATCATTAACATATATTACCCATACCTTTGCCATGATACCCATGCCTTTACCATACACCACCCATGTCATTACCATATATCCTCCATACAATACCCATGTCATTATCATACAGTTCCCATACCCACATCATTACCATACATACTCCATACAATACCCATGCCATTACCATACATCTGCCATACAAAACCCATGTCATTACCATACATTCTCCATACAATACCCATGTCATTATCATACAATACCCATGTCATCACCATACATCCTCCATACAATACCCATGTCATTATCATACAATACCCATGTCATTACCATACATCTGCCATACAAAACCCATGTCATTACCATACATCTTCCATACAATACCCATGTCGTTATCATACAATACCCATGTCATTATCATACAATACCATGTCATTACCATACATCTCCATACAATACCCATGTCATTACCATACAGTTTCCATACAATACCCACTCATTACCATACATCCTCCATACAATACCCATGTCATTATCATACAATACCATGTTATTACCATACAAAACCCATTTCTTTTCCCCCATGCATCACCCTTTCACTTTTAATATCTTACCCTGTATACTGTTGATGCAGTAACATACATGTACCCATGCAGCTGTGCAATGTACCTAATCCTTTGCTATACGTGCAATACATGTTTAAAGCCATGTCTTAATTCATTTAAATATTAGAACTCTCAACCATAATAATTCAATTAACAATGTCTTTATTTTCATTGATGCCATGGTATAAACACACATACATGTAGATGTTTATGTACTACACAGAAGAACATTATTATACATTTACATGAGTGCATCAAACTACTATATTTAAAGTTTGTGACATACATGTATAGTACGTTTTATATTTTCAACAGAAATGTACAAAGTAATGTTGTTTTCTAAACACTGTTACAATCTTGTACCAAGCATTAACTTCGTCGGTATTTAATGCACAAGTTGCATGTGCCATTTCCTTGATTATAAGCATGCAGGCAGTTACTTTAAAATGTGTTTAATTTATGACCTAAGCCGCTTGTACGAGATAACAAGTTATTATGACTTATTAAACTTGAACGCTTAATAAAAATATTAATTTGAAGAAGATCTAACATGTCTATAATTGTATATAAATTGAATCTACTGTATGTTGGAAAGAACCTTATAGCTTTGTTATGCTAATTAAAACAATATTTAACAGATCTGACGATCTTCTATGATAAGTGTGATAATGTAGTTGACTCGGGGCTTCATATCTGCAGCCATTATAGTTCACCAGGAAATTATCTCCAATTCTGATTGGATATTGATCACATGATGGGCAGGCACTATTATACAAATAGAGTGTGTCCATCAAGGAACCTTTATACAAGTAGTGTGTCTGTCAAGGAACTATCGGCTGTTAGTGTATACCACACCAGTGAATAGTGCTCTTTGCACGCAACAGTGAATAGGATTTCATATTCAGCTCCGAGCGAAGCAGTGATCACCTGACACGAGTTTTTGTCCATTTGACAGAAAATAAAATAACTATTTGGTGATGACTAATTCACTAATGTGTGGTATACATGTATATACTAAAACAAACGGCTCAGTAAATATCTACCACTATTCACCTCCACTTTGGTGAATAATTGTTAAATAGTTGGAAATAGGAAATTTCATGTTCTGAAACCAAATAATGGCCTGAGAACGCAGTTCAGGGCTTACAAAATTATGCTAGTTTTAAGAACATCAAATTTCCAAGGGAAACTATCAGCCAATAGTTCGGAGACAGACACACTCTATTTGTCGTTATTGTTCATTACAAAATTATCTTCCGCCCTCAGGGCGCTATCACCTGTTATAGTTCACCACAACATTTGGGTGCACGCACATTGGCTAAAAGCGATCACTAGATGTGATAGTTGTCGTCCATCGATGCAAACTATGAGGCAATAGTGCCTGCTGAGAGCGGAAGACAATTTTATGATCAACAATAACGACAAATAGTGCCTCATAGCTTAATTAATATAAAAAAATACATGCAAGGCTTTGATCAGGTCTTAACTCACTAATTCAATTTGTCAGATGACTTTGAAGATCACCTTTGTGTAGTTTTATTTGGTTATGACTTCTTATATACTCAAATGGTTCCAGTGCTTCCAGTAAACTTTCTCGACCTGAAAATTAGAAAATAGAAATCTAAAAGTTAATATTATATGTTTAATTATCCACCTTCAGGAGGGTTTATTGCCAATGAAATATGGCAGCATGAGGGAAATGAAGAATGGTGCAGCAAACAATTTCTGCATGGCCCTAACAACCATGCAGCAGTAATGTTCACCAGTTTACTGGCTCCTAATATAATGAGAACCCTGCTGCTACCTAATTAGTACAACTAAGTACTTGAATTTAATAACTCAGGGATTTCAAAACAAGCCAGCAGCTGCTAGAGCTCTGGCAGCTGCTTCGAGCACAGGGAGTTCTAACTTAATACACATACCGTTTATATGCTGTCCTTTTTAACAGAGAAGCTTCAATCAGTCTTACGGCCGAAACTGAACACTGTGTGACACTGTATAACCTACATTGTAGCACTCCTAATTTCGGGCTTAGTCCGCGCGGGCAGAGGAACTGGGACTCAGATCTCGCACGGTAACTAGTTAGAAAATAGCAGTTAGGGAGAAACTAAAGTCAAGTGATATGTTGGTGACATGATAATTTTGATTTGAACATGGATGACCTTGATGAAACTAATAGTACCTTACAAGTTGAATGTGAAGTCAACAAAGTGTTATACAGCAGTACTTGGCTGTACTATAACATGTACCGCTCACCCGTCGCTGCTATAAACAGAGAACACTTTCCGGGTAATACTAATAATTATGAAAGCGAGAGGTTTCTCTGGGTTTTATTTTTACTTGCAGACAGAGAGAGAGAGAGAGAGAGAGAGATCTGCTAGCAGGCAATCTCGTTGCTGGCAGTAGCAGAGAACCAGTTCAAGAGAGAACAGTGAACGAATTACAGCTCGTTTCGATGGGAAATTATTATCACGGCGGCTCTGTTGTCAAATTTCGTGCGAGTATAAACTTTGATCGATCCTGTGAATCCGAAAATCTCGGCGAAATCACTGTGTGAAAGCCCTTCGAAACCAGAGAGAGAGAGACCTGTTTCCACAAGTTAAACGCCGAAGCCCTCAAAATGATTTTAGAAAATTGCTCAATTCTTTTCGGGTCGACCAAGCGGAGTTTCGTTGCCTATAATAGGGAGCTTAAGCATCGACGACGAAAGGGACGACGACGACGACCGGAAATGGCTCGTTTCGTTTTGAACGCACTGCGCATGTCTGCCCAGGTCAATCAGTCGTCCTGTCTTCGTCGACGACGGAATTTCTAGTGCGAAGCCGTTCACCTGAAAACGTAAGTTGTTTTACCTCTGTAAAGTCGAAAAAACAATTTCTTGCAGGACTTTTTCTCTATATTTACGAATATAAATTCCTTATAGGTAGACAGCAGTTGTTTTTATTGTATTTTATAATTCCTATCCTTCACAATTAATGGTAGTCGTATGTTTTCTAGGAAATTCAACATGGCAGGCGAACAAGATGTGCCTATTGTGAAAAAAATGTAAGTAAAACTGTCTTGGATGTGCCATTCCTTTATTAGTTGCTCTCTTATTTTACTTCGCTATTAGTCTTACGGATTTGTGCTTCGAGCTTATTATGAATTTTGTTTTAAAATTATTTTTCTATTTTAAAAAACAGAAACAATTATTTTCAGTGGACTGCCGACCACGATGTCATTATGTGTCGCGAAGTGCTCGTATCAGAACCTTTCAATTTAAAACCGAGAAGCCCAGAAAGGGGTAAAATTTGGGAGAACATTACCCGCCGACTGAATGCCATCGCACAACTAAAGTTCAGAGTTACAGCTAGATCGGTCAGGGATAGGTACTCGTTGTTGACAACCAAGGAAGCTCAAAAGTTAAGAGAAGAAGAGAAAGCTACTGGTATCGAAGTGGAGCAGTCAAAATTGGATATTTTGCTAGAAGAAATCTTAGGGAGAGAAAAGGAAGGCAAGCTTAGAATCGAGTCTCAGGATCTTGACAAAAACAAAAAGGCAGAGAAGGAAAAAGTACAAGCCGAAGAGATAAGGAAACAGGCAATGCAAAGAATGGCTGATACTACTACTAAGAGGAAGAGTGATGAATCGGAAATGGGTGGAAAGAAAACGAGAAGAAGCACAAATGATGCAATCGATTATCTAAAGGAAAAATCATCGAGTGATCATGATCTGAGAAAGGAAGAACTGGAATTGAGGAAGAAAGAAATAGACCTTGCTGTGGGTAAACAAGATCAAGCTCTCCAACAACAACAAGCCATGATAACAGCTATGATGAGTCAAATGCAGCAGCAACAACAACAACAACAGAACTTGCAAACAATGTTCGTTGCACAGCAGCAACAACAGAACAAGATTTTGATGGCTTTAATTGAAAATAAAAAACAGGAATGAACTTATTTGTCAGTGGTAAAACCATTACAGTACTGTTGAAATATGTTGAGACATGCACATTGTTTTTTTACATGGAGGCAAAGCTAAAAGAGGAAAAAAGTGTTTTAATTTATGGAAATCAGAGATTATATATTTAACCTGATATTCAATAGTGTTGCAAACTCAAGCTCAAGCATTGCACAAGTATTGTGCTGAAATTTCCTTGTGCTGGCTTTATTGCATCCTGCCTGTGTTCAAGCCTTAACTTTCACAGTCACATTATTATACTTGTACTTGTGTATGCATCACTATTGAAAACTAGGTTAATGTTACATTGTTATTGTTTACATAGCCATTAGAGCTATTACATATCAGGTTAAAGTTATATATTGTTCATGCATTATTTATCATGACATGCCTAAAAAGTGTCTGCTTGCACTGTTTATAGAAGTGTATAGGAGATATAATAGTGGAAATTTGATTGTTTATTAAATTGCAAACTAGATTACACAGCAGATATTGAGGATTTTAAATACATCTGTATTTCTGTGAATGTATTGCAGGATTAATTTATTTAATTGTAATTTATGCTTAAGAAGCTTGTTGTCACTGCTGTATAATAAGCTTTGATTAAGTTAACACCACTGCATCCACTGGGGTGTGTATCACTTGCATTAATCCACCTTAGGGACCGTTCATAAATGACACCAGGCGAGTCTTGGCGAGTCTTTAAAAACCATTATGCAACCCCCATCCCCCTCATGGTTAAACGAGAAAACACAGCCCCCCCCCCCCCTCCCTAGACAACAGCAGAAAAATATACAACCCCCTCCCCCATTCCCCTCACCTTCTAGATTGCATTAATGTTACTCATGACTAATTTGTGCCGGATAAAATTCATCAAATCTTATGTGAAAATGTGCGCTCACATGGCACAAACTGAATAAAGGCTTCAGACATGAGAATCATTGTTGCACAATATTTAAGCAAAATAGTCCTCAAGTGTTGGTGGACTGAGATCAAAATAAGTAGAAGTTAGGTTCCCATACAAACAAGTCAAGGCATTCTGAAGAATAACAGAAACAACATACATTTTTCCAACACTACTCAGCATGAGTTTCAAACTTTTTTAAAAGTCAATAAACTTGAAAGAGTTTACTACGTCTCCAAACAGCCACTCCACAGAAATCCTAACTGAACTCATTGCAGCATTGTATTGCTCCATCTGGGGAGTAAGAACACCGTACTTGAAAGGACATTGTAGGTGGATTCTCAGTGGATATGCCGGATCACCATAAACACAGAGGGGCTGGCCTGCTGGATTAAATGCGAACTGCTCGAGATCGTGCAGTAACCTGGAATCGGCCAGCATACCAGCATCGTGTTTTTTCCCTTCTAAAGACAGGGAAAAAAATGACATTTATGCAATGAGGCTTGTAGATTAGAACAAAAAAAAACATTAAAGTTTTGTAGAAAATAAGTAACGTGGCTTCTCTTACCAACTGGGCCATATACGTTTCCAATTAAACCATTAGGTAAAGCAACGCTTTGGAATTTTAAAGCATGTACTCTCTTGTGCCCATTGTACACTATTCGCTGGTTTTCCCCTGGTCGTGTTATGGGTCTTACGGTCCATCAATAAAGCCAAAGCAGTTTTCTAATGGAGCACCTCCGGCTGTAAATTAGTATCAACATAGGTCTGCAGTTTGGCGGGATTTAAAATATCGTGGTTCCATTGCATAACCCTGTTCCCATGAATATTATATATGTGGTCTAGCAGTTTGTTTGTGACCATACTGAGAACTTGTACTGGTCTAGCAAACTTCTGTATAATGTCTCCATATCTACAAGGGTAAGACAACCGCCTTAGAAGCATGCACAATCCTTCAAATCCGTCACAGATAGATCGTTGATCGCATTCAATGGTCGCAGGAATTTGAAGAACATCTGAAAGAACCACTATACCCTTAAAAAAAATCTAAATCGGCCAGGCATTCAGATTCATCGAGTTCTTCAAGGTCGAAGGAACTGTACGAATCATAGGGAAAGTCTGGGTTTCTTGAAGAATATTGCTCATACAGGAACAGGAATTCTTCATCGTCAATCAAACTATCGTCATGACTAAAGAGAAGTAGTTCACGAATGTCTTTAAACGATGTCATATCGGTACGGACTTGTAAAAGTCGTCGTCCACGAAAGAGCCTTTGCTTAACCTTTCAGTTTTCCCGCCGAGAACGAAGCCCTCGCCTCAGTCTTTTTCAGACATTACGTCATTATTCCGTCGTCGTCGTCCCTTTCGTCGTCGATGCTTAAGCTCCCTAATATTTAGCGCTCACCCGTCGCGTTCGAACCCTGTCATCAGTACTATAAACAGAGAATACTAATAATTATGAAAAGAGAGTTTTCTCCCCTCGGTTTTATTTTTCCCTGCAGAGAGAGAGAGAGAGATCATCTGCTAGCAGGCAATCTCATTGCTGGTGCCATAGAACCAGTTCAAGAGAGAACAGTGAACGAATAACAGCTCGCTTGAATAGGAAATTATTATCATGCAGTCTCGGCGGCTTTGTTTGTCAAATTTCGTGCGAGTATAAACTTCAAATGATCAACCCGGTGAATCCGAAAATCTCGGCAAAATCACTGTCTAAAAGCCCGAATTCCGCCCTTCGAACCAGAGAGAGACCTGTTTCCACAATTTAAACGCCAAAGCCCTGAAAACGATTTTAGGAAACTGTTCTTCAAGTGGAGTTTTGTTGCAAATTGTGGTCATGCGCGTAAGCCAGCCACGGTGTTCAAAAACCCAAATCGGCTCAAAGATAGTAGATACTCGCGCTAATATATCTTTACATATAAAGATTAATGGTCAGAATAGCTTCTCCATGTTGTAGGTGGAAATCGTGGGCACTAACGGACAATTGTTCCTTTCGTCGAGGAAGAACGAGACTGGCCTCCTGATTTAGGAGTAACTCATTAAAGCATTAAACAGGGCCGTAGCATGCCCTGAAAAACTGGGGGGGCACAAAGTCATTTCGCAACCTAACCCCTGGGTTTCCGAGGGGGCCAGGTACCTTGTTTGTTTGTTTTTGGAAAACATTTGGGGGGCACGAGCCCCCCCGGCCCCTAAGGGCGTTACGGCCCTGTTAAAGGCATCCATCAGAGAACTACGGCCACCTGAAATAAAACTAAAATTTACATCACCAAATAATATAAAACACTTAAATAAGAGGCTCAATAGGAAGAACAATAAAAAATGTTCAACGTAGTATGATTTTTTTGACGATAGCTGGAAGGATGGCAGAGATGTAGAGAAGATTAAAACCACTGCCACAAAACTCTGGATTTCGATGGCATCGAAAATGGCCGCTATGCTATGTGAGCACGCTAAGCACTGTGGGTGAGACGGTCCTTTTAAAAAGGACAGCATTCATGTATAAACGGTATGTGTATTAAGTTAGAACTCCCTGTGCTTCGAGGTACATCATTGGCTATTTTCTCTTTATCAATAGACAAATTAATAAACTTTCCTCATTTTATTTTATTTCGGATGCCTACTTTCCTATGTTGACATCTTACTCAAAAACATTTTGAAAGCGCCATGTAGCTGCCTGCGCCGTAGTGAGGGCACTATGATTCACTGATTGGATCTGGAAAGGGGGGTAGCTAAATATGTTGTTCTCTGGCCCGACCTTTATACTCAGTCAATGGCCCCAGTGAGTCAATGTTTTTTTTATCACGTGACCCCTTTCAAATTACAAAACAACAAGCAAAATATCTGGCAGGGGTCGGGCTCACATCAAATATGTAAAGCCCCCATCACATGACTTTCGTAAATGGTTTTGAAAGAAAATCATGCAGGGACCCTTAGCTTACTGGTCATAATTATGATAAACCTAGCTACAATGTATTTTAAATTATAAAGTCAAGTGTAACCAGAACCACATACATGTACGTCTCTATTATTTTTATTACTAAATTGATGGCTTCACTGCAGGTTCATTAATAATGCATGTTCTTAAACCTCATACAAACCTTCTAGGAACTTACCCAAAAAAAAAAAAAAAACCATAACCACCCCAAAATCATTCATAAATAGAATGAGTCTAAATACACCTGAGCTATAATGGCAGGTACGTCAAATAATTGCTCGTTTCCTTCGTTATCCTGAGCGTGAAAATATCTTCTCAATGGCGTTCAAGCTGAAAGGTACTAAATATGGTGTTTCGGCTGATCTACCCCATGATATTGTTGAGTTAAGGAAAAGACAAGTGTATAGACTGCTAGAAGCAAAGAGGGCCGGTAAGCGAGCACATTTTAGTAGAAGTGAACCGGATAAACTTTTCATTGTTGGCATTCTTATTCCCCTGTAAGGGGTAGTTTCTCAGTGTATTCTTCCACTAATTTACACGGTGAATATGTCAAGATATAAAAAGGAAAAGAAATCGTAATAGCTTCCAAAATATCCACTAGAATTTGGAGCAAATAACGCATCAAAAGATGTACTAAAATGTAAATTTGCTTTAGTATTGTCAGGCTTACACCACACTAGCTATAAACAGTTACGAGCTGGCTACAATCATGCCTGACCATGACCATTGTTCGATTATTCAGACTTTATTTGGGGAGATAAGAATAACACTACCCACATTAATGCTCTCCAAATCCTACCACATAAGGCAGCCAAGCTGATATTAGGCGTTCCATCAGACTCATCTGCTACTGAAGCACTATAGAGGTCCTGGGTTGGACTCATCTGCTATATATACTGAAGCACTAGAGGTCCTGGGTTGGACTAATCTGCTATATATACTGAAGCACTAGAGGTCCTGGGTTGGACTCATCTGCTATATATACTGAAGCACTAGAGGTCCTGGGTTGGACTCATCTGCTATATATACTGAAGCACTAGAGGTCCTGGGTTGGACTCATCTGCTATATATACTGAAGCACTAGAGGTCCTGGGTTGGACTCATCTGCTATATTTACTGAAGCACTAGAGGTCCTGGATTGGACTCATCTGCTATATATACTGAAGCACTAGAGGTCCTGGGTTGGACTCATCTGCTATATATACTGAAGCACTAGAGGTCCTGGGTTGGACTCATCTGCTATATATACTGAAGCACTAGAGGTCCTGGGTTGGACTCATCTGCTATATATACTGAAGCACTAGAGGTCCTGGGTTGGGCTCATCTGCTATATTTACTGAAGCACTAGAGGTCCTGGGTTGGACTCATCTGCTATATATACTGAAGCACTAGAGGTCCTGGGTTGGACTCATCTGCTATATATACTGAAGCACTAGAGGTCCTGGGTTGGACTCATCTGCTATATATACTGAAGCACTAGAGGTCCTGGGTTGGACTCATCTGCTATATTTACTGAAGCACGAGAGGTCCTGGGTTGGACTCATCTGCTATATATACTGAAGCACTAGAGGTCCTGGGTTGGACTCATCTGCTATATATACTGAAGCACTAGAGGTCCTGGGTTGGACTCATCTGCTATATATACTGAAGCACTAGAGGTCCTGGGTTGGACTCATCTGCTATATATACTGAAGCACTAGAGGTCCTGGGTTGGACTCATCTGCTATATATACTGAAGCACTAGAGGTCCTGGGTTGGACTCATATGCTATATATACTGAAGCACTAGAGGTCCTGGGTTGGACTCATCTGCTATATATACTGAAGCACTAGAGGTCCTGGGTTGGACTCATCTGCTATATATACTGAAGCACTAGAGGTCCTGGGTTGGACTCATCTGCTATATATACTGAAGCACTAGAGGTCCTGGGTTGGACTCATCTGCTATATATACTGAAGCAATAGAGGTCCTGGGTTGGACTCATCTGCTATATACACTGAAGCACTAGAGGTCCTGGGTTGGACTCATCTGCTATATATACTGAAGCACTAGAGGTCCTGGGTTGGACTCATCTGCTATATTTACTGAAGCACTAGAGGTCCTGGGTTGGACTCATCTGCTATATACACTGAAGCACTAGAGGTCCTGGGTTGGACTCATCTGCTATATTTACTGAAGCACTAGAGGTCCTGGGTTGGACTCATCTGCTATATATACTGAAGCACTAGAGGTCCTGGGTTGGACTCATCTGCTATATTTACTGAAGCACTAGAGGTCCTGGGTTGGACTCATCTGCTATATATACTGAAGCACTAGAGGTCCTGGGTTGGACTCATCTGCTATATTTACTGAAGCACTAGAGGTCCTGGGTTGGACTCATCTGCTATATACACTGAAGCACTAGAGGTCCTGGGTTGGACTCATCTGCTATATTTACTGAAGCACTAGAGGTCCTGGGTTGGACTCATCTGCTATATATACTGAAGCACTAGAGGTCCTGGGTTGGACTCATCTGCTATATTTACTGAAGCACTAGAGGTCCTGGGTTGGACTCATCTGCTATATATACTGAAGCACTAGAGGTTCTGGGTTGGACTCATCTGCTATATATACTGAAGCACTAGAGGTCCTGGGTTGGACTCATCTGCTATATATACTGAAGCACTAGAGGTCCTGGGTTGGACTCATCTGCTATATTTACTGAAGCACTAGAGGTCCTGGGTTGGACTCATCTGCTATATATACTGAAGCACTAGAGGTCCTGGGTTGGACTCATCTGCTATATATACTGAAGCACTAGAGGTCCTGGGTTGGACTCATCTGCTATATTTACTGAAGCACTAGAGGTCCTGGGTTGGAGAACTCTCCATCAACGGCGTCAAGCCCGTCCTTGTATTTTTATTTTTAAATGCTTTAACAATCTTATAGAATTTGATTTTAATCTTACACAGAACAGTGAAATTCTGCCAAAGCCTAAAACAAACTGGTGCAAACAAAAACTTTCATACCATGCCTCAATGAACTCCGTTTATGTAATCAATCGTTTAATACTTAACTACTATTCTATTTGTAACGTTTATGCTTACTTAGTATTCCATTTAGTTAGTTTTTCTTTTTACAGGGCCTCTCTGAAAAACACTTCGGTGACGAGAGCACCCTGTCAAAATATTATTATTTTTAAATCGAATTAAATAGATGTCGTCTACCCAGGAATCAACCCAGGCTTTTACTTACGCGGTAATGGGTCCGGAACGGTAATTAGTTTTCACGATTTTAAACAAGCGTAGAATCTAGAGTATTCTCTGTAAACCAAAACGTTCTTCACAGAACTAGATAATCAAAACCTGATGTTGAATCGATATTTATGATAAAAAATAAACGTTGGGTGAACTTTAACAGTACTTCTTTTTCTACAGGTCGCAAGTTTACCTTTCAGCTCTAGCTTGTGTAGTAAATTTCATGATGTCTCGGTTTTAATTTTATTTCACGGATATAATGACTGCGCTCTAGAAAAGAGCATAGTTTCGGTTTTCTGATTTACAGAAGAGCTGAACATTATTATTGTCAAAACGAATGCAAAAATCTGGATTCTGGCGGTACTAACCATTATTTAGTCAAATCATGTAAGAGTTAAATGAATCGTAAAAGTCCATACATTGAAGTTGAAAACTGACTAATTCTGTCAAATTTCAAGCAATAAACGCTTTCGATGATATAAGTGTATAAGCTTATTCTTATGCACATTCTGATGTGCCTTGATGGACTCTTGATGGTGAAAGGGAGGGGGGCAGGGGGTTCGGTAGATTGTAGGAAAAAGTTATTTTGGTCACGAGAACACTTAAAGTGTCTATGAATCCAAAATTAAGTTGATCTCGTTTGAAAATCCTTTCGAAACTTTTAGTGAAATTATATATGGTGCACGTGGCAATAAAACATAACAAAACTTTTATAATATGACCTTCACTGCTATGCCTTGAAATGTATTGTCGTGGTGAGATCAGTCTACTGCCGTTCCCCGCTCGGCGTGAGGTTTCTTTCTCTTCTCTCGATTTCTAGCCTTTCTCTGAGCTGAACGGAGAAACTCTTGTG
Source organism: Actinernus sp. WN-2022 (assembly GCA_030867875.1). Lineage (NCBI taxonomy): Eukaryota > Metazoa > Cnidaria > Anthozoa > Actiniaria > Actinernidae > Actinernus > Actinernus sp. WN-2022. The sequence goes on along the minus strand of JAOWCC010001679.1, from coordinate 16,914,957 downwards.
ACCAGGGTACAAGTCACCCCGCCAGTGATGCCATTTTCAAGCCGGGCTATTCGACGCGACAGTCATAAATATCTTCATTAAATTATTTAAAGTGCATACTAGAAGTAATCATAGATTGTGCGTTCAACATAATTTTTTTTGTAAGAGAAAGGACTGGGCTTCGTGTGCATGGTAACCCAAAAGATTGCTGCAATAATTGCATGTGTAAATAATGCTGATCAAAAATATTTGTTTTTAACTAAAGTGCAAATTTTGAATGCCTTGACTTACAACTGAGTTAATATACAAGGGGCGGGCCGGGTGCATCTGGGTATAAAACTGTAATTATCTTTGTGTAATTATCATTGGATACGATGCTTATGTGGCTATATGTACATGTTTGTTTTATATGGTTAACATTCATTTGAGCATTTGTAGCACATTCTGCTGTGTGGTATACAGTGTAAAGCAATGATTGGAATTAGTGTAGAATACAAGCAACCCTATAGCTAGCTACAGCTATTCAGATGTGTATAAACTGCATTCCAGTTCCTAGCATTCGCAATACTAAGTACACTCCAGTGTCAACATAAACTATATATGCATATGCCCAGCCGGGTCCTGGCTTTGAACAGCCTCTTATGGTTGTTTCAGCTCAGTGTAGATTAATTGATTTGGGAACACAGCAATGAACTCAGTACTTTGAATTTCCCTCACCTTGTACTGTGTTGATATTCAAGTTCCTTGGCATATCAAAGTGTCGTTATAGATTAACTCTTTGCCTGAATGTAGTGTTAATTTGTATAACCAAGATGCACACATGCATGTGTCACTGATGAGTGATATGTAGTATCACAACTCACAAGGCAATTGCAATTCCAAAGGGTGTCTGATCTAGAAAACTCAGACCTACATGTAGTTTCTCTTCAGCCAGGTATGATTTATAGCATCTTACTGTTTGTAGTTTTGGCACCTGTATGTACAGCGAAAAGCAGAATCCGATACAGCGAGCAAGCCAACAGAATTTTCGATCGCAGATTCACTCGGGGTCAGCACAAATATTATGGCCGAGGATGGCCGAGTTGATTTTCAACTTCGTCTTCAAGGTGCAGAATAGACCATGTTTGACTTGATATAGTTTGGACATCAGACTTTGTCGAATGCTCCAGAGGTAACACACACTTTCCTCGGGCTTTGTTAAATCGTACTTGCTAACTTCTTAAACATTATTGCATTGGATTGGGAAAATAATACACTTACTCGTTCGATCACATGGCGGTTTTCATTTGCTCCGAGCATCGTGTAGTTACCAGTTTCCCGGCCGAGTTAATTTATTCTAAAAAGTACAAACTTCTTTCGCCTGGGAAAGCACAGGTAGCCCACACATGACCACAGGGAGTCCACTGCAAGATTAGGATGCAATGAAGCGAAAATTAAGTTGAGCTAATGTTAAAATGCTTTCGAAATGAGGAATAATGATATTTTCCGTTTGTCACCGTCTCATCTCGTTACAGAGATATGCAGGTTTTTTTAAATATGCAAATGAGATGACCTATGACGTCATTACCTTGAGAGCATGGAGACAAATCACAAAATGAAGAATATCTCTGCAAATAGTGGCTTTGCACACGTACAGTACCGCCTGGAATTATTGAAGCATCGGGTCGCGGTCAAACCGCGGTATTACCGCGGTCATTGGACGCGGTATTACCTCACTATGGACGAGGTGAAGCCGCGGTCAAAATCCGCGGTCAAATTATTCACCGCAATGAAAGCCGCGGTAAAAATCCGCGGTCATGACACAATATTCTTCATTCAGAACTCTTAACGGCGGGTTAGAATCTTTTATTTTCGCTTCATTCAGAACTCAAACGGCGGGTAGAGAAGCACTCATCGGTGAAACTAAGACTTTAGAATCTTTTATTTTCGTTTCATTCAGAACTCAAACGGCGGGTAGAGAAGCACTCATCGGTGAAACTAACACTTTAGAATCTTTTATTTTCGCTTCATTCAGAACTCAAACGGCGGGTAGGGAAGCACTCATCGGTGAAACTAACACTTTAGAATCTTTTATTTTCGCTTCATTCAGAACTCAAACGGCGGGTAGAGAAGCACTCATCGGTGAAACTAACACTTTAGAATCTTTTATTTTCGCTTCATTTAGAACTCAAACGGCGGGTAGAGAAGCACTCATCGGTGAAACTAAGACTTTAGAATCTTTTATTTTCGCTTCATTCAGAACTCAAACGGCGGGTAGAGAAGCACTCATCGGTGAAACTAACACTTTAGAATCTTTTATTTTCGCTTCATTCAGAACTCAAACGGCGGGTAGAGAAGCACTCATCGGTGAAACTAACACTTTAGAATCTTTTATTTTCGCTTCATACGTATAGTACTAAAGAAAATACACATCACTGTGGAAATCATAATGTTGCCATGGAAACACTCTTGGCCCCAGGCTCCTTATCCCCTTGAAAATAAAATTACTATTTTGTTTCTGTTATAGAAAATAATTTGCTTTAAACCACTCGCATACAATACCTATTCAAAGTCAATTTGAATGTGTAAATTAATTAATTAACGAGAGTATAAAGGGAAGAACAATGCTCTCCAGATATAGGTGTTGTTTGCAAGAAACCAGAAGACGAACAGGTAGTTATGTGACCCTCCCACCCACCCTGACTTAGCCGTAGTTGATGCCTGGGCCAACATTTCTCATCTTGGCACTTTGTCCCAGGTCGGAGTTGCATCCCATACCTCTTAATGACAATGTACTAGGCGGAATAATACACTATATGTTGTTCCAAATCGTCTGATGCGCCCACAGCAATAAATTGTGTTTAACAAAGGAGAAATTAGGGAACTTTATTTCCCCATGGAAGAACCCTGGGGCCAAGAGTGTTTCTATGACAACGTCATAACTTGCACAGCGATGTCCACTTTCCTTAGTACTATACATGTGCAAAGTTTCAGTTTTTTTTTTACCCACTATTTGCAGATATTCTTCATTTTGTGATTTACTTATTAATTCCAATTTGCCGTTCATTATTTTATCCTCGGCTGATTGTTAGTTTTCGTGTATTTTCTTACAGCTAGCGTATCATCAACCAAACGAACAAGTAAAAGGAAGGAAGGCTCATCGAAATCAAGAAAGAAAAAAGGTATTCCAGCAACAAAAGAACTTGATGGTCTTGGCTTGAAAACAGATAGAAAGAGGAAAATGATAAATACAGAAAGTTAAAGCAAAATATACGGAAGTATATTTTAGAGGTCAGATAACAGAGGCCTGTAAACAAGTACCATTGCGGATCCTGCGTGAAAGGAAGATATCAATGCAAAGTAATTATTAATTTGACCGGTTGTCTTCACTTGCGAGAGTAATTAATTTGCCAAATAACCTGTTTTAATTTTGGTGCATTGAAATTCAAGGAAATAGGTGCTGATGTTTAAGTATATATACGAATTCCAGGGGGAGTTAGAACTTAGGTTGGCCTCAGAGCAATGACGAGATACCAAAAATCCCAACTTACACGTTGCACCGGGTTCAGAAATCGATTCCGAGCCGCAGCGGGGATAGACGAAGCACTGTTTCCCTTGCTCATTTGTTTGTTTCATTTCACGATTTCCCACCTGATATCGGATCCCTGATATCTACTAGTTCACAGCTAACCGCAGTATTTATGACGGTTGATTTCTATTTCAGCAGTTGATGACGTCATCAGATGGAGACGAGGTAAACCAGAAGACGTAGAACTCCACGATTTGGCTGATGACTTGCCAGACTGGCAACGTTTCGGTTCCCAACTTGGTGTAGCAGATAACCAAATAAGAGGCATTGCTAACAATAATGTAAAACACATAAATATCCAACAGAAAGGATACGCAATGCTCGCCCTCTGGAAAGGGTCAGGGCTCAGTCAAACATACAAGAAGCTTGGTGTAGCACTAGTAGCACTAGGGGAAATAGAATTGGCTGCAAAACATTGTGGAAGGAAAAAATGAAGGGTTTTAATAGAGCAAGTCAAGAATCTAGTAAAATCGTTATTTCACGAGGGTAACACATAATGATGAAATATATTGAGAGAAAAAGTGGTTCTTCTCGGACTGGAGATATTTTACAAACAGTTGGAAATATTATAGAAAAGGAATACGTTTTCCGAGGAAGGACTGGGACAAGTTTTGTAAAAGTCTTCAAGAATCGCTCAAACAAATCATCGCCAAGGATATATATTTGTTCGAACGTGTAAGACTCATTAATGCCGAAAAGTAAATGTAACGTAACGAATAATCATTTATTTTTAACGTGCGCAGCAGAGATGCGCAGTAGCGAAACAAAGGAATCGCCTGTCGCATATGTGATGTTATTAAAAAACAGGTTGCACCTCAGCACTGTGAATACAGAGTAAGATCCCCGGTCACAACGTTAATATAAATATAAATATAAATATGGATAGCGGTTTACTGGTGAACTGAACAGGCTTACATAAAAAAGCTGTTTTATGAAAATCATAAAGTTACAGTAGATATTAAGTTAGATAACAAATTATAAAATACATTTTTGTATTAAATACTCAGTGTACATTGCAACAAAAGATACGGCGAACTAAAAATAAAACAGGCAAAGAGTCGGCGCTTAAAGTGCCTCTACGACGAAATTCGACCATTTCTTTTGGCACTTTTGTGTCTTCCAAAAGGACACACAGTAGTGGAAATATCCAAATCAGTGAAAAATATTGTCAAAGGATGAAATTAAACTATGAATTTGTCGGAGAGTTTACCGTCAAAATCACGTCCGCCATGGGCTCTTATCGCACGGCGGCCATGTTGAGTCCCAGGAGAATAAAAACCTTTGTTTTCGACAGGTAAACTCTTTCTGAAACCAACCAGTGCGAGGCTACCGGGGCCAAAACTATTGTTTTATCCAAGATGGCCGAACTGCGATAACAGCCCATTGCTGAAGTGTATTCCAAATAGTTCGCGGTTTGCTGCCGTAACGTCATTTTCTCCACACGTCGATCTTTTAAAGGCATATTTCTATTCAAAACTTCGTTCTTTTCTTTCCTTTATGGAAAAATAGTAAACCATTGTACTGTACTTATAAGTTCGCGTATACGTTTGTGTGAAAAGTAGCTCCGCATATTGTTGAGTTGACTAATATGAGTACTTCCGCTGAAAATTAGCTCTGTCACAGGAATTCGGCTGGGTAATGGCAGACATCAAAACTCAAAATTCCGACTCAAAATATAATACTTCCGTTCGTCATATCGAGAAACGGTTTAGGCAGGGAAAATATAGCAATTTCACAGCAAAAATATCACCATCAAAATTTGATCGTAGGGGCACTTTAAGTGCGAAGTTCCCGTATACAATTTTTTCACTCCTTTGGAACTCGAAATTTGACATTCAATTTCCAGAGCAGTGAAGAAAGCAAGCGGGTAACCCGTTCCAGGCTCTCGTAGAGTGGAAAGGAGTTGAACGATAAAGCGACGAATCTCCCTCCTTCCCTTCTTTTCCTCCCCAGTCTCCCTCCTCTTTCTTTTCGCCTAGCTCGTATTTCCACTATCCGAGAGCTAGCTAGCAAGTATATCAGTTCGCCTGTAAGTTTGCTAGATTTTAACATTTCAATACAAATAAACGAGCCATAAAAAAGTGATCAAAGGGGAGATAGTTGTCCATTAACTGACTTGCCAATGGTATTTTATGTACTGTTTAAAACACGAACAGCAGTGTTTTATCAAGTTTAAAAATTCGAGGGCGAAGCGCGAGAATTTTTAGACTTGATTAAACACGTGCTGTGAGTGTTTTAAACGGCTTCAAAAACGCTTTAAGAATGAAATGAAAGAAAGACACACATCTCAAGGGAATGGTTCCTTAATGAACCATTGAACCTTTCTATTCACAACGCCATGCAAAATATTTGAGTAATCACCGCCTGCAATTACGAACATCTCAAGGGAATGACATGAAGACATTACCATACTATGTTGTTTGAAGCGGCGTTTCGCAATGCAAGAAGAACCTGCACTTGAAGGATTTGGTGTCGTGGTTTACCTCGATAAAGTTCAAGACTTGGAAAGCGATGTGACTGACATGACGGCAGACTCCGGCACAAAATATGTAAGTTTAATGCACGTTTTTATTATTTTACGGCTTTGAGTTTGGTTTAATAATTGGAACTAAACAGTGGCTCGGTAAACAAGTAATGGTAGTTGGATAACTTCATTTTAAAAATATTATCTGTGTATTACGGTAGTCTGCTGATATTAGTAAATTTAGTGCAAAATTTATTATCTAGGTACGTTATGTTCCGTGTACTTTTTGCTATCTTTGGGTCTTTATCAGTGAATTCTTAATTAGAATACCCTGGATCAAAGGTTGGAAACCGCCTCTCCTAGATCACATTAGCTTCTCCTTTCTCACATCAACGATGCGGCTGCAACCTCTGGCCGCCCGTTGTAGGCGATTGTTTTTCTAATCGCATTAAGTGTTTGAATAAGCCAATTAGAGAACGCGTTATATCATCAGAGTCAGATCTTGACCCTGGCACGCTGATTGGCTGAACTTCTAAAAAGCCTTGTGATTAGTTGACCCTCTCGCACATGAACATGTGACTTGAAGCTCAGTAACGTGAGACGGTGTAGTTTATTTTGGTCAAAAGTCTGTTTTAATAGAAATGGCTTCCGATGCGTTGCTTCTTGAAATCGCTCTCGCTTTGGCGGAGACTTTGGTTTGCACTCGTTGCGGTGAGCTCGTCGACGGCGAAACCCAACATCTTTTTACGCGCTCCGAGGCTACTGTGGGAATGATTACTTCGATCTTCCGTTGTTGCACCGCCACAGATTGTTTGTACTTCTCCTTAAATTCCTCAAGATCACTTGAAATGGCTTTTAAATAGCCTTCGAACCGTTCGAAATCTCTTCGGCACTTATAACAAACCACGCAAGAAACTCCATCGCACCTCAAAATCGGTGTACCAAGGACCTTCGCCAAACGTTCTGCCAGCTTTTGTTCGAGCGAAGCTTTCCCAGTAAACAAATTACATTTTCCCCTACCTAAAATTGTCAAGTTACACATGCATATCCTACATATTTCGTTTGGCTTCACGATTTTCACGGGTGTTTTCTTCGTAGCTTTTCATCGTTCGCACGTGAACACACTGACACAGCGCTTGTAAACATGCAATATCACATACCACGTGACAAAACCGGTTTGGCCAGGTTTATATTTTTAGCACATTTTACGCATGCCAATCTAATTGGATTATGTTCTAAGGAACCGTAAACAGTACTAGAGTCTCCCAGAGGCTCGTCGCTTCGCGACTCGGACTGATGCCTCGCTAGCGCTCGACGTCAGCTTAAAGAGGTCTCGCTTCGAGCCTCTGGTATCCAGGGTATAATTAGCATGCAACTTTATATAAAATGTCATGTTCATTAGTATTCTTTATATAAAACGTTCATCCTAATTACCAATTCAATGAGAAAGCTGAAACCTCAATAGAAATTCCATTGTCTCAATCATTAACCCCGTTTCCCTCTGGGACAGAATTCAAATCCCTCCACGGGCTTTTAGAATGATGAGATTGTATCAGGTATAAAGGAGCATGCACGTGACTGATTTGCTTTATCTGATTGGATAAAATGCTCATTAATTATTCATTAGTTTTTGAAGACTGTTTATGAGCTCTGTAGTTTTGCTGTGTTTAATTTAAAGTTTCGCGCGATAAGCAATTAGTAGGAAGCACTCGAGCAGAGCATCACAGTAACAACAAGGTGTCAATGGCCTGTTTACAAACATAATGCAGACACCTCGGCCGAAAGTGTAAGGAGCTTCTATTCCGAAAGAAAGGCAACCAAGTCTTACTCTATTATTAGGAATGTACGGAGCTCGTCATTTTAGGAGTCACTTTTCAGTTTAATGGTAGACTGACTTCACGTTAGGAGTAAGATTAACAAGGCCAATAAATGTTTATTTGTCAGTTAGATCCTTAACAAGAGAAGGATGTAACCAGGCAGAAATAGATCATTTATTTTATAGTATTGTTCTACCTAATACTTATTAGATAATTACTGAGGCCGACAGCGTTATTAATATTTCTCTTGGCCGAAGTAATTATCTATTATATAGTTATTGTTCCTTATGCAGTCCCATTGTTCTCTCTGCGCTATATCAGCGAGTAAAGCCACCCTTTCTATTCTCACTGGAATTCCCACATACAATAGCCTTAAAATCCGTCTTGTAGGAATGCGTTACGTAACTACAAGCCACCCCCATGCTTTATAAGTCTAGCTAGTCCCATTACTCCGTAGTCAGTCTTTGCCATAAGCCTAGAAGGTTATAAGCTACGCTGTTCGACTGTTTCATCGCTGCGCCATGGTTCAGGTTCCCGTTGCCGCCAGACCGGAGGAAGTTCTTGCAGTCGTTGCTCCAGCCGTTGTTCTTCCACCTGTTCCTACTCCCGTTCCTTTGGCCGCTCCTGCACCAGTTATTCCTGCAGTTCCCGCTCCGATAATTCCAGTAGGTCCTGAAGTACCGGCGGCAACCGACACGGTGGGTAGTTTGCTTTATTTTATCAGGTTTTGCATCGTGTATGTCCTTTTTTTTGGCTCCTTTCATAATATTTTGTATGCGGCGGTGTTGCTATTTTAGGTTTCGCCAAGCGAATGTGTTTTCGCTGTTTAACTTTCGTTAGCTAGAATGCGGGTGTCTCGTCAGACGAATGTGCGCTTTTAGGCTCGTTAATTTTCTGAAGAAGGAAGCGCCACTGAGCGAGTGTGTCTCGCCAAGCGAACGTGTTTCGTTATTTTGCTCGTTAATTTTCTGAAGAAGGAAGGGAACTCTAATGTCGTGTTTTGCTAGAATGTGTTGTTTGTTGGCCGCATCCATGTATAGAGTTAGACGTAATTTGTATTAGGATTTACTATCCGAGGTGGCGAGTAAAAGCTATTTAAATTTTAATTCAAATTATATAATCGCATATACTTTTGCTGTGTAAACTCCGTTGTTAATTTGAATGCGAGTGTGCTTCATTAGGTGAATTAATTCATTGTTATTCACTCAAGAATGTGTCTTGTTATGCTCATTCCCCTTTATACCTTTCCTTTGTTTGTTGTCATTTTAAATTCTAGACGCGGGTTTGTTTTCATAGCTAGGATGATTACAATCGTCTTGTTAGGCAAATGGTGCTGCAGATCGAATTCGTAACTAGAAACCAGCATGTCTCGCTAGCATAAGAAATCAATGTGGTCTGTTAAGGTTTCTTAACTTTAAATAAAGTGAAACGCATCTCTGCTCATCCCGTAATATTTCCTATCGCCAACGATTTCGGTCACTACGAGTCTTACGTATATCAGCGGTTTTCCATGTGATTGCACTTATTTTCCACATACCTAGGTTTTGATATTTATACTTTTACCTTTCAACGTTCTCAACATTACGTACATTGGGCATTAGAACGTTTTTACTATATAAATATCCAGAGTTATTATGGTTTTCACGAAAACAATTTTACCGTAAGCATAATTTAGCAGGCTTGGCCTTTTACTAAACATATACTCCACAATTAACGGCATGCTTTAAAAATTTCGCTTTCGATGTTAGTTTCGGTACCAATATGTTTACCTTCTAGTTATTTTTCTGGGTAAGACCACCCCGACATTTTCACCGCATGACCCAAAAACGACTGAACGATGAAGAATCGTGTGGTACTTTTTGTTTGATTTGTAGTTACCTTACTATATATATATATATATATATATAACTAGTAGTAATCGTAGATTATCAAAGTGCGTTCGACATATTGTTTTGTAAGAGAAAGGACTGTGGTAACACTAACGGCTGAAAGATTGCTGCAATGATGTTGACGGTGTAAGTAATCCTGATCAAAAAATAATGCTTGTTTTTAACTAATGTGAAAATTTTGATGTCTTGACTTATAAGTTAATATACAAGGGAATGAATCTGGGTATAAAACTGTAATTATCTTTGTATAACATTAAATCATTGGATGCAATGCTTAATTATGGCTATATGTATACATGTGTGTTTTATGTGGTTATGGCATTCATTTGAGCATTCATAGCACATTTTGCTGTGTGGTATACAGTGTACAGCAATAATTGGAGTCAGTGTAGAACACAAATCAACCCTATTAGCTAGCTATGGCTATTCATATGTGTATAAGCTGCATTCCAGTCCCTAGCATTCACAATTAGTACTAAGTACATTCCAGTGTAGAAAAACTATATGCATGTGTATAAAATACACCCCATGCAGTTCCTTAGATCATTCACAGTATTTTTCAAGTGAAAACAAGGTTGGCTGCCATGAATTTATGGTCGATGTTGGTAGCCGGGTCCTGGCTTTGATCAGCCTTGTTTCAGGCCCGTCAGAAATTCAGTGTAGATTAATCGATTAGGGAACACAGCAATGAACTCGGTACTTTAAATTTCCTTCACCTCGTACTGTGTTTATTTTCCAGTCCCTTGGCACATCAAATTGTCGTTATAGATTTAACTCTCTGCCTGAATATGTTAGTGTTGAATATTTGTCTAACCAAGATGTACACAGTGTCGCAACTCGCACAAGATACGGCGATTACGGGTATCTAGAAAACTCAGACCTAGACAAAAAAACAGTGAGCAAGCCAACATAATTGACTTGGTTGTTACTGGACAGCACAAATTATGGCCAATTTGATTTGATTCAGTTCTCTGTTCAACGACCGCGCCGATAAAACAGACCATGTTAGACTTGATATAGTTTGCGCATCAGACTTTGTCGAATGCTACAGAGATAGCACACACTTTCCTCAGGATTTGATATATCGTGCTTGCTAACTTTTTAAACAATTTGCATGGGAAAGTAAAGGTTGCTCCGAGCATCGTGTATATAGTTACCAGTTTCCCGGCCGTTCATGATATCGAGGCATTTTGTAATACGCCTACGAAAAACTGAACTTTTTTGGGTTACCGGCAAACACGTCACACACAGGAACAGGGAACCTGTCACCAGATTAGGTTGCGTTCTCCTTCGTCGAACGCAATTAAATGAGTAATCCACATTGGATAAAGATATCTACTGGTTAATTTTAATTTTTGGTTCAGCGTGTTTTATTTTTCTCGTCCAGAAGAAGGATTTAGTGGCGACTTTCCTCGTTCTCGGGCAAAGTGGTAACATAAACATTTTGCCATATTTATTTTATTTTTGCAACAATAAGATCGTTTGGACTTGCACTAGGGACTACGGGTCCGACTGTATGGGAATGTTTATTATGTTCGCTTGCATTTTAGAAATTTTTGAAGCCGTTTTAAACTTTCTTTGTAACACCTATACGACATTCTGGAGTCACTTATGGTAGCAACCGCTTACGGCGCAATGTCCGTAATTGGTGCTCAAGACAATTAAGTTATAGCATATTGTCAAGGCTTTATGGGGTCCCTGTGGTTGTATGTTGACTGGCGCAGGCCGCAGGGAGGGGGTTACTCCATCTGGTGGTTTATCGGAGGTTTACCGGCCAAACCACCTTGGGACTGGACTGTGGTTGGCGTATTCGCATTTTTTGCGTTTACAGCCGATAGCCTAAAAGACGGGCCTAAAAGACACCGTCAGACAGTTGGCTAGTCGTCCAGCCCCCCTTATTGATTCCATCGCCTTAGTAGCCGCGCTGGGGCACGTGGCCGACACAGCTCGGGACGCTAATGACTAGGACCGTAGAAAACACGACGCTATTTTCAAACAATGTCATCCTCTCATCAATAACCCACGCCTGCCAGCCATTGTAATTCAGCTCCTTGGGGATCAAGACCAAAAACAGGTCGCGGCCCATATTTATAAAGTATTGAAGGCTGCCCCACAATACCTCATTCATATGCTTTGCCTCAGGGAGGGGGAAGGAAGTTTCGTCCTATATGTTCGCCACCGGTTATAGAGGCAACCAACGGAGAGGTCGGCGTTTCAACAGCTTTCGGGGTAGATGCTATAATTGCTGAAGTCTTGGACACTTTGCCTATAAGTGCCCTAACCCACGCTAGCCGAGCCAAGAGTTGTATTTGATAATAAACTGTTTAAAATTACCTCTGTCCGTTTCTCTTATTTTTATTGCATTAGACATAACCCGTTGCAAAGCTTCCTTGAAGGGGTTATCTAATACCCTTCATTGCTCTGTCCCTGGACGGGGTATTTCAGGGTTGCTTCGCTACGGGGTTATGCTCTTGCTTATTGTAGGATTTTGTTATGTCTTTGATCATTTCAGATCCCATACAAGCGTCTCAAAACATGTAATTTTTCTCCTGAGAACGATGTTTTGTATCCCGTAACGATACGTTGGTGTGATTGGAAGGATATAACCCCTAGCGCGTTGCAGCCCCAACACCCTCGCCACGTATGGTATATGAACTTACCGTTAAAGCGTCCGTTCGAGACATTATTTTCAGAGGCCCGAGTCCTTTCGTAGCTGCCGAGGTCCACAAGCATCTACCGCAATCGGAACAGATTCTCGTTACTCAACCAAAACGTGAAGAAATCCTGGCTTACTTGAAAACCGGAGTGCAAGTAAGGAATTTCTTCTTTCCGATTCGGGGTGATTTCCAGGGACAGTTTTACAATTCTCCTTCTCCCCCTGGAGCTGTGTTCCCGAACAGTAAGTCGTGTCTGCAATTCGAAGAGTTTATCAGTTTTATTTCACAGCGACTGAAATGGCTCCCTTTCGCTTTGCGGGAAAGTTGGTTGTGTTGATCCACCGCACCTCGTTATTCCAATTACAATGTAGCCAACCAAACCCAGAATGTGCCATGATGAGCGTTGTGTGAACCTCTAGATCAAGGATTTGATTACATTTCTAATGTTCCCCGTTACTAAATAAGTCTTGTTTCCAAACCACTATGGATGACAAAAGCGGGTATGATCACGTGGCACTATCGCAAGCAAGTAGAACATTCTTTGGAATTGAATGACCAGGATGGTATTTTGTTTATAGTACTACTCCCTTCGGCTGGAAAGCCAGTGCATACATTTATCATACGATTGGTTTGGTGACCACAAATTGTCGTTCCCTTAGGGTACCGTGTAGCCAATACATCGATGACCACCATTTTGGCCAACTCACTACCCTCCATGAACACGCCTCCGGTTCCAAGGACTGGTCTGATTTCGAGCTCTCCGAGGCTGCCACTGTCCTTATCGCACTGGGATATTTCATAGGTCTCTCAAAATCCTCACTTATCGCGATTCGTACTGTGCTGCTCATCGTTGATTCGGAGCGTTGTGCTTTTATCCTCCCTGTTTCCAAAAAGGAGAAGTTCGCAATCCTGCGTGAATCAATATTGGCAAAATAGTCTGTCCATTAAAACACTTCAGCGACTCGCAGGGAAGATAACATCCTTCTGCATTGCGGACCAGCAGCACAATTGTACGCTAGAGAAACCTATCGATCTGTTGCTGGCTTCGTAAAGCCATCTCGAGCGATTAAGGTCTCTGTAACTCTCATAAAGGAATGTTTCCTTGGCACAGTGAAAGGCACGTGGTGGTCAAAGTTTCCAGTGACGCTTTTGCTCGGGTGGAATCATTGAGGTTCCCGGAAGACCCGCCCCTTGAAATCCGTGATTATTGGGTCCCCGAGACCCGTGACGCACCCATTGTCGTCAAGGAAGCTCTTGCGCTCGTTAATGTACTCAAAGCGGGAAAGGTCACAATCACTAATACTCGGGTGGACGCGCATACGGAAAATATGGCTTTTCTGCAGTTATGGCAGAAACAGGGTGGTAAAAACAGACAGCTCAACGACGCCCGTAAACGTTGTATCTTCCACAGCTTTGGAAAATACATTTATTTGACACTCAATACATTCCCTCCTGTCCAACCCGCACGTTCCCGAAATATGTCAGACAAAGACTGTATGCTCTCTAAGAATGCTTGGTGGATTGTGGATCATAATTTCGGCCCTCACACCGATAGATCTAATGTCACTGGACTCCAATATACAACTGGATGTTCAAGGTCGGCCGCTCAAGCACTTCACCCCATGTTACACTCCACTCCAGTGGGGTCAATGTGTTCACTCAAGATATCGGCCGGGACGAGAACGCTTACATTTTCCCTCCATTTGTTCTTGCCGGGCCCCTCCAGAAGTTTTTGTTTGAGCCCAATATATTTTTCAGTGTTGTCATTCCCAAGCTCCTTCTGGTGGCCTATTCTGCGCAGTCTCTCCCGCGACTCCCTCAGATTAGGTAGCAAGGGAGAATCAGGAGTACTTCCATTCCCCTCCTCGCACAACTGTTTTTCTACACTACCTTTACAGTGGGACTTATTTGTATCTGGAATAGAAAACTAGTCTTTGTACTTTTTATATTGAGAACCGACCACCTAGAATGTGGAGACCAGCGGCACCATATCCGGAGTGCTCTTATCTCAATGATGACGCATTCAATCTTCGTCAGAAGTGTGGCTTTAGGAGAGGTTGTTAAGCCCCCCTACAACTGGACCTATCAACATCGATACGGAGATTATTAACTTGCGCCTGTCCCAGATGAGGAAAATTAAACGAGCAAACCGTACGAGAAGCAGAAGTCGGCTCTCCAACGGGAATTTACAGACTTTCTAGACTTTCTTCCTACACCAAAGTCCCTTTCCTCAGCTACGTCATCGGACATATTACTATTTCTAGTCTGGAAAGACTAGTCTGGGCGTACCAAGGTGCACAGGTTCAATTGTGATCAAGCCGGAGAAGCTCAACCTGCTAAATGTTCATGCCCTATGGAGGATTGCAGCAGGCACAGTAGATAATATTATTGGTAAACTTAGGTATATCTTTATCCAAGCCGGACTCGGTGGGGAATGGGACGATAAGACTGGGTACGGGGAATCCTGTTTCTCATCATTCTATAAAAGACTATCTTAGAGCCATAAGAGAGGAACAATCAAAGTCTAGGATCTGTCCTAAAAAAGCGATTCCTTTATTTATGGGCAAATTAGAGAGCCTGTTGGGAACACATTCTTACGCAGCTGCGTACCCCGGGGATCTCTCCTATTTCCCTATATATTTTCAGCCGTGATCTCTGTTTTTCAGCAGCATAGATTTCTTTTCAGGGGATCGTTCTTCAGACCTAGGTAGAACACCCTCCAGAGAAGCCTTACTTTTTCCTGATTTCGCAGGCATCCTATTCAATCATACATTCGGGAAAACTTTGCGAGGGAATGCCCTTATTACGTTTGCAATTCGTTGTTGTAATAATGAAGTAGTTTGTCCTGTAAATAATTTCGAGCGTTATATGGCAGTATGTAAACTTATACAACCGGATTTTTGTTCCGTAGTACCAATGGAAGGAGTGAGTAAAGACCCTTTCATCGGCGCGGCTGTGTATAATAGACTGAAGTTGTACCTTCATGCTATATTGCGTGTTCTTGCATATACACAACAATGAAATTAGTACATATTGTGCATCATTCAGATGGAATTCCTGTACAATAAAACCGTTTACCGTAAATTTCGTTGAATAACAGTTATTGATCCCAAGGTTTTCATTGTTATTTTCTCTTCCGCATTTCGACAAACTTGTCTGATAGTGTAGTGGGTAGAGGAGGGGTCAACAAGTCGGGAGCGTTACGTCATAAGGTTGATGGATCGAGTCACACTCGAGACGCTGTTTTTCATTTCCATCTTTTCCTTAATTTCTCTTAATGTAAAGCCAATATATACCTTTTGAGTTACTGGTAGATAAATAATAATAGTGCAGCTGGTCAACAAGTTCTGCTGCAATTTTAATAAAATTAAAGTACGCTGGTTGCATTCGTTGATTATAGCGCAGAGAGAGAACAATATAGGGTTGGTGAGGAGCAGTATAACTATTACTTATGGCCTATCGGTTTATGGTGCTTCCGATGCTGAACTTACTACCATTCAGTGTATTCTAGATCGTTGTTTTAACACTTGCGACATAAGCATAAGCATAAGCGCAGATTGTACTGTAAGGTTGGATGAATGCTTTGTTCTACTCAAGGGGTTAATTAACCTTCAAAAACTAATGAATAATTAATGAGCATTTTGTCCAATCAGATAAAGCAAATCAGTCACGTGCATGCTCCTTTATACCTGATAAAATCTCATCATTCTTAAAGCCCGTGGAGGGATTTGAATTCTGGGAAACGGGGTTAATGATTGAGACAATGGAATTTCTATTGAGGTTTCAGCTTTCTCATTGAATTGCTAATTAGGATGAACGTTTTATATAAAGAATAGTAATGAACATGAAATTTTATATAAAGTTTCATGCTAATTAAGAATTCACTGATAAAGACCCAAAGATATAAAAAAGTTCACGGAACATAAGGTACCTAGATAATAAATTTTGCACTAAATTTAGTAATATCAGCAGACTACCGTGATACACAGAAAATATTTTTTAAATGAAGTTATCCAACTACATGTACCATTACTTGTTTACCGAGCCACTGTTTAGTTCCAATTATTAAACCAAACTCAAAGCCGTAAAATAATAAAAACGTGCATTAAACTTACATATTTTGTGCCGGAGTCAAAAATGTAAGAGTCTGCCGTCATGTCAGTCACACCGCTTTCCAAGTCTTGAACTTTATCGAGGTAAACCACCGACACCAAATCCTTCAAGTGCAGGTTCTTCTTGCATTGCGAAACGCCGCTTCAAACAACATAGTATGGTAATTTCTTCATGTCATTCCCTTGAGATGTTCGTAATTGAAGGCGGTGATTACTCGAATATTTTGCATGGGGTTGTGAATAGAAAGGTTCAATGGTTCATTAAGTAACCATTCCCTTGAGATGTGCGTCTTTCTTTCATTGCATTCTTAAAGCGTTTTTGAAGCCGTTTAAAACACTCACAGCACGTGTTTTATCAAGTCTAAAAATTATTGGGATTCGCCATCGAATTTTTAAACTTGACAAAACACTGCTGTTCGTGTTTTAAACAGTACATGAAGTACAATGTGCGCTTGCGTATGTTCTTATGCTTTTATCGCAAGTGTGAATCAGCCTTTAAACGCAAATACATATCTCACGAGCAATTCGCGCGCCAATCTAATCAAAATTTCAAGCATGTAACGCGGGCTCATTTTGTGAAGTAATTTATGCGTGCGCTATTATTTCATTCTTTCGCGCGAAAAGCGATTGCCAGCCGCGTATCGGTTTGTAGTTATATATCGAGTTTTTCTCTATTACGAAATAAAGGTAAATGTGTGATATGTCAAACATTAAGTAGCTCTAGGTTCATATATTTATCAACGTTTCCTGTCGAGCAGCTTTACTTGAAAAAGGAGTGCTTTGGCGATGTTTAGTTGTTTCGATCGCTCGGAAATAATCTTAGACTTCAGTCATTTTGTCGATTATCTCGGTCAGTATTATATAAAAACGCAAATTGTAGGGCTAAGGTAACCGAGTTTTGGTGCAAGGAGAAGTCTACGGAACGGAGTTTGAGGAGATGGATCATCTTGGTACCAGTATGTCGGCAGCAGTTGAAGTGGTCGTCATTTATACCTCCAGAAAAAAATGGTGATTTTTAGTCTTCTTGATGTATTTGTAGATCTGGTACAGTGGTTGTTATAAAACATGCACAGCATTATATATCTTGATTGTGTTGGGAAAGAAATGGTAAATATTCTTTCCCTGAATCTTCATATTTTGTCTAAAGATACTCTTGGAGTAACATACCACAAACTGTTACACAAAAGCAATGAAAGGTTTGGAGTAGTTGTGTTTTTGGAAAAGAGAAATGATTTTATGAAAGTCTCAAAAATATTTCATTCAAAAGGTTCCATGAAAATTAATTGTAACTAAATTTTTGAGAATGACTGATATCAAAGAAGTTATTTCAAAGACAGAAGTAGCTATAAAATTTGACTGACTTTGACTGACTTTGACAAATAACAGCCATCAACATTTGTGTTTACTAATTTGTGGTGACAAAGGCATTTACATCAACAAAACTCCTCCAACAGTTTAATAATACAAAGAAACATCAGTCTCTAAATAGAGCTATAAACTACTGGGAACTTTTGAAGGACTTCTTGTCCTATAATTAAACTTCCATGCCCCACTCCGGCTTGCCAGCAACTTTTAATTTCAGCAAAATTAGTACAAGAAAGCCCTCAAGACCTGTAGAAATAAAACCAAAAACTACCTTAAATGCATCTAGATTCAAACAATAAAATTCAAAGACTTTTGTGCAAGTATTTCAAACAGATCTTGAGACCAAAAACACAATCTGAATCAACTGAATATTTTTGTTGTCAGCAAATGCTGTTTTAGTGGAGACTATAGCCCGGCTACTTGGTCTCACTTGGCCTTTTTAATCTCTTCAAGCTATCAGATGTGCCTTAAGGTATACCTCATGCTCCTCTAATTATTCAAAAATATCAAAATAAGAATGTACCTGAACAAAAGCTTGAAACTCTAATGGCAAGAGACTTTGATTAGCCACTATAGTTGTTCAGTTCAAGGATTGTTAAACTTAAGTGTTTTTTAATCCTGTTCACAGGGTCACATAGCTCTAATGGCCTAGGTCTAAATAATTGAATGCAGTTGGTGTATATATGCCACCATTCAAGAAAAAGAAGCTCAGAAGTCACTATAAACTGCTCAGTAGCAGTAGCTTCACAGCAATCCCAGTGCCAAATCTGAAGAAAACAGAGGAAATGTTCCAAATAGAGCAACTTAAGTCATCTTTTTAAGTGGATATCCCTGGCACAAGTGTAAACAAGCCAATGCTTCCTTTAAAAAATGTTTATTGCTTAAAGAATAGCAAAATTTAAAAATACATACAAAGACTGTACTAAATGTTAAAGTGATTTTCATAAACCTGTGAAACAATTATTGCTTGTTAACATCTAATAGTCAAATATACATAAAAGAAAACAATAGTGTTGGATCCGAAGTACTGTTATTTTATTGCTCCTATTGTTAAATATCTATTAGTTTTGTCGCCTACATTTCTCGCTTTGTTTCGTAATCGTAGCTTTCATGTTTACATTTCTCGCTTTGTTTTGTTATCGTGTGCATAGCTTTCATTCCTAATAATTTTGTTATTCATTGTTAGTCAAATTTCAGTTTGTTAGTTTTAGGCAGCTTCCATAAAATGACATTACGACATCAGTTTTTAGTCAGTACAGAAGGTCGCAATAGTTGCAGTTAGTTCGCCTCTCAGCAGAAGTTCTTCCAGCCAGTTAGTTTCGTCGCCGTTCTACTGTTACCCTCAGCGAAGAGGAGATTGAAGTTTATGACATTAAAACCTGATAAATAATACAAGGATTACGGTGTTCTTACATGTAATACTGAGATATGAGTTCAAAATATGGGACAGAAATCAACGACGCGGAAAGTTCAAATTTGACAGCCACAAATAGAATTAGCATTTAATAGTACTAAATATTATAGTATCTGTTTCACAGGTTTATGGAAATCACTCTATAATACTCGGATATTGTTAAGAATACTCAATACTCGGATAAAACAATCTTTATAAAACCAATATAGCTGAATTTTGATTTGAATCTTTTCATTTTAATATAGTTTCATATCAACATACATCATGTAAATGTAGCTTATTTTCATCATTACAATTTGTTTTATTGCCCAAGAGCATGCAGGTGTACCAATTGTGTTCATGCAGCGAAATTTACCCTGCGAGCAGAGGTTTCTCATCTCTTTGCCTTTCCTGTCCGCCGAAAGAAAGGGAAAGGCAAAGAGATGAGAAACATCTGCTCGCAGGGTAAGCGAAATCAAATCATAACAAATTTGGCTGGCGGTTTTTTTTTTTGTAAACTGACACGCCAAATAGTAAGAATTTGTTGTTTAGCTTTCAACAAAATTAATGAATGAGACACTAAAAACACTAAATATCACAATCAGCGCAGCTACCAAAATTAAGTAATATTTACAATGTCTGTGGCATAAATCGCGCGTGTAAAACTCATAAACACAAGCGAATGATAATTTGCATATTACAGAATTTTGAAGAAACTAACATGATCTGAAAAGGGCCTCATACCTGTTCAGAAATGATGAAATATTCTGGTGTTAGCCATCAGCAACGATAATCCGACTACAACAATGCTGCCCAGTGTGTAAAGTAAAATTTTTTTTTACATATGTTAAAATGGTTCTCCTTACAGTTTTCCTTCCACAAAGCCACAATATAGTGACATTTATAGAACAATGCTAAAGTTGTTAATAACAAAATTCAGTCGAATTAAATTCCAGTGTGAAGCAGTCTCTAAAGAACGTTACCAAAACAGAATAGCTTTCAGTTTTGTCTCACAACCCTTCCTCAAGCTATCCATCGTATTGCCTACGAAATCGAAACACTTTCTAGCCAGCACTTCGTACTTGGATACTCTGTTGTATTGAAAACGCCTGAAAATGAAGTACCTTTCATCACAGAAGTTTTAATCCAGAAAAAGGTTATCTTCTCCATCAGATCAGAAAAGAGTCCCAACTTCATCTGATTCCTCTGAAGAATGGTGAGAGAATACGAACTTCTGAGAGTGGTTCTTCTTGTAGTTCAGCTGTTATTCAAAAATCAAAATCTCCCGTATTAGTTCATGTTAATTTCGACGTTAACCTTCGTGACAACTTTTCATTGCAAATAACCAACTCAGTTAAGACTATGAAGATCCGATAAATGTGGCTAAAGTAGGTTGAAAGTGTGATACAAACTTCGCCAGTGAAAGTTAACTTTCTCCTCCTTTTGATCGCGCACATGCGACGAACACAATCCAGACGTTGCACGAACGCTCCGCGAACAATTATATCCTCTGGGGGTGGTGATATAATGCGCATGCCTAAACACTAGACATAACTTCCAAAGGCCAGATTTATGGCGGGCTCACATTGAGATTAGTTTGTGAAGGAACCATGCTAGCGAATTGCTCGTGATCTAAGTCATTAAGGTGAATAGTCTGTTAGAGAGTCGGAATAAGCATATTTTTAATAAAGTAAGAACTTGAGCCACATCCTTTGAATAATCTGCTTCCTAAAGTGAAAGACACTTGGTTTAACCTTATAAATAAGTTTATATAGCCTACGTCGTAAAGTGAACACCACGATACAATAATTGTGTTATTAATAGTCTTATTTTTAAGTGCAACTTGGCTGTCCAATCCGCACTCATTCACATGTTCATAACTTTTTAGATCATAATATTACTATTTACATGTGGTACTCAGTATTGTTAATTATTGTATGTATATTTAGACTATATTAGTTAGTCTTTAGAGTTAATTAGTCAGCTATGTAGGTTATGTATTTTATTTGTGAATTAAAGACTGGTGTTGTGTCCATGGCTCCTTTTTACCGGAACTTCATGTTTAATCAAAGCATCAGACCAGTGTGCAGGTAAATTGTAATAGTGCAAAAAAGTTGACATATTGCGAAATAAGTACATGTGGGTGTGTTGTAAATAAATAAATACAGGTAATTACAGGTCTACTTTGGGACAACTTCCGTAAAGGGACACTAAATTTAGTCCCGGAAAAACCTACATACAAATACTGCATTTGTATCAACATCCACTCTTGCAAGAGGACTCCCCCCTAAGGGATACTAAATTTAGTTCCGAAAAAAAAAACCGCACGAGTCACAGCATTGGCTTACCCAACAATACAAAATACCCTAACCTTTAGAACGTGCAGTACAAAAGCAATAGAGCTACAGTATAATAATGCAATCAGAATACAGGTTTCGAGCGGTATTGTATATTACTCAGATTCTAGAGTGAGTACGCAAAACTAAATTATTCGTTATTGAGCAAGGTCTCGCTGAACATACTATTATTATTGGGGCTGTGTGTTTATTCATCCCACTTCATTGATATGACAATCATAGGTGGTCGCTGGCATGTGTCGGTCCCTTCTCCTCTTCAAACAACTCGCCCTTTCATGACAACGCATCCTCGCTCTAGAATTACCAATAATCAGTAAATGGCAAACACGCTTGAAATACCGATTATTTATTAGTTATACCATGGAATGAGGGGTATTAGTGATTAAATTGCCCCGAGAGCCGAGGGAAGATCCGAGGGACTTTTACAAATCTTCCCAAGGCTCGAGCGCCAATCAATAAATCACTAATATCCCGAAATGCCATGGTTTTAGATCGCCGAGGAACGGAACAAATCTCTGAGAAGATTTCTCTGCCGAAACTAAAGACGTCGCAGTTGAGTTGCTTTCGAAAGCGTTTTGTTTAATGCTTGACTGAGCGCCATTGATTGAACGACCCTGGCTTCCCTTGGGGATAAGTGTGTTGTTTTTGAGAAGAATAACACTAAAATACAATGTAATTATGCGGTTGACTAAATATTCAAAGACCATGCACGTTTATGGTTTTAAATATCCCACATGGAAGAAGCAGGCTTGAGAAATGGAGAGAATAACGCGCAGATTGAAATAGCTCATCCCACTTGGATTACGTTGACGGGTATAATGAAGACAGGTCAGTTTGGATTCACTATTTTTCACCCGGGAGCGCAGGGCTAATCGAGGGGAGCAGGAGTTGATGTTTTTGACCCTCTCACTTCCAGCCTACATTCTCTTCTAATTTTCCCGGCTGGAAATTTCGAGACAATGCATATTTCTAAATATCGTCTTGGGTCTAACGTACCCCGAACATGCCGGGTCGCATTCTTTTCCACCTTTGCCACAATATCGAACACTTTCTCGTGGTTCCTTATCCCTTGCAAGGGGAGAAGGAAGCTCGTAAATTGAATGTTTGGCAGGTGTAGTTTCCCCCACAGAGGTGGTTCCTCTGAGAGTGAACCAGTGCTCCAAACAAGTGAACATGGCTCAATGTTTCATGGTAATATCCTTATTTCTCATGCCTGATGTCATGCGCAGCGTTATTCAAGGGCTTGATGAGCTACATTGTCTCATATCTGTTAAACTCCGCCGGTGGGCGGGAGGCTAGGTTCATGATACGGTTCAGGAGATTTTCCACGGAAGCCGTCGTGATCAGGTCCATAGCCTGTTTAAGTTCAGCGTACTGTTTTTTCAAGAACTGTAGAGATGCAAAGGAATTCTCGTAATCAAGACGTTTCAACAATGCTACTGTTCAATCAACCATCTCACCGGGTGAACATTCAATGGATCGCGGGCCATGACAATTGAAAAAGACCAGCCGGCGAACCCTCGCCCCTTGACTAAATGCAAAATATATAGACTGAATAAAATAACCTCAAAGCAGAATAAATGATTCGCTGTATTTTCTTTACAAATAAAACCGAGAACGCTAGCCCTTACTATCAACTTTTGCAACTTTTAAAACTTAACAACATTTTTAAACTAAAGTTTCATCTCTAGTCCATAAAATAAAATATGTTAAAACGCATATTCCAGATTTCGCATAATAGCCCAGCTTGTTTAACAACGTCTTATGGTCGACACTACTGCACTCTTTTCAATTCATCACACGACTTGAAGCCTTCATTTTTTTCTTGAAAACTCTTCATTATGTAAAACAAAAAGATGTCATTTTGGCGTGTCTGTCCTCTTATAGGTGACAGATGACGTCACAACGTGACGAAACAAAGAAGTACGACACGATACGCAGTCGAGTGACATAGCTGTTGTTATCTTCACGTTGTGACGTCATATGCCCATCTATAAGATGACTGACCCACAGCAAAATGAAATGTTATTAATATTAGTTTTATACAATAATTAGCGAAACAAGGAGGCTACGAAACGAAATGTGACGTCATCTGTGCATACGTACTCTATATATTAATGACCAATCAGAGCGCGCGTTTCACTGTTTATTGTATAAATACATATACCTAACTGCACGGAGTTTGTCAAATATAAAACTAAAATACCTAAATAAATCAAGTGAATGCAAGGGATCAGCGAAACACATGCAAAGCTATAATTTAATAGATTCAAGATTCTTTATTGCACACTATTTACAAACTATTTAATTACAGTGCATGTAGATATTTCATATAAGAAAAAAAGGGGGAAATAAATTATTACATGTCTTTGAGGAAATGTGTGTAGTGGTCAAAGGAGCATGAAGCTTTCGAGTTGACCACTACCATGAGAACAACAAATAAATGAGGACAGTATAATATATTAAAAATTAAAATAAACAGTGCAGGTGCTAATAGAGTTACAACAAAGGAATAAATATACATTACAATGATATTGGCTTATTTATACACGAATTATTATAAGTATATTGAAAAATATAATAAACTAATTACAATTGATTATGTGCAGGTGCTGATAGGGTGTGGGATAAATATACATTACAATTGGATTTGTATACTTGAGGTCTGATTATCAAGTAAAAACGTGTTAGGCATTTGAAATGTGTGAGTATGTTCTCCCATATCCTAGAAGCCATACATTTAAATGTTGATAAACCATAATTTGTTCTGGAAGCTGGTCTATGCGGGTTTCGGTTAGCAGCATATCTTGTGTTATATTTGTGTATATCAGAAGCAGATGTAATTAAAGAAAGAAAGACAACTGGAATAACATTTTATTTTATGGACAAGAGATGAAACTTTAAGTTTAAAAAATGTTGTTGAGTTTTAAAATTTGCAAAAGTTGATAGTAAGGGCTAGCGTTCTCGGTTTTATTTGCAAAGAAAATACAGCGGATACATTTATTCTGCTTTGAGGTTATTTTATTCAGTCTAGATTGGTGGGCAGTACCCCAACTAATTAGGCCATAATTTAGGAGGGATGTATGATAGAGGTGCTTCAATGTATTAAAAGTAAAATAGTATCTTAGTTTACATATATTTCCTATATTTTTTGCCATCTTATTATTAACATGTTGAATTTGAGCATCCCATTGCACATATTTATCTATATACAAACCTAGATATTTAATGTATTTCTTTTGCTCTATGTTACAGGTTGTAATACTTATATGGGTTTTATTTCTGAGAGAAGTTATTAGCGGCATCTAATTTGTCTTTTTAAAGTTAATTGATAATTTATTGGCTGCACAATATTTAACACGCTCTTCATTAATAACAAATATTCGAAATAATATTTTTTTGAAGCATTAGGTAAGTCATTTATATATAGGAGAAATAACAGGTCCTAGTGTAGATCTATGTGGAATACCACATTTCATATTCTTCAAACTAGATTCAGTGCTATCAATTTTGACATTGTTTCCTATATTATTCATATAACTGGAAAACTATGCACGCGGCAGTCCTCGAACCCCATAGTAGTAGGGGAAATACATAATTAGGGGGGTGAATACGTAATTAGGAGGTGGAAGCTCATTAATTCAATGACGTCACGGTTCTATTGTCTTGGACTCACAAATAAAATGGGGTGAATAAATTAAATGGGGTGAATAAATTATATATTGTCTTTCCGCATGAACAAAGTGCGGCGCTCTCATGAATAAAGTGTTGTCTTTCCACATGAACAAAGTGCGGTGCTTTTCATTACCTATTGTTTCTGTGAATGAGGTCATGGTTCTATTTTGGGTCTATAAATTGCTGAACAAGCCGATCGTGTAGTAACAACGACCTCTTGAGTTTTGAAATAATTTCTCTGCTAATGAAACTCAATTCTCTATCAGTTCTTTATTCCAGATAATAATCGCTGCGGTCGCTTTTCACCTACACAGCAGTACCCCTAAAATGTCTTTATTATTTGCTATCACTCGTAACGTAATTCTGAGATCAGGATATTTGTAAATCTTTACAGTAAATCCACTGACTCATTAGAGAAGCTTTGCTATTGTCCTTAGGGATTAGCAATAACTGAAGAGCCATCAGCACAGTATGTCAGAAACAATAGTCCTATTGTTTTGAGGAAACTCTTGATACAAATTCTTCTCTAAAACTGAACTATAATTACCATACTAATAAATGGTTGCAGTCAATCCCCAGAGATCCAAATGACAAAGGGCATGGTGGCTATGTTGGTGTACCTAACAAAAGAAGCTAACGAGGAATCTATTGTTAAAGGTACACCAACATGGCAGCCGTGACGTCATGTGCAACCCATCTATAAAATCAAATCCACCAGATAAATCAAACAAAGTTTATTCAATCTCAAACACCTATTTACAGTTCATTTTCCTTATCCTCGCGGAGTTGATAACTTTCTTATTTCTCGGTTCTTGGGTTGATATATTGTACCGTGTTACAAGATTACACTGATTTATGTTTCATTGAATGTTTTTTTTTCTTGTTGACAAATGCTACAGACTGTTGTGTTTTTACCGAGGAGAGGAAAATTAATTACCTAGGTAGTCTAAGTCTAAAAACTCTACTTTAGGTATCATTTTCTAGTCTAGTCTAGAAATTGTGTATTATTTTCTGTCTAGTTTCGTATTCGAAAATTACCACTGAATGCAATGACTTTAACTTCAGAATGTGGCTAACCCTGCGTACATGCGTCTGTAGTTATTGCATTTAGCGGTCATTTTCGAATACGAAACTAGACTATTCAGTGAGACCAACACGACTCTACTAATTCCATTTCAAATTTAATATCAGGTCTGGGAATAGCTTTCAGACTGTTAGATATATACAAACCTGTGCCACCAGCGTTTGTTGGAGAATCAACATGAAAACAATTATACGATTGTTATCAATATTAACTACAGATTGATCATTTAGTTTTGTTTTACATTGAAAGAATAAAGCATATCTTCCAAGAGGTTTTTTTTTTGTAGGCTTCTTACATTACAATGAAATAGAGAAAATATTTTCGGACTAGCCTTTTCCAGTATTATGTTTAATTTAGAGATTGAATAATAATCAGGAAGGTATAGAAAGCATTAAATCAGGATCACATTCATCCGACTTATCTGGATTAGAGATCAGATCATATAAGTCAAGATCAATATTATCCTTACAAGACCAGTCACTGCACGAAATTATTTATCGCATAAAAAGGGAAATTACTTACATATTCTTGATGATCATGCAGACACGAGCTTCCGCAAGGCTTTTCATATTTAAATATATATACATGCAGGAATTTTATTGGGTATAGCCATCCAATAATTCGTCAAAGTTTTCTTGTGTCTGGAAGGACATCGGCCGGGAAGTGCATGTCTATCTCTCGAAGCAGTATCTTACCATTTGTGGTCCAAATGTATTTCAGGGACCGTTCATTATTTATGGGAGGGGGCTGGGTGAGAAATTGGGGGGCCTTGAAATTTTAGCCACAGCAAAAAGGGGGTCCTGGAGTACTAACTTGCTGAGTTATGGAGGGGGTCCTTGACGTTTTAAAGAGAGGTTAATGTCTTAAATAAAGAAGTAAAATATAATACACAGCATTTTGGTGAAATCACACAGTACGATTTATAATTACAATTTCATTATTTGGTATTGACATTTGTAACGTACGTTCCAGCGTCAAGCTATATCGAGAAAATCACATATTTTCAACTGAAGTGTGCTTTTTAAGCAAGGGGAACTGTTTACAGAGTTTATTAGACAGGGATGTAGAGAACACCTAGATGGCAGCCTTTGCGACTACTACTCAAATCACTAGTGGTTTAAGCCAGAAATTGGCAGCCAGTTCCAGATCAATCTAATCATTTTTATGTAAATATCCCGGCTGAATAAGAGATTTTAATCAAACAAATAAGTTTTGGCAATACGTCAATTTTATTACACTATCAAACTAAAAAATAGAAACATGCTGTTACATACATATTACCCTGTGCTTTACCATGTTATATTTTATCACATCATTTGAAATCATGTTGTGTTCTCTATAACTGTAGTATAGATCTACACTCGCTACACGATTTTTATAAAACCAGTATGCGAATCAAATTAACAGGAGCTGTTCCTTACATATGTACGATTAAAACGCTGTAGAAAAACTAAAGACTTTTGGCGTTTCTGTCATTTCTTCCTGCCACAATGTTTTGCAGCGAATTCTATTTCCCCTAGTGCTACTAGTGCTACACCAAGCATCTTGTATGTTTGACTGAGCCCTGACCTTTTCCAGAGGGCGAGCATTGCGTATCCTTTCTGTTGGGTATTTAAATATTTTACATTATTGTTATCAATGCCTCTTATTTTGCTATCTGCTACACCAAGTTGGGAACCGAAACGTTGCCAGTCTGGCAAGTCATCAGCCAAATCGTGAAGTTCAACGTCGTTTGGTTTGCCTTGTTTCCACATGATGACGTCATCAACTGTTGAATGAAACATCAACCGTCTTAAATAATGCGGTAAGCTGTGAACTAGTATATATGAGGGGGGAGGGGCAAGTCGTCAAATGAAACAAACAGATGAGCAAGGGAAACTATTATATGCTACGTCTTATTCCCTCGCTGTGGCTCGAGATCGATTTCTGAACTCGATGCAACGTAAGTTGAGTTGTTTGATATCTTGTTACTGTTTTGAGGTCAACCTAAATTCTAACTCCCCCTGGAATTCGTCAATATACTGAAACATCCGAGCCTAGTTCCTTGAATTTCGACGTAAAACAACCAGCGTTTAAGCCAACATATTTTAACATGCTCTCAAGTAGAACATTTTCTTGATTTTAATACAGTATAGGATCAGATAAAAACTATTAAGTACTAAGGAGCCACTTGAATTAGGAGCCAGTCTAGCGTCCAAAAGGAACCTGTCACTGGAAATAGGGGTAGTATCGTCGTGTACCGTTTAACCAATACGTCATAAAATTATCTTTGAACATTACCTCATGTTTCGCTATGACTAATTTGAGACTTAGGGCCCGTTCAAACGGATGCAACATCGTGCAACATGTTGCACGCAACATTGTGGGATGCAAAATGTTGCATCCGTTTGAACACCCTGTCGCACGATGTTGCATGATGTTGCATGAAATTTGACTAGTTTAAAACTTCATGCAACATCGTGTAATAGAGTGTTCAAATGTTGCACGATGTTGCATCCGTTTTAAAGGGTCTTAACCGTTAAACCACGAGAGAATTCGCTGATTGCTGTCCGGTTTTTGCCACATTTAAGACGACTTATCATTAGCGTGTCCATAACATATATAGTAGAATATATATTAGTTTAGTATATACCACACCAGTGAATATCACTTTTCGCGCGCTCTGATTGGCTACTCCAACAGTGAATATGATTTCATATTCACCTCCGAGCAAAGCAGCGATTAGGCTCGGTTTCCAGCCGTGGGGTTTTCGGTGAGCCCGCGATCCTCTCCCCACTCACGGCTTGGCGCGCGAGCTGAGGCATTGTCGGTTTTTAGCCAATCAAAAACTTTCCACTCAAATCCTGTCGCTGAATTGATTTGCATAATTTATATTGTAAACTTTTCATAACCGGACTAGAAGCTTTGAATCCCTGTTCCAAAAAGCGTTTAAATTTGCTTTGGAAAAGTTTGCTTTCGAATAATTCAAGGATTCAAACAAGGAAGCAGTAAGAGAGTTAGTTTTGGGTGAAGACACTGTGTCAGTACGCACCGGGTTTGGAAAGTCACTTGGGAAACCGTCACTTACAGTACCAAGCTCGAAGGTCACGAAACCCGTAATGTTCAGTCATTTCTTTGCCTAAGCAAGACCAGGTAGCCATTCTTACTTCAAAGAAAATTAGTGCTGCCTTTATCGGAGACGAAAAGACGAAGGACTCCATATTAAAAGAGTTATAAGAGAGGAAATCACGTCTGACTCAGGCCAAGTTTACGCGTTTAACTCTGCGATTACAATTCACTTGAAAATCGCTGCATCAAACGAGTTTTACAATTCTTTAAGTCCTATGTATTTTTTAAGGTCTCCAAAACATACTCTACACAAGTACTGAGCGGGAATACACGACTCTAGCTCAGAATAGTTCCGAGATAATATCTGAACTTTATCTCCGTATTTCGGCTTTTAATTTCTGTCAGCGAGGTGTATTGAGCGGCACTATTATATTACAGAGTAACAAATAATTTAGCCTAGTTTCTCAATAATTTTAAATGGTGTTTGTTCTTGAGAATTCATTTCACACTTGGAGTTTTAGTTTACTGAGTTCCAGTGTGTTTTGAAAGTTTAGAGCCTACGCTACAGTCGTGAAAGGAAAACAGCTTTTCTTGTCAAAACACGCAAATTGAATAATATTGGATTTTAATTAGCTGACGTCACGGACACGGTGTGTTGACCGCGCGCCCAGCCGTTAGTGGGGAGAGGCTTTGGAGAAACGACACCCCAACGGCTGAAACCGAGCCTAAGCAGCGATCATCTCGCGCGAGTTTTTGTCCATTTGACAGAAAATAGAATAACAGTATTTGGTGCTGACTATTCACCTGCATGGAGTGTGGTATATACTATACATGTAGGTAAATTCATTGCCCGACGAAGGAATTCCACGTTAAATTTCACACGAAAAACCGATATCGCACGAATCGCGAAGCGATGAGTGCGATATCGGTTTTTCAAGTGAAATTTAGCGTGGAATTCTCGAGTCGGGCAATTAATTTTATTTGAATCCCATAGCATTTAGTGATTTACGAAAATAAATAAAGAATATAGTCAGCTTGAAAGTTGCTGAAAATCCCGTCACGCGCCAGGAGCCATTGCGCGGTAAATAAAATAGGAATCAAGCTAAAATTAGACTGAAATTCACACGAGGTTGAACTAAAAGTGCAGTCGTTGCTCACACAATTTGGTTTTCCGACATCAAAACTGCGTTTTTATGCATGAAAACACCTGTATTTTATTTAGGTACACTTAAATTTCGATCTTATCTTTACAAAGAAAGCGAAAGTGCATTAACTGGAGACAAAATTGTGAATGTTTACAAGACAGTGAAAGATTTAGAAAACCGGAGGCCTGTTGAAACCAGTTGTCGATAAGTGAAAATCTAAAACCTGCACAAGTATTGGCACAAACTTGTAAATATTATAAAGTGTTTCTTACCGTTATAAGCAAACTACCAAATGTTAATGCTCAATTTCTGTCTCACAATAAATAAGCCTGTTTTAAAAGTGCCTATGAACCTTATTTTTTAATTTTAGATATGAATTCTACATTTTCTACATCAAGTGAATAGTAGAATGATACAATATATCTTGCGGTGAATGCTGTGCCGCTGAGTCAAAGAGGTTTTAATATCCAAAATGCTAATTACATGACATCGGGGGAGGCATCAATTATTATACAAAATGTTTTGTTACAATTCAAATTATCAGTGTTATACCCATGGTTGAAATAAAATGATGTTAGAAATTCGTTTTCCTATATCATGCAGTAGAAACGCCCATTCACAACCACTAAGAAGTGACTGCAGATACCTTCCCGACGTCATGTAATTAGCATTTTGGATATTAAAACCTCCTTAACTTAGCGGCACAGCATTCAAAGCAAAATATATTTTACCATTCTACTATTCACTTGATTTAGAATTGATATTTAAAATAAAAATGTATTGTTCATAGGCACTTTAAACTGTTGAATGTTACTTGTGTTTAGTCCTCGTTTCCAAAAGTTTCCTTGTACCACGGATAGTACCGTTCTGTAGTCGTGCTTTTCGTCCTATTTGTGCTTTTCGTCCTAAAAAAAGCGGCTCGATAAATATCCACCACTATTCACCTCCACTTCGGTGAATAATTATTACCTATAAGTGGTACGACAACGTTCCGAGCGCGCGAGGTGTGATTCCCCACGGATTTAAACGGTACACGATGATACTACCGAAATAGGAGCCAGTCGAACCTACGCCGGTTGAAGTGTAGAACAAGGTGCATGATGGGACTTTGCAGGATATAATCACGTGGTTGTACTGGAGGGCAGAACATATCTGACTTTATTTATTTTTTGCCACTTGTGCAAGATCGCTGGTGTTATTAGCAAAACCTGTAATCGATTGCGATCTTTCTAAAATGTTTTTTTTGAAAATGGTTTGCCATCCAGTAAAGCCTTTCCCATGGCATCACGAGCTCAGTTCATGAATTATTGATGTTATGTAACAGCACGTGACTGTTTCCTGTAAAAGGCATATTTGTCTCGGGTGAACTTCGCTATATAATAATAATAAAGACTTTATTTAGCGAGGGTAACACATAATAGCAACGCTAATAAACTTGTGGCCCTCCTAGCAGTTAAAATACAAACAGTGATAAAAAGCTCTACGTCCTACATATACAATATTAAAATCTAAAAAACTACTAATCTATAACTAGCTCAATTTAAATATAAAAATGCAAGAATATATAAAACTAGACTAGGCATTAAAAATAGACTACAGGAAAAGAAAACGGATAAAATTGAATTAAATAACAAAATGATGTATACATTTCTGCTCACTAAAAATTCGATTCCACATGTTACGTCTAAAAGAACGTAAAGAGTCTTGCTTCCTTAAATCAAATGGTAGAGTTCCATAATTTACAACTTGTTACAGCAAATGTTCTACCTCCTTCAGTTTCTCTAGAATAACGGGGGCAAATCACATTAATACCAGAGTATCTTGTGTTACGTACTGTTTAATAAACGAGCAGCAGTGTTTTATCAGTTTTAGACCTGATAAAACACGTGCTGCGAGTTTATTAAACGGCTTCAAGGATTTGGTGTCGTGGTTGACATCGATAAAGTTCAAGACTTGGAAAGCGATGTGACTGACATGACGGCAGACTCTAAATTTTTGACTCCGTCACAAAATATGAAGAGGATGTTTGTAAGTTTAATGCACCTTTTTATTATTTTACGGCTTTGAGTTTGGTTTAATAATTGGAACTAAACAGTGGCTCGGTAAACAAGTAATGGTACATGTAGTTGGATAACTTCATTTTAAAAATATCATCTGTGTATCTCGGTAGTCTGCTGATATTAGTAAATTTAGTGTAAAATTTATTATCTAGGTACCTTATGTTCCGTGTACTTTTTTATATCTTTGGGTCTTTATCAGTGAATTCTTAATTAGGATGAACCTTTTATAAAAAAAATCATGTTCATTAGTATTCTTTATATAAAACGTTCATCCTAATTTGCAATTCAATGAGAAAGCTGAAACATCATTAGAAATTCCAAGAGTGGAAAGGTACTTATCCATTGTCTCAATCATTAACCCCGTTTCCCCCTGGAACAGAATTCAAATCCCTCCACGGGCTTTTTAGAATGATGAGATTTTATCACGTATAAAGGAGCATGCATGTGACTGATTTGCTTCATCTGATTGGACAAAATGCTCATTAATTATTCATGAGTTTTTGAAGGGCATGTAATTGATTGTTAAGCTTGATTTGCTCCATTAAGTAGGATGGAAGGTTGCCATGGATACGCTTATATACAATAGAACATTTACTTATTTTTGACTCTTCATAAAATGGTAGCCAGCGCAGTTTAGTAAACCGCTGCATCGATGGTGAAAGTCGATCTGCAAATAAAATTACTCTTGCAGCTCTTTTCTGTAATTTCAATACTCTGCCTAAACACTCTTTATCACAAGCTGCCCATATGACACTTTACCATTTTAAGAAAAGAGTTAAGACATTTACTGGAAAGACATAACTGAATTCTGAGAAGCATTGTCATGACCGAAAGAAACACTGAAAGGTTGAAAGATGAAAATTGAAAATAATTATTAGCTGATGCAGTTGCTGTGAATATTTTCTATCATATTGCGCTGAATCGACAACCAATCGATTTGCCATATTTGACGAATGATTAGCTACAGGTTAAAACTAGAACATTATTTTAACTAAAAAGACTAAAGTTGTAATCTTTCAAAAACAATGCCGCAAATCTACCCTTGAAAATCACGCTTTCTTTTTTAATGATTCTCAGATTGGTATATCTCCTGAGTATACTTATTTAGGAACTACGATCTCGAGCAATGGAAATTTTACAAAATCCAAATTAATTTCCAAAGAGAAAACACGACGTTCTATTTTTGCAGCAAAACGTTACTTTGATTTTACTAGAATGCCTATAAAAATGTGTACTAAGTATTTGATACCTTGTTTGCCCCTATCTTACTATATACAGTGGAACCTCGATTTAACGAATCTCTATATAACGAAGTCCTCGGTATAACGAACGATATTCTTCAGCCCGGCAAAATTACGTAAAATGTATGTAACAGAACCTCGATATAACGAACCTCGATATAACGAAATCATATAGTTATAACGAACACAATCCGGCAGCCCAAACGTAAAATCTACCCCGATATAACGAATAAACGTCAACACGCGACAAAAGATGAATGTGGAACAGACCAACGGCGATGACAATCCTTTAATCCTGTAACAAGAGAACAACCTTTCAGTCAACAGCTCATTGTCCCTTGGCAATTCGTTAAATCGAGGTTCCACTGTAACTCGGATGTATGGGGAGCTTATGATAGCGTTAATTTTCAAAAATGGGAATCCTATCCTATCGAGAGACTCCATACGCAATTCTTCAAATTTTACCTTGGTTTGCCGAATAAAACAGCAAGGTTATCTTTAAACATTTTATTTATCGCAACAAGTTACATTTTTTGGTTCATTTACAGACTGAGACTTCCTGAAAATAGTATCGCAAACTAAGCAATATCTGTTTGTTTCAAATGATTTAGCATCCTCAGGAAAACTGAGCTTCATGACTTCAATTAACAATCTCGTAGATCTATATGATAAAGGGGGGTAATGACTTGACATCTATGACAAGATTGTCCAATATAAAGAATGAATCTATAAAAGACTCAACACTACATTTACAACTAATTAGATTAAATAGGAAACTAGCATTTTATTCTATGTTCAAGCACGATATTATCACATTCAACTGCCTTGACATGATTAAGAAAGTAAGTCATAAACGAATTTTACTAAATTAAGATTTGGAAATCCAAATTTACCCATTGAAGTTGGAAGACATACATCTCCTAAAATTCCAGCATTGTAATTCAAATTTTGTTGAAGATGAAATTCATTTTATGCTTCATTGTACCTTATACGATAATATTAGAAAACTCTTTTAAATCTAGATTCTCTTTCTATTTAATAGTGTTGAACCTTATGTATGTAAACAAATAGCATATTTCGTCTTTGACGCATTTGATGTTAAACGACAATTAACTTTACACACAGTGTCTGTATAATTTATCTGATCTTAAATTTATACTATTGTAATTCCTTCTTCTTACTTAGCAATACCATTTATGTAAACATGGAAATGCTAATAAACTTGATTTACTGATTGATTGAGATAAATTTGTTGCACCGCCGTCTGTGTCCAGATAGGCCTCCGTTAAGTCCCAACATAGAAAAGGTTTATTAGGTTATGGAGTCCTTTGAGAACGGTTCATGTAGCCCATTGAAACATGCCTGTAACAATAGCAGTAATGACTTACCGTTACTTGCTCCTTGGTCTGATGGTTGGGGTTCCATTGGATCGGTTTCTGCAAACAATACAACATATTATTCAGTACTCTACCATTAAAGTAAACTTGATGATTTATGCCTTATTGAATTGATCGATTTCATCGTGTCTAGATCTACCAGAAGCTTCCCTACATAAAATTGGATTCAGTACTCGAAAAATTAAATTCAGTCTCACTTTTCTCTCTTTGAAGGCGTTCTTGAAGAATTAGCAATAAGATGTGACTTTATTAGGTCCGTTTCAGACAACGAACTTTTCATGCAACCGAACTTAAATAAATACTTTTAAGTTTGACGTTAATAGTCGTATGTACTCGTACATTACTCGTATGTTAGTCTTACGTACTCGTATGGTACTCGTATGTGCTCGTGTTACTCGTACTCCTGGCGTTGCTAAAAGTATATACACGAGTACATGTACATACGCTCCAGTGTCACACTTAAGGTTACCGGATACCTTCGCGGGTCTCTCTCGTTAATAATTTTGTACGCGCGTTGTTTTGAAGAAAACTATAGAAACCTATATACCTCTGTAAAGCTTATGAAGTGCAAAATACGCTGAATGGACTTGTTTAAAAAAAGATTTAATTGTAAAGCAATGCTAAGCCAACAAACGCAAAATTGACAAGGTTTATAAAAGTGAATTAGCAGCCTTCGGGTTAAGGCATAAAAACAATTCAACTGCACAATGTCAATATCTGTCTTTTGGCCGAGTTTTATCAAAATCTGGCAAGTCTGCATACCCTATTAATTCATTCAAAGAGAGGGGATACGAAGAAAAACCTAGTCGTAGATTTGGCGTGTAAAGTTTTGTGAACATTTCACACCTCATAAAAGCAAATCTCAACACGTCGAACCAACTAGCCAATGACTACGCAAGGACCCCTGGCATGGAGCTTCAAAGCAGTAGTGAAATTCGCGGGAAAGGTAGGTCATATTTCATAAGAAACCTTTTGCTCTCACAACAATTCAACAGTTTCGCTCAGTTCGAGAGCCGTTAAGTTTCATTCCCAAAGTTCCACAACAACTGCAAGTTGATATCCTCTCAAGCTCACGATTGAGAAGTCGAGGATTGACAACGGCCCAGGAGTGAAACTCGGATCTGAATCAGACTCCGATGTGAACTCATCGCTGCTCACGTCCTCAGTCTCTTCAAATGACTCATTTGCTGGTTCCTGGTAAGCCAAACGACAGTTTAAGCCTGCTAGCGCTGCTTATATTTGGAGTTGACCCTGAAGTTGAAGGTTGTTCTTCGCTGCCTTTCGCACGTTCTTCTAACCACGAGCCTTTGTCGCTGTCCGCGAGCTCAATCCTCGTTTTACCGAATTCCTGCTTATCGCCGGTTTCCTTACTTTTTCGGTCCAGGGTTCGCTTCACGTTTTACCCAAGAACTTTGCTTTTCTCTTTTGGATTTCCCCATACAAACAATTGATAAAAGACGTTTGTTATTTCGAAGAAGGGAAGCTACAACAACAGTATGCAAATTACTCGGATTACAGCTCCCGCTAAAAGTCCACGGGGTGCCCGTGACACGTAAAGGCTGGTTCTCATATGATCGCTGACGATCGCCAGATCGTCCAAAATTTGACCAGCGATCGTCAGCGATCATATGTGAACACTTCTAGCGATCGTCAGCGATCGCTGGAGTAGAGCAAGGTTCTACTCCAGCGATCGTTGGCGATCGTTAGCGATCGTCGGCGATTATATGAGAACACTTCTCGGCGATCGAGCGATCCTGTGGCATCCCACAATGCAATGTTTCCTAGATCCAAACTTCAACGCCATGGCAACGGTTTGTCGTTGTGTTGTTGTCGCTCGTGCATTCACTTGTTCACTCAGCTTTGAACATGGCGGGCTGCAGTACGGAATAATTTATGGCAGAGCTGCGCAAATACGAATGCCTTTATAACAAATACAGCAGAGAATATAAAGACTAGTACACGAAGTTGAATATCAGACGAAAATCAGTGAAAAGTTCAACATTACACCGGCTGCTGTAGAGGAAAACTTATCAGGACTGTGTATGAAAGATACCTCAAACGGAGGTTTCAAGAACATTCCGTTGGGTTCAGGAAGAGATTTTGTTCCCATGCCAGTTGAGTTTATGAATCTAGACTGGCTTGCTGTGAACATCGAGCACAAAGCGTCAGTTTCAAATCTGGGAATCGGGAACTTGACAGTCCATCTGACTCACACGCACTGGCGCGTGAAAATACCGTTAATCGCTTCTCGCTCACTCCGGATTGGGATACCTATGGTTTGCACACGTCATGAAATATTCCCACATTTAGCTTGGCCGCCATCTTAGGTGACAAAACGCTCCCAAAATCTGGGAGTATTTGGTCACGTGATCCAGCCTTTACCAGGGTCTCAGTTCTCTCGGATAGCCGCCATCTTGGATCTGACCGAGAATACCTTGGGGACGAGGTTGACAATAGGCAATATTCGTATCAAGGGAGCACGGCAAACTTGCCTGTTTTGTTTCACTCACGATATCTTCCAGGTTTAGCCGCCATTTTGAAATTATACAATGCGACTTTCCGCTGACAATAATTAATGTTGGCGCGCACGAGCACGCTTGGCACAAATGACCCTAAATTCGATCACTTTGCTATATTTTCAAAAGTTTCCAACCTAGAAGATTGAAATTTTGTTTGAGGATGAAGACCGATGACCAAAACAAAATGATTTTTACTACCGTAGGCATCTTGATGACGTCACAGTCCATTTATAATAGGTTTCTCGATGTTTTCAATTACCTTTAACATCAGTAAATTTTATATTTTCGATTTCCCATCATGTTGAGAACAAAGAAACCGAAAACCCTTTTGAAATTTGGTAATTTCCCCTCCAAAATGTGGCGGGAAATATTCAATACAGAACCATTTACAAAATAACTTCTTCATTCATCTTTTAGAGTTTAAAATATTTGTTTACGACAATCTAGTAATCAAAAGAGTACATCGGTACCCACAACCGTATGTTTTTAGAATTTTAATTTTTTGAGAGGAAATACTTTAAAATTCAATGTGAAAAAGTGGATACGTCATTATGACGTCATTTATTTTTGAAAACGTCTTATAAAAATAACTATTCGAGTATTTTTCGGGATTTAAAGAGGAAATGTACTTAATGTACACTGAATAGCCGCAATATAGTCTTTTTTTATGTTTCTTCAATTTAGAAAGCATAACTGATGTCAGACCAATGACGTCAGAAAATGTGACGTCATAGGAATATTCAGTTATTAATAACTCACCATATATTTATCGTAGAGACTGTAAAATTGCTGCAATTAAAAACACATATTTATGTTGTTGTGATAACATGCTTTATTTCAAACGTATAGGTAACGCAGAATTTGACCTTAAAAGGAGTCGTTCGTTATGACGTCACAATAACGTCAATATACAAACGTGTTTGATCCTAAAGACGTTATTTCATTTTAATATTAACATACGAAAATTGTGTTCAATTTGACAGCAAATTAAACCAAACGTGCTGGTTTATATATTTTTGGCTCGCTTCGTAGTAATCGATTTCGAGGTAACTTATGCCATGCATGGGCACTCGTAGTGCCGAGCGATCCCCGAAGCGTAGAGTGTATTTAAATACTGTGGTGCACGTGACGTCTATGAACCAATTGGAAACAAGAACTCGGTATGTGTCTTCTCCTGATGCTCGCAGCAGTTTCCTAGGAAACGATTTTGGCAGTAGCAAGAATGTAGACAGGTTTGACATTTGAAAACCGCAGACCGACTGCCTTGTTGATTTCAAATTCTAAATCGCTGAGAAAATGTTTTTCTCTCAACGTATTTGAAGAACCGTTAACACTTATGGCAGTTATTAACAGTTACAATCAAACGAGGAACAACCTACAAACGGGGAAAATTCTTTGAATTCAGCTGACCGAATATTTTTAATAGGTTCTAATACTTCAGAAGTTTTCAATTATTGGCAGTAGTAACACTGGCGTACTAATTAAACACAACCTTCAGTACACTGATTAATTTGCCTCAAAATAAAATACAACTTCGCCCGTTTCCCGGGCAGGTTTAAAGTACAGGTCACACTTCACAGGTCAGGTTGTTAATTTAATTTAATACCTTCTTCATCCGTATGTAATTCTCCAATCCTCCCTTCTAGTTTGTGGTGCCTAGCAATAGCTTCTTCATCCGTATGTAATTACTTGGTTTAGGTACTCCCACTC
Source organism: Actinernus sp. WN-2022 (assembly GCA_030867875.1). Taxonomy (NCBI): domain Eukaryota; kingdom Metazoa; phylum Cnidaria; class Anthozoa; order Actiniaria; family Actinernidae; genus Actinernus; species Actinernus sp. WN-2022. The sequence continues at coordinate 16,875,477 of JAOWCC010001679.1, read as the reverse complement.
TAGCTTTGCGTCCTTCTAGTTTGTGTTGTGTTTACACGGTATCCGTGCCTAGCAACGGCTCCTGTGCCTAGCAATATGCTACGAGCATCAAGCTACAGAATTTTAACGGTTTCACTCCCCTCCTTTTCTATCCCTTTCGGGGCTCGCTCGGCACTACGTGTGTCTTCGGGGCTCGCTCGGCAATACGTCCCTCGTGAGTGCCAACATTAATTATTGTCAGCGGAAAGTCGTAATGTTGGAAGAGATCGTGAGTGAAACAAAACAGGCAAGTGTGCCGTGCTCCCTTGGTTAGCTCAGTTGGTAGAGCACGGTCTGGAGTGCGGGAGGTCGGGGGTTCGAATCCCGAATCCCGTTGGCCTTGTACTACTCGAAAAAGAGCAGGGGTTGTCACCCAGTACAGCAGCCTGGCTGTAACCGCTGAGACGTTAAAACCGTACACTGTCGCTTCAGATCCGGCGATGATCAAATGAACACTCTGGCTCCTCAAAACGCTTTAATCCTTGACCTTGTTATCCGGGTAATTACACTTGAAGGAAGTAAACTCCATACTGTTACCTATCCGTCGATAAACCGTGGCGAAAACTAAGCGAGCGAGCAAAACCAGGTTTGACCTTGTGCCGGATTGATTATTTTCTAAGCTATTCCACCACGCACGTGACTTATTTGACTCGTGGAGAACTGGGACCTAGGCACAGGTACCCCAAAAATGAAAACTTACACAAATATATGTGATAACATTAACATGGCTCCTCTAAAATGTTCAGCATTTTAAACAAACAAACAAAAAACAGTTCTTATCTTGTCCGATATCTTATACTGTATCTCTAATAGTTCATACTGTAGGTCTTTTTCTATCTTCTATGGCTCCTCGTCGGGGATTCCCGGTCTTCCTTCTGACGACTCGACAAGTAGAACAAGTTTGTTCATTGGTCGATCCAACGTTGAACCACTTGAGCCGGAGTGGACAGTTACTGATCTGACCAATCCTTGCTCATCTTTATGAGTAGTAAGAACTTTGGCCATGGACCACTTGTTCCTGGAAGTGTTGGTGTCCTTCAGCAACACTACATCACCTTCTGCAAAGGTTCTTCGCTGCCGAGTCCACTTGTGCCTCAATTGAAGATTCTGCAAGTACTCTTTCCTCCATCTGTTCCAAAACTCATTTGCTAAGTGTTGAGCTCGTCTCCAACGTCGCTTGCAGTAGATATCTTCACTTTGGGACTTTCCAGGCGGCGGCAGAATTAGTTTTGATTTGCCAGTAAGGAGCGCGCTTGGAGTACGTGGCAATGGGAAAAGTGGGTCGCTAAAAGTTTCCACGGTGAGTGGGCGACTGTTCACTATGGCTTCAGCTTCATACATAATTGTTCTTAATGATTCATCATCCAATCCGTGCCCATGTTCTCTTTTGAGTGCAGCCAAGATGTTTCTGACAGATCGGATCTGCCTTTCCCACACTCCTCCGAAGTTGCTTGCTGCAGCAGGATTCCTAATCCAATCTATGGTGTGCTTAGGAAGCTCTGTCTTAACCTTGTCGTTGTCCATTTCTTTAAGAGCGTTCTTCAACTCATTTTCTGCTCCAACAAAGTTAGTTCCTTGGTCACTGCAAAGTTCTATTATTGGTCCTCTTCGACCAATAAATCGTCGCAGCGCTTGTATGAACGAATCTGTTTCTAGATAGTGTGCTACTTCAAGGTGCACAGCGCGACTTGACATACATGTAAATAAGGCACCATATCTCTTGACTTGTTTTCTGCCTTCATTAACATACCATGGACCAAAATAGTCCACTGCGCAATATGAGGATGGCGGCATAGGTTCAAGACGTGACTTCGGAAGATCAGCCATCTTTTGCTCTCCAGCAGTTCCTCGAAGATAACGACATCTAACACATCCAGAGATGAATTGTCGGACTGCTGAATTCCCACTGATGATCCAGTAGCCACTAGTACGCAGCTCGTTCAAAGTGATACCTCTTCCACTATGCTGGGTCTTCTCATGAACATGACCGATAATCAGCTTTGTTAGGTGACCTGTCTTTGGCAAGATGATTGGTGTTTTAAGCTTATCTGCCAGATTAGCTTCTACTTTATTCGTCCCCCAACCCTGAGTAATACTTTGGAATCCAAGAATTGATCCAGTGTATGGAGAGTACTCGCCTTATTTTCTCTATCACACTGTCGGCTTCCATGCTTTACATCAGCTTTGATCTCTTGCAGGACTTTGATATCCTTCGCAAAGGCATCAGCTTGCACTAGCTTGATGATTTCTATTTCGGCTTGTTCTAGGTCGTTTACCACGATGGGTGGAACGACGGAACGACCTTTACTACTACCATCCCGTCCACTGATCTGAGGTGCTTCTCCTCTTGAGAATTCTTCTTTAACTTTACCGATCCTCATCATTAGTCGTTGTTTGTATCTCGGGCAGTTAGAGAACCTTTCGAACCTGCTCAGCATGTCATTCTTCTCGTGCGCCACTGTGGCATTGGTGGTAACCTTCTTGACATCTGGGCTTTCTGGGTCAAGTTCACTTTCGTACGACTCTTGCTCAGGCCAGAGATTCTCACTTTGCCATAAGAAATCTGGTCCATTAATCCACTGCGATTTCTTCAGAAAATCATTTGTAGTTATTCCCCTTGAGCCTTCATCAGCTGGATTGGAGACAGACTCTATATACCTCCTGTGCTGGTGAGGTATAATCTCGCACAAGCTGTACTCTTTCAGCCACGTAGACATGAAATCTTCGGGACTCGTTGTTGATGAACCCGAGAACCACTTTACTGTCGTTCCAGTAAAACTCTTCCATTTCTTCGTAGTCCAATTCATCTTTCAGTATGTCGGCAACTCTTACCGAGACGGTGGCAGCTGCTAGTTCAAGCCTTGGGATACTAACAGTCTTCCTTGGCGCAACACGTGCCTTACCCATGACGAATGAGCAGTGAACTTTATTATTTTCATCTATCATTCTCAGATATGAGCATTGTCCATATCCATCCTGTGAAGCATCAGACATATTGTGAAGTTGTACTGAAATGACCTTTCCAAAGTCGGGAGGCTTGAAACTTCCTGGGATGTTGAGCTGCTCTAAGAGAAATAACTCACTTCTCCACTTATCCCATCTGGCAAGAATATCACCTTGTACTGGCTCTTCCCAACTGCTGTCATGACAGATACCTTGAAGGTATCTGATTCGATACACCAATGTACTCAAAGAGCTCTTTCTATTGGCAACTTGTCTTGACCCAAGTCTAAACCTTTAACCTCCTTTGCTCAGTCTTCTTGTGGCACAGACTCCATCACTCTTCGACTGTTACTAACGAACTTGGTTAGATTGAATCCACCCTTCGCATCTCACCACGACATAGCCTCTTTAAATTATGGTTAGAAGCCTGGGAACGAGTCACGTGATCCATTTCCAGCCATTTTATTTGTGTCACAAAGAAACATATACCTACTTACTTACCACCAGACGATCCTGCCTCGAGACTTGATAAGTTGTGTTCAAGTTCGGTGACCAAATGCTTCTGCCCTGTTTCACGGAGAGCCTTGCAAAACTCTTCAAATGCCTTATCTTCTTTCATAGGAAGAATTTCAATGATCTTGTTAACTTTTGCAGCTATGTTTGCTTGACCATTGATATATTGAAGATCATGCCGGGTGAAAATACCTGCAGCAAGAAGATACGTTGCCACTGTTGGATTCAAATTGTCCAATAATGTTATGGCTGTCATTATGATCGCCTCTTTGTGCAGGGCGGTCATGGGTACTGAAGCCATATAGATTTCTTCTAGTCTTCAACGTCTTGAATGTGATACTAAACTCCTGGTGCCCTATTTTCTCTTGAGCGATGTTGTCGAGTTTCTGAAGATAAAAATAAAACATGCTCATAACATAAAGACGAAATAATATAGAGTCTTCATGAGTGTATCGAAATCAAATAAGACACCAGAATCGACTTGTGATGACCGAAGTTAAGCTCTGTTTCTTAATAAATCTCAGCCAAGCGTTAGTGTGAGCAACTGAAACCTTGGCTGGGTAGATAAGGTTACCCTGTGAGTGGGCAAGGTCAATGGTTTTGAAATATCAATTATCACTCGTGTGATAGAGAACTTTCAAGAATACCAGTAAAAAAAATTATAATAAGCCTGGTTTAAAAAAAAAAATGTTTTCTTTGATCTTCCACTGAGCTAGTTGACCTCCGGGTCATGCACTGTTTATATTTGATAAAACGTTTGCAAGTTACATTTGTCTAGCGTGAGATTCCCAAAAACTCAATTCTGCGCCGATGCGGAACGGATAAAAACTCGTTTTAACCTCTTCGATATGTGATTTCAAAGTTCAGCAGGGCATTTTGATTTAAAGATCAATTTGATTTAGCTACACTAAATAATAACTTTGTCACACAATCCTTGTACAGATTGGAAGGTTCCATAACTACTTAGACTGCATGCGTCAACACAATTAGCCATTATCAAGCGAAGGTTCTAGACGTAATCAAACTATTCAATAGGTCGTTTATTCCACACACAATAGTAATTTAACTCGTGGATGCACGCATGTTCAGAACGAGTTATTGGGTTTAGGTGGATACGAGATAATTTATTCGTCGTTTTTTTCTGTGACTCGACGACTCGCCGTTGACTTTCCGAATGACCGTCCAAAGTTTCGAAAGGATTTGGTCATGCTGTCAGACACTTCAAACCTGGACAGACATGGTAGTGGGTCCCTATCGATCACTTAGTGCTGATGACATATCGATGACGTGTCGGTCACGTGATTTTAAGTACATGCCAATATCTCCCTCATTTCTAATGCCAGACACTAAGTTCAAACTTGGACAGGCATAGTATTGGGTCCACGCAAATCACTTAGTGGTGATGACGTAATGATGACGTCATAGGTCACGTGATTTTAAGTACATGCCCATATGTCCCTCATTTCTAATGCCAGCTGGCTCAAACGTAGACAGACATGGTAGTGCGTTGTTATCAATTAGTTAGTGGTGATGACGTAACGATGACGTCATCGATTACGTGATTTTAAGTACATGTCCATATCTCCCTCATTTCGAATGCCAGACAGTTCAAACTTGGACAGGTATGGTATTATTTTCCCACGATTCACTTAGTGGTGATGACGTAAGGATGACGTCATTGATCACGTGATTTTTAGTATATACCAAAATAGCTCAGTGACCATCCATGAGTTGCCCTTAGGGGCCCTATGTTTCCACTTCTTTCCTCTCACCTTTTTTCCTTCCCTTACAAAGCCTTATAATGTTGACCACATAAATCAAGCCTGCAGGCTTCCGGTGGTTTTACGTTCAGAATCACGTCGCCCTCACACTGATTCTCTAAATATCACTTAAAAACCTATCAACATTAAAACAGAAAACGACGTTAAACCACGACATATGCGTACCTGCATAGCTTTGAGCATGCGCATATTACTTGTATACTACATCGGTACCAGTTTCTTGTACACTGATTAAAAATCTCGGAATCATGATTAAAAGGATGTCGGTCTTTCGTGTGATACGTAAATAATCAACGCGATTTGCATGAGCGCAAACTGATGTGTTTAATAAGCGTCGAGCGTTTCAGTGAAGCAGTGCAAAAACAAGCAAAGCGCGACGTCGGGCAACATTGTAGAAATTTTGAAAACAAAATAAGCGATTCCTTACGTTTACTACTGCCCCGTGGAATTACACACTCTTTATAATGAGATGATGTATATAGCTAGATATAGCTACCACTGAAGTCATTTCTACATGACTTGCCTGAAGAAAGGACTTGTTAGGACAGATATAGTATCCATATAATTTTCGTTGTTACTCGGGCTGCCTGTGGCAGCGCCGAGTCTTAAAATGCAAGCGGTTATTATTATTTTTTTTATTTCATGTCAGACGGCTTCTGCGCATGCGTTAAAGGTCAAATTCCAACCAATCAGATTGCACTGTGCTGGTCACGCAAACAAAGGTTAGATTTCCTCAGGCGCGCTCAGATAAGAAAGCTCAAAGCTCTCAGACGAGGCGAGACAAGGAGATATCAATTTCAAATAGTCATTGTCAGAAATCTATTCCATCGTCGGTGGGCAATTATGCAATACAACCTAAATTTGGGTCAGGTCCATGTTTTACGACAGAATAACCAGAGTCTTTCTACTGGATTCGGAGAGCTCGAGACATTATACAAGTCTGCTAATATGGGGAAAACTGAAACACAAAATGAACTTTGACGGCAGAAACCCTCATATTTGAGCCAAGCGGAATATTTACATGATCCGCTAAGATTTTTACAAATCTAATTAGTTAAGCAGATGTACGCAGTGTATGCCAACTGAAATGCTGTGCTCGTTTTGTGGCCTACGGCTCAGTGGGGAAACTACACGAACAAGAAGCATGAACTGCCAGCAAAGAGAGAGGAATTGATCGGAGACGTTAAATTAATTTCATCTTCAAATTATCTCATGTGGCCCGAGTGAAAGGCCAGATGGGCTCTTTTCTACTTTCAACACACAGTCGCTAAACTGTACGAAATCTCCAAGAATAAATCCCTAATGTCCAAACTAACGGGAAAAACTGAAAGAGGAAATCCTTATGAGAAATCGACGTACATATGAAGCTATATAAGTTATCATCGACTATATGGGAGTCAAACATCGAGCTGCTATGAAACCGCTTGTGACAGTTTGTTTACGCACTTTCATGACAAACGAACGTTTCTACTTTCGACACAACGGTCGCTAAACTGTACGAAATCTCCAAGGATATATCCCTAATGTCCAAACTAAAGGGAAAAACTGAAAGAGGAAATCATTGTGACCAATCGACATAAATATGAAGCTCCAGAAGTGATTATTGAATACATGAGAACCCATAGAGAAAACCGATAATAATGAACACGGTATTAGTTTCACCGACATTTGTGGCGTAACTGAACTCGCACTACAGCATAGCTTGAAATACTGTACGAAAACTCAAGAAATCTTCCATAGAATGTTCTATTTTTTTTACAGCTGAGAACTGTATTATTAAACACAAGAAATAAAACAATGGTGCCATTTGAAGAATTATATCATGTCAAAAGTGCAAACGAAGAAATATATATCTACGGACGCGAGCAGCTCGATCGTTTCACTTTGGTCAAACTCGGACTGTTTACGACTGGAACCTGCAGTTTTATCGGACCTCCAGACTAAATTGTAAACGTGTGGCCGTGTTCAGGCTAGTAAATCTAGCTAGCTAACCACAGGAGGTAGCGAGCTTCTTTAGTCTGAACAGTTTTTCTGCTCTGGTGATTAGCTAGCTAGTGGTCGGTGGAATACTTTGAAGTTCCAAGCTACCAAGCGAGGTAGCTTGAATAGAATCTAGCGCGCTAAAAGCCCATCGATGACAGATTTTAGTTATTTTAAGGTTTTGAAATGTACACAAATGTCAAGTCAGTGTTATCATCCGATCTAGCCAACTTCTAGCTCTCGCTACGACCACGTTCACTACTCGCTCCAAGGTAATTTCTCTTACCACGACAACTACCGGGTGTATTGTACGTCAATTGAGCCATCATGGATAACGAGGATCGCCAAACACCAGTCAGTAGCAGTTTTTCGCACAGTTTTAATATTTTGTTTTAATATTCATTGAAATGCAACGGACGGAGCACTGAACTCACGATAAAAAAGTGATTTCTCGATTTCTACTTATGTGTTCCATCGCAAATAATTAAGTTTTAAAAGAGATTTCTGGGACTGTCTCGCTTACAGTGCCAAAGTACTAACTAATATTAGATTTCAAAATCCACTTGGCAGTCGCTTGCATCTAATTAGCATAGTTTACACTTAAAAGTTTACTGTTTCGCTGTTAACATGGCCCTCTAAATTCAACTAGTATTTTCCCCAGTGATGTTGCCATTTAATTATATTAGTGTCAATTTTTATAATACGATTCAACTCCCATTGATAGCCGCTTTGACTGATTAAAAGTACGAGATTTTCTCGGGGCCTAGACATAAACAACAACATAGGGTCGTCTGTGTTACAAAAGTTCAGTACAACAGAGAATAACTAACAGCAAAGGAACGAAACATACATTCAAATACATACGAGTACATAATTAAAATACATGCATACGAGTACATTTGATATAACAATGAATAACCAAAAGCAAAGGAACGAAACACATTCAAATACATACGAGTACATATAATTAAATTACATGCATACGAGTACATATGGTATTATAAACACTCATGTGAATGACTTACAGCAAAGGAACGAAACATATATTCAAAAGCACTTAATACGTAATGTCTTTAATGTTTTAGCCGATTGGTAAGGTATACTAAATGTATCCTGATTACCAGAGACTATTCCATCTATTCTTCAGATTCAAATCAAACGATTCTGATGAAATTAATTGCCTCGCTGTGATCGTTCCTGAGAATCACTGAGTTACAGAACTTTAGTGGAACAAGATAGAACGTTTAGCAGCCAAAGTTCTAGCAAAACTAAAAAAGCGCCGATAGCCAAAGTGCTGCTATAGTCTCAGGCCAAGATCAATCGCCTAGATGAGTTTAGCTAGCAACTGTATAGCATCTTTCTGTGACCAGGCTCAGTGTAGAACGAAGATCCGGCGAAGCTATAAAGGTTCCGCCTTTAAACAAGCCTACTAAAATGCAAGGACCAACGGACGAAATACAAGTACCAGATCAACTTGGAAAATGTACTCAACGAATTTAGAAGACGTCTTTACATTTCTTGAAAGGTCATGATCTGGGATGAAAATGTTAGCTTACCTTCGCAGACTTGAAGTTTTCTGTTCTGTTTTCTCTCAGCAAACTCACAAATAACAGCACGCGATTCAACGCGAAGAGAATGTGTTACGGACGCGACGTCAAGCTGTAATTCAGAGTGAAACCAAAATAGTTTAGACAATAGGAGTCACAGGTCTTACTTGGGTCTTCTGTTTGTTTGATTGGCTGTGTGATCTGAGCCCACATGCACAGTAGCTAGGACTGTCACTGACGGGGAGGAAATATATTCATTGATCTCTGCTGAATGGATGTCAGTCATTTGTATCAGTACATCAAAAACTAGTAGTACGCTAGCTCACGAATTTTAGCTCTTTAGCTTGTCTGCGCTGCCTTTTAAAATGAAGAGCATGTCGCTAATATTACAAAGAAAATACATTCAGGTCTAACTCTTTCTCGATATACCACTGAAATATATATATTTAGTATAAAGCACACCAGTGAATATCACTTTTCGTGCGCTCTGATTGGCTACTCAAACAGTGAATATGATTTCATATTCACTTCCGAGCAAAGCAGCGATCATCTGGCGCGAGGTTTTGCCCATTTGACAGAAAATAAAATAACTATTTGGTGCTGGCTATTCACCTGGAGTGTGGTATATACTCGGCTCGGTAAATATCCACCACTATTCACCAACACTGAGGTGAATCAGTAATTGTTAAATATACCACTGTGTCTAGACCCTGTAGAAAGCATAGATGGCATGAAATAAAAAAATATCCAACACTATTCACCAACACTGAGGTGAATCAGTAATTGTTAAATATACCACTGTGTCTAGACCCTGTAGAAAGGATAGATGGCATGAAATAATTTGTCAGCAAGTGTTAGGTCATCCAGGACTCTCAAGTCTTTTAACGGAACAACCTCGACCGAACTTGGAACTATCGAGCTTACAGGATCATTATTAGTAATTAACTCTTTCGGGTCCGAGCCTGTAAATATAGGTCCCCTGACATCTATATGAGAAAAAAATATTCCATCACATCTAGTCATGTCGGAAAGACGATGTTGCGATATTATGTGAAGGGATGAATGGCTTCAAAGTCAAAGCTATAACAGGGATCGCTTGACTCTTTCACTATGGAGAAAAGCTCATTTGTTTTGGCGTTCGTTTTTGTTTCTTCGATTTTCACGAATTCTAAGGAGCTGAAAATCGGCTCAAAACATCCTTTCCATTCGCACTTGAAATCAAGAGCAAACACAAAATCAGCACTCAGTCGTTACAGTACCTTGTTTAATCTTTCCAACCAGTAATTTTTTTTGCACAAAACACACCAAGCGACTGTGAACCACGCCGATGTTTACACTACATTTCTCTCCACCACGTTCTCCTGTACCCACCTCCAATTGCATGCTGGGTAATGGTCCCCCCCTCTGGGACTCCGGTAGGTTTTTTTTTTTATAAGTATTTTACCCCTACAGCCAAGAGCGCTGATTTGGACTCAAGCCGTTGCTTCAAAGTGACAAAAACACATCCTAATAGGTTGAGCAGGGGTAAAAGAATGCCAACTGCAGGATTTCAAGGATTTCATTGAAGAATTTTTTCCCGTGTCTGAAAGCACAAACACAACGGAAAAACCCTGTGAAATCCCCTCACAAGGCCTACTAAAAGCAAACCAAGTACTTTTCAGCCATCCTCAGACTTAATGATGTCTTCAAGCTCTCTGACAGTGGCATTTTTCTCCAAAATTAGAGCACATTTCATTATTGGAAACCCTACAGAAGTTGCAATACCTACCGTCGACCAGTTCGTAGAATTCACCCGAATGGCATTGTGGGGAAAGTTTGAGCCCTTGGCTTAACAAGTCAGCAGTATTTGATTACCCGGGCTAGCCAAACTGGAACTGAGGGGGGAGGGTTTAGTTAGCACTCAGGATTTCACCAATTGAGCTCACACACGATCGGACGACAAAGAGTTATACACCACCCTACCCATATCATGTGACCTCTTCTGTTTGCACTCAAACTTATTTTACAGGATGTTAGCATCCATTGTAGTTGAATAATGTCAATTGCATGTGAAATGACCTTATATTTTGGAGAGGATAATTTTTTACAGGTTATCTATGGTTGGAGAGCAAATATCCTAATTATGGACAAGAATAAGGTGTGGCTGATCACATGATTGGACTCATCAGCAACATGTCTCCCAAAAATGAAGTCACAGCAACTTGAAGATACATATGCTGTGCTTAATACAAATCTTTGTAATGAACTTGAATTTTTAACCACCCACTCCAACCTTAGTGTGGTTCTGAATTAGTGTCCATTATAAGAGAAGGCAAGGGAAGTACAATTTTGCCCTTAGCTCCTGTCTGGAAAACAATTATATCACAAAACTTGGCCAAATAATTCGTTACTTAGTGAATATCCAATACGCCGATTCTGAAGGAAAAGAACAGACATTTATAGATTTTCATTTTTTTTGTTAAGTAAATGTTAGTAATTATTACGTGATATTTTGTTTTCTTTGGTTCGGGTTTAAAGTAATAGATACGGAATGAGTGGCCGTGCTTTATCAGATTTACACAAACTCGAGCTGGATGTATAGCCTATAACCTATAGCTATATCGAAGCAAAAGTAAACATTTACAGTAAACATTTACGACCAGAATGGCATCCAGAAACGCGGGAATATCCTCCTTGACACGGGGGCTCAAATAAGCTTGATTCGGAATGGTACAGCTGCTATACTAGGGCTTAAAGGGAAGGACACATCTGTGACCATAACGAAGGTCGGTGGTGAAGAGGAAACTATGAAGACGAAAGAGTACCGAGTACCAATCGCCTCACTGGACAACAGTAAGACATACTCGATAAAGGCTATCGGAATTCCTAGCATAAGTGAAGAAATTGCTACAGTCCAAACGTCACAATTTACCGAGTTTCTGGGTTTGACAAACGAGAAAATCCGCCGGAGTAAAGGACAGATTGATATTCTGATCGGCATAGATCACGCGACTATGCACACTAGCCAGACAAACGCCGCTGGGATGGGTAGTGTTTGGGGGTTCGCCAGGATACGTACAGGCAGCTAGCAGCATATTGCATGTTAAATACGCCATGCCCGTAGACCTTTCAGACTTCTGGAAAACTGAGACCATGGGGGTCGAGGTGAAGCCGTGTGTTTGCGAAGCCGACAAATTAAGCCAAGTAGAGAGGGAAGAAGCAGAAGTCATCGAAAGGTCCTGTAAGAATGTCGGTAACCAATGGATGATTCCCTACCCGTGGAAGAAAGATCCAAATCTACTTCCTGACAACAAGTCGCTAGCGCTCAGACGACTGGAATCAACGGAGCGTCGCCTCGCGTCCAAACCGGATCAGGCCAAGACGTATGATAAGCAAATGATCGAGATGCATGAAATGAATTTCTGCAGGAAGTTATCGAAGGTTGAAATAGAAAAGTATAAAGGCCCAGTCCATTACATTCCTCATCACGCAGTAGTAAGGCCGGAGAAGAAAAGCACACCAGTCAGAATCGTTTTTAATTCGTCATCTATGTTCCAAGGCCATCAACTCAACGACTGTTGGATGAAAGGTCCTGATCTGCTTAATAACATCTTCGGAGTTATTCTGCGTTTCAGAGAAAAGGAAGTAGCGCTAGTCGGAGATATCTCCAAGATGTATCACCGAATCTTAATACCGGAGCCAGACCAACATGTCCACCGGTTCCTATGGAGGAACTTAGACACACACCGAGAACCAGATACTTATGTCAAGACAGTGCTCACCTTTGGTGACAAGCCTGCCCCAGCAATGGCACAAATAGCACTAAGAAAAACGGCACAAGAAAGCAAGTGCGTGCACCCAGAAGCGGCTCAAGTCCTAACCAAGAATGTCTACATGGATGACATCTGCGACTCTGTGGACACGGTAGAGGAGGCACGAAAGCTAACTGAAGATCTTGACAGCGTTCTAGAGAAGGGAGACTTTAAAGTAAAAGGTTGGACCTCCAACAGAACGCTGACAGAAGGAAACCAAGACGAGGACGCGGAAGAGATGACGATGTTTCAAGGGGAAGTTGAGGAGAAAGTATTGGGGATAATATGGAATAACAAAACAGATAAGTTGTCCTTCAAGGTCGAATCTGATTTGCTGAAGCTCATCAAGTAGATGTGAAATTAACGAAAAGAATACTATTGAGTCAAGTCGCTAGAATCTATGATCCTATTGGGTTCGCCGCCGCGTTTATTATAAGAGCTAAGATTGGAATACAAGAACTTTGGCAGATCGGAGTCGATTGGGATGAGGAATTACCATCAGCAATCCGGGACAAGTGGATCGAGCTATTCAAGGAAATGAAGGAACTCAACAGCGTCACCTTTCAACGTCACCTTCTGTCCACTGCTAACGTCACAGAACCTCGAACACTGTGCGTATTCTCAGACGCCTCTCAAGACGCTTTCGGAGCATGCGCATACATTCGTAAGAGAAAGAACGATGACACTTATGAGGCCAAGCTAGTTGCAGCCAAATCACGAGTAGCACCCCTGAAGCAGCTAACTATTCCACGTCTGGAGTTGCAGGCTGCAGTTCTGGCATCTCGCCTGGCGAAGACCATACAAGAAGAGTCGAGAATACAGTTTCAAGCCGTTCATTATTTCACAGATAGCATGATCACCCTTGCCTGGATACAGAACCTGTCACGTAGTTACAAGCCTTTTGTCTCTTCGCGAATTGGAGAAATTCAAGGTAACTCGGACCTGAGCCAGTGGAGGCATATCCCCGGAGAGGTAAATATTGCAGACGATGTGTCTGGAGGAATACATGTACGAGAGCTGAACGGACGATGGAATGACGGATCGGAGTTTTTGCGACTTCCAGAAGAACTCTGGCCACAGAAAACAGCGCCACCGCCTCCAGAAGAGCATATTGAGTGTCGCCAAGTGAAGATCGTTTGTCAGGTAACGACTGCTGAAGAAGCAATCGATCCTAAGACGTTCTCCACCTGGAGAAGCCTGATCCGAGTCACTGCACGCATAAGAAGGCTGGCTGAGAAGATACGCTTAAGAAGGTATGCTCAAGAAGGACGAGAAGGACCACTTAATCCCGAGGAATTACAGAAGGCAGAAACGTTCTGGATTAAAGAAGCTCAGAAGAGCCTGCACGATCGCATGGGGAAAGGGGAATTCAAAACTCTGAGCCCGTTTCTGGACGACAAGGGTGTGATCAGAGTTGGAGGAAGAGTTGACGAAGCCGTTGTGTCATACGAGACAAAACACCCCGCCCTGCTCCCAAACGAGCACAAGATATCGCTCTTAATCACGAGGCGTATGCACCAGTTCGGGCACCCAGGAGTGGCGACTACGGCAGCCAAAACAAGAAGAAAGTACTGGATCTTGAGAATCAACAAGCTTAGCAAGTCTGTTAAGTTCCAGTGTGTTTTCTGTCGGGAAATGGCCCACAAGGTTGAAACACAAGTAATGGCGGATCTTCCCCAGTTCCGCTTAGCATCTTACACTCCGCCGTTCTACTACACAGCGTGCGATTACTTTGGGCCCTTCAACGTAAAGGTCGGGCGAAACAAGACCGCTAAGCACTACGGAGTACTATTCACGTGCCTGAACACAAGAGCTGTCCATCTGGAGCTGGCGGTAGACTGCTCAACCATGGAGTTCCTACAAGTTCTTCGCAGATTCTTCGCCATCAGAGGACAACCAGCCGTTCTAATGAGTGATAATGGTTCCCAATTCGTCGGCGCTGAGAGAGAGCTACGACAATTGGTGAGAGGCTTGAACCAGGAACAACTTCAAGAGTTCTGTGCAGAGAAAGGCATGCATTGGAAGTTTACAACACCCGCAGCTCCGCACCAAAATGGCTGCGCGGAGTCGCTAGTTAAAAGCTGCAAGAACGCTATAAAGAAGGCTATTGGCAGTCAAGTACTGACGCCGTTCGAATTGTATACGGTCCTGTTAGAAGCAGCAAACCTAGTCAACCAGAGACCCATCGGGAGAATCCCCAACGACCCTGATGACGGATCGTACTTATGTCCGAATGACATTCTCCTAGGTCGCGCTACGTCGGAAGTCCCACAAGGGCCGTTCAAGCAGACAGAAAACCCGCGTCATCGAGTAGAGTTTGTACAGAAACTCGTCAACTCCTTTTGGAAGCGCTGGAGTAGATATGTGTTTCCAGCACTTGTACCGAGGAAGAAGTGGCACGCAGAGCGGCGCAACGTGCAAGTTGATGACATCGCGATAGTCTCGGACAACCAAGCACTCCGAGGTAAATGGACCGTCGGCAGAGTGATAGAAGTGTTCCCAGGACCAGACGGACGGGTTAGGAACGTCAAAGTGAAGACGCCATCAGGAGAGTACAACCGCCCAGTCACCAAGATTGCGGTCATCTATCCTGCTGAAGGTTACGACTAAGTGAGAGATAAGGACTACGCCCTTATCGGGGCGGAGAATGTTTCGTTAATAACATTAACGTGTCTGTTAAATATAGATTGTTGATTTAGTTAGGAATGATTTAGAACATTGATTGACAGTTTGATTAGGAAAAGGCTTGTATGATCGAATTTCCGTTTAGTCAGAGAATCAGTTTTGAGAAAGGACATGAAAAGCCAAGCACGCTAACCAGTACCGCTAACCAGTGAGTCAACCAGGAATAGTCATTTATGACCCGCCACAGAAGTAAGTAATTATGAGTATACTGTGTGATCAATCGAAGTTAGTATGTTAGAGTCAAATATACGAAGACTGCAAGGCTGATCGCACGGCTGTACGATGTTATTTATTGGTACAATAAATAACATCGTACACGTCCGATGAAGCCTTGCAGTCTTCGTATATAATACAATTAACAGCTCAACATATTTAGACATCCACAGGGAACATTTGAGGGCAAACATTGTTTTTCAGCCGAGGTTCCCTTTAAAATAACAGAATAGCTGCTGCCGTTGCTGTAATATATGCAAATGATTAGACCTTCACGTCGATCTACTTGAATAAACTAGGACATCAAATGAAGAGTCACCTTGTTGAAATGTTACTGTCCATTCCCATTATTATTATTATTGTTGTTGTTATTTTTACTGTAGTATAGTTTATTTAAATAAATCCTCTTTTAAAAAATCCCCATTTTTAATTTGTGTGTAAATCTCAGTACACAGAGCCACATAGTGGATGTGCTGTCCATTGCTAGCGTCATCATCATTCACTCATCAATGAGAAGTCCCACCCGATGTTTGGCAGTTTTTTTAAATGTAAACCTCACTTTTGTTCCCTAGATGTCCCAGGGGAACAATGCTTCTACACAAGGCTTATAAATATAAATAGGGATCCAAGCTCTACTGACGTTCCCTGCCTGCCTCAATTGTAATCTAAAGCCGTGCATACCATGGTGTAATTGACACTCTATTCCACCAGTAATGCCCTGCTATTCTCAGTCATTCCCCAGGTAGGGGATGTGGGGCTTATCACTGACTAGTGCATTATATCTTATTTGTGTAAGCAAAATAGAACAAATAAAAAAAATATTGCTATAATAAGACACTTCACTGATAAATTCCATGGTCTGGGTAATATTCCTTTTATTGTGTACAAACTACAATATTGTACCTGGATTATTCCCATCAATGACAGGGTCGTAACGAGGTATGTGGGATCATGCAGGGTCACAGACCCGGGATCGGGATCACAGGGCATGGGATAGGGATCAACGTATATTTTATGGGATCGGGATCAATATATCAGAATATGAACGGACTCATTTATTTTTGGCTGGATCACGGATCAAAAATTACTTGAAAATTGGGATGAGGAATCAAAGTTCTGGGTAAAAATACGGGATCACTATAGAAAAAATATACCTCGTTACGACCCTGCAATGACAATTATAATATAAACATAACAGTATGCGAGCCATTTTGATATGATTTGGAGCGCTGTGTCATGGTTTGCGCCTGTCAGGACTCAATGTTTGATTGGTAGCTGTTAATTGAAAGGATATGCCGGCAATATTTTCCTTTAAGACTAGATGTACGCACAGTTTGATAATCATTTTTAAACATTTACTTTGATTTCATCCATCCCACACCTGTGCTAGGATAGTCAGTTTATATGAAAACTACTGAAAATAATGTTGTTCCGGCCCGGAATTTATAAAGGCGTATCCGTCACCATGACACAGCTCATTTAACCTAACGCTTTTCTTTGTTCGTGCTATTGCGCATGTGAAAATGAGAACCTTCCCAGAGTGCATCGCAATTTACACTTTAAACGGTAACATGACCAATGTGCATGCTAACCCGACGATAACTGAGGCCTGGGTCCAGTTCATTACCAATATGTGATAACATTTGAAAAGATTGGAACGATCAAAGCTTATAAGCTTCTCAAAAGTCTACACTAATAGAACAGGGTTCAATGGAATGTCGAGAATTTTCTGTGATTGATTTGGTTTTGCGGTAACTTTTCCATTTGCTGCAAAAATGGCTCATTCAGTTGAAATCAGTGGTTTGGCGTTACTAGAGAATTAAAAGGCTTTGTATGAGAATTATAATAACATACATTAACTGTTTAATTCTTCACTAAAAATAAACGAAATAAGAAAAAATAGATATTTTGAGTATTTCGTTGTCCTTTTGTCTTCTGTGCATTTGAAAAGGTGTGTTTCCTCTCGTGACGCAAAACCACTTATTTCAAAATATGAGTGTTGGGCTGCCTGTGTATCCACTAGATTGTATTACCCCGTCAGTAAACCAGTGAGTCAAACCGGTTTGATTGAGAGAGCACACATTAAACCTTTTACTTCGTGCAAGAAAGTGATTTCCTTTTCTGTTTTTCCTCTTTTTCTTATGCTTATCGGAGGACATGTTTCTTAAATCTCTAATTAGAGATCCTTGAAAAAATCCTCTAAAGATACAGTGTATCAACTCAAACTTTTGATACGTTTGAACATAGTTATAATAGAGTGAAATGGTTAGGAAACCCGGCAAACTTCAATGGGCAACAAAGGCCATCGGGCAGAATCAGGCGACATTACTTAGTCACGTGACACGATCAAGCGCGCTGGATTTAAATTTCTGCTCCAGCGCACATGCCAAATAACAAAGAAAACTGCCTCAAACTGGTCTATGCCCTGAAAATATTGCCAATTTGGGGGTTTAAAAACTGATATCCACAAAAATGTAAACACGGGATTTTAAAGTACGGATGTTACGCTGCAATTTCCACTAATTTGGGGATAGATTAAGTGGAATCTGCTGACATTAAATAAAGGCTGAAGTTTGGGTTATTTCAGGTCGAAAACGTATGGAAAGTGTTCTCATTTGCTATTCAGGACTTATTTTCTCACGAAGTCTAATATCATTAAAAATTGTAAAAACGGGAAAATATTATTTTATAACTTATCTGTTATCGAGCGTTCTTTTATCGAAATCCGTTAGATATTTCTGCCATTAAAGTTTAAAAGTATTTCTAGCAGTGAAATTGTCCTTAATGCTTGCATATTAATCGACCTTTCAAAACTCCCGGGAGACCGGCAAGCTAACATAAGCTCCGCCTCCTGGGTTAAAATAGAAGATACCGAAACAAAGGGGCGGCAGTGGAAAGCTAATTAATCAATCGAGTTGGATAATCATATCAGCGGTAGCGCCTGGCTTTTGAATTTGACAAAACTGCAATAACAAATGCCAAGGAACTACATCAAAAAGTGAAGACGCATCAAGATAAACTTTGCATTCGCATTTTATTCTCTATATCACTGTTAGCGTTGTAATTAGAATTACAATCTGATATAAAAAGGAAAATATTTTCACCGATCACGGACTTTATTTATTACTCTTTCTACACCAGCGTTCTTTTTCTTACGCGGTTTGTAGCGTAGTGGATCCTACAGAATACAAACTATACTTTCTTCACGAAAACTCGAAATCATCCCGATTCTTGAAAAATAACAGTCCTGGATTCGGTAAGCATTTACACTAGAAGAAAATACCGGGCACTTATGAAACGATTTTGACAAGAAATTTCGGCTCGAATTTTGTATTTATCGCGCTGAGTTATAGATTTTTGCTTGCCTTCACCAATTCTTAAAATTCGTTAGAAAGCTCGAGACTACACAAATCCGGGATACACCGTTAAACACTAGAAAACTATATCGGAATTCACGTTCCCACTTCCAATCCCGGATTCGTTTTTATCGCGCATTCATCGAAAAGTATCCATGGGTAGTTTACTAAGGACCAGCTTCTGATCAGTATTATAATTAAGCGGCACTTTGCCTTTGGTATAAAACCAACGCGCTTTGTGAAATGACAAAACTTCAACGAAGAAAACACGTTCAGAAATCAAGAGCGCATCACAAGCGATTAAACAGACACCTTTCCCACCATTATGTGTGGCCTAGAAGCGAACTGTTCCGAAAAATAATTTTCGGCTTTACTGATTGAACTCGAGTTGCGATTCTTTTACTGATATCTAGACTTCTAGTGGTCAGATAAGCTTCAATGATATCTTATTTTAAAGCTACAAAAGTACATAAATCTGTTTCTAAACCTTTAGGTCAGTGATGCGAACTTCTGAATATGATCGTTATTTTATGTTTAGTAAAGTGCTGTGATCTCAACCAACTCGTATTTTGATTTTAAAGCTACAAAATTACAGAATTGTTTCCACACATTTTTATCGTGCGCTCTCAAAGTGAGTGATCATGACTTTTCGTGTTTAATAAAGCGCTTTGGTCAAGAGTTTAAAAAACTTTTATAGCTTGTATGGAGTTTGAAATCTTTCGCTCGGATAGCTCGTGCGAACAATACCGGGGTTCACTTTTATTTAACTAGTTTCACAAATATGGCACTAAAATAAAGCTTGCTGAATTTGACTTAGGCTTATCGAATAAGCTCTAAATGCAGTCATTATACTCCATTTTAATGTTGACATGAGTCAAACCTCGAACGCAAACGAAATAGGTTTGGAAACTTCGCGCGATAAAACTTATAACCCACGGTAGCCACGGCAAATTGATTTTGCGGTGATCTTTTACTGTAACCGAGTTTACCTATTTACCCAAGGTCTATTGAAATCTCTTAAAGACCTTTGGGATTTCAGTTAGTCCCATGACAAGATAGATGACAGTGATTGACAGGCCCAAGAGCAAGTATGGGAATGAGGTATTCCCAGAAGGATTCCCTAGCAGCCAATCACAAGCGCTTTGCTGAATATCTAATAAGGCGTATCATAATTATTCATATCTCACGGACGCGAGTAAATGTCGCCTAAAACAATGGGATTCTACCCGATGCGCTGCGATTTATGTTGGAAGGGGGTACGACAAAAGATTGTGCACGGTCATAGTTCATTAGCGTCCCCGGAACGACTGAACCCACACGTTTCTATTAGTTGATTGTATAACGTATTGGAATTTCTATTGTGTTTTGTGCACGGTAATGGTTGAAAAAAAAGGGAACAAAGACATTTAACAAAGAAGGTTGCTGGGTTTCATAACCATTCCACTCTATTAACTATGGTTTAAGCTTCAAATATTTAAACAATATATAGTGCTATTTGTGTGATCATTGAACCATAGAACTCTATATATATTGTTGTTCAACGTTCGTTCGAATGATTGCAGAAAACCCGTGCAACAATTAGTAGACTAGTATACACTAATTCCATTGTTCCTTTTGACTATTCCATACTAAGCGTTTCACGGGTTTTCTGCAATCACTTTGTATTAGCCTATCCTACGCGGCGGCCATCTTGGAATAAACCTATTGTTAATGCTTACCCAGCCTCACTCTCAAACGTGTTTAACCGAGGCTGGGTAAGCATTAACAATAGGTTTATTCCAAGATGGCCGCCGCGTGGGATAGGGCTATACACTGACTACTGTCTTATCTCCAAATTATGTAATTCCAATTTCGGGGCATTTTTAATATCTCTTCTCGGGCAACTCATCCTAATCAATTGTTCTATGAGAGATGAAAAAAACTATTATATTTATATAAAGTTCCCTTCAAGAATTACATAATTGTGAAAATAGTAAAGCAAGTATTGAATCTCCAAAAAGGTTGTATTTACTGTTCGGAACCGGCATGTATTAACCAAATTTACACGACTGGTATTTTACTAGGCATGGCATCCCTAAATTTGGCCCGCGGTCACAAAATGTTTCGGCTCGGTAATCCTTATTTTTGCTCTGTAATTGAAATGTTTTGACCGAAAACACCTCTTGATGGTCTTTTAATGTGGACAACTGAATAAGGATTACCGTGCCTAAACATTTTGTGTCCGTGGGTCAAATTTAGGGCCCAAAACGCTTGTCATGTAAATGTATTACCGAACAAGCATGTGCTGCATGCAACTTTAATATTACACACTTAAAAAAAAAGGTGTATATCAAGATAGTCATGTGATATGACACTTAATATTGCTCCGTTTATTTTTGTTGGTATTTTTCCTGTTATTATAAAATTTGGCAATGAATTGGACTGAAGACCGAATAATCCCTAATTAAACAAGAAGTTTCGATATAAAAGGGTAAGCCCCCCTCCTCTTTCCGCGGCTTTATATTTAAAACTATAAATTTGAAATTCGAATTACAACGCAGTGAAGAAAATAAGCTGACGTTGAAATTGCGATAAGCAATCCAGAAATAATAAAACAGATGTACGGTACGATAGTTTTTCTGCAATCAGTATAATGATTTCCAAGGCCATGGCCCTTCTCATTTAATTTAAGCACTACCGAAGTAGTCGTTGGCAAAGGCGTAGTCAAATTAAACAGGTTGTAAGCTTGTTCCTTTTGAATTAATACCACGCCTTCGCCTACCGCCAAGGATAACTTGTTTATGCAGCTGTTACTTGTTGGTATGAATGATACCATTGCCTCATCGAAGACGATGGTGGGCTTGATTCCAAACCCCAAAATATAGTAGAGGCGTCTGATTTCTCATCAAATGAAAGTTAAATTTTCGGATATTTTTCTGTACTAGATGAAGAATTCGCGGACGATCCGTTTATGGGACGCCAATTCTTTATCGCACTTATCAAACGTCTAGATGTAGAGAGTAATGTTTTCAGTTATTTTGGCGATACGACTTATTTTGGCCGAGAAAATCGAAGCCAAAGGACGAAATCTCTAGTAGAATTAAAGACACTGATGTTTTATTAATTTCCTTTGTTTTTGCCTCATGCATTATTAATGAGTTTGATAATTTATAATTAATAACTATCAGATACCACTGTGACACTGCGTGACTAGAAATATATTTAATTCTAAATCTAAAAGGAACCGATAATTTTACAGATTCCAAGCCCACTTTGCAACCGGGAAGACCTTCGATTTTCCTAGCTAGACTAGACTAATTTGGGTGACTAGCAAAAGAAGCTGATAAAAAATTATTCACAACTTCTCAGGATGATGTAAAATAGCAATAAAAACTTACCACAACCGACGAGTAGAATTTTGTTGTACGACTACAAGACTAGTCAACCGGGCTCAGCTCAGGAGATCGAGGAGACAAACATGGCAGCTTTGTTTTGCCGCCAATTTTGCAGTGCAAAGTGACGTCATGGAAACCCCCCGTCGACTGTTCCATTCGACTGTTGACTTGATCATTCGACATCACGCCAAACCATTCGTGTTTACGTTGGATTGAATTACTTTGCGTTGGATCGTTTGTATTTAGGTTGGATCATTTCATTGTTATCTTTGCATTTGACATAAGAAAGTTGGATCGTTCGTGTTTTGTATTGATCATTTGATACTTGGTTGAATCATTTCTACGTCGGTAGTTAGATCGTTCGTGTTTTGTCTTTACCATTTGTGTTTTGTCTATTCCATTTGACAAGAGATAGTTAGATGATTTCATTTCTGTCTATTCCGTTCGTGTTTTGTATTGATCATTTGATACTTGGTTGAATCATTTCTACGTCGGTAGTTAGATCGTTCGTGTTTTGTCTTTATCATTTGTGTTTTGTCTATTCCATTTGGCAAGCGATAGTTAGATGGTTTCATTTCTGTCTATTCCGTTCGTGTTTTGTATTGATCATTCCACAATTCTTTGTTAAATGATACCTGTTCTGTATTTTTGGTGGTACTCGGCCGCCCATACCATCCGTACGTGAAGAACCCAGTCAAGTGCTACACAATTCGAAAACTGAAAGGAATGTATAGTGGTAGGCAAAGTTGGTTGTAAAATTTCAAACCATAACTTTGGTATCTAAAATATATCTGCTCAAACGTTGTACATTTGCAATTTTTTACATGCTCCCTCTAAACCATGGTATAGACCGCATCAGGAGTCCATTACCTGGAGCGTCCATGTCCCATACTACGTTTTACAGACCGGGTTATTTTTAGAATGTGTTTCCCGTGAGTAATTGTAATTCAAATGATTAATGATGTTACAGCCATATTGGTTTACCAAGCAAGAGAAGCTAACGAGGCATCTTTTGTTGACAACATTCCGCTTTGGAAGCGAACAACGAGATGTGAAATCTAAAAATAACCCGGTCTGTAAAAACGTTTGCTTGCGCTTGGGTCGAGTCTGATTTCACTGTGAATGATTGTGTTGAATGACGGCATCGAATGATTGCTCTATATATGGCACGTAACACGGTTGACTTGTAGTTTAATACTTCAGGCGCCTACGAAATTAAGAACTGAATCAAATTCCGCCATTGGAATCCGGCGCTACTTCCTAGAAAAAAGAAAACAAATTAGACGTATGTCTTTGAATTTGTTGAAAGTTACTATTACTTCAGCTTCGCAGACTTGGAAATTCTTTGTTATTCCAGCTGTCAGTGAATTCATAAACAGCAGCTTTTGAAAATCGACATCAGTAATAATCTTGAAAGTGAAATCCAAACAATTTAACTTCGTACAAAAGGGATCCCGTCACAGGTCAGCTATTCTTTCTTGGGGTCGTCTTTTGATTGGTTACACGGTCACAGTAGAAATGCCACGGCGGCGCGGGGAGCCTCTGCACATAGCGCATCCTTTCGAATATATTAAAGACGGTTACCGGTCGTTTCGCTAACGAGTCGTTTCGTCAACTGCCATTTCGATAACGTCTTAAGTCGTTTCGCTAACGTCCTAAATCTGTTCTCTTGCTTGTTAAGGTTCTATGTACCGTATATTCCGGTGTGCAAGTGAACCTTTTAACAACTAAAATGTATTTTGTAACTCAAAAAATCGGAAAAAATCGACCTCGACTTTACATACACCGAGTCACGGCACACCACATAACAGGGAAAAATGGCCTTGTTTTACGTGACCGACCGAATCAAAAGATTAAGCAAAGACAAATAAATGTAATACTGATTGTTTACTTAACTAATAGCAGACTAATAACTAATAAAAGGATAAAGAGTTTGAAACTAGGAGCCAAAGAACGTCACGCCAGCTACGATGTTTGTTGTGGGACATGATCCTACATTAGTTACCAGACCTCTCCACGAGTCGACTAACACAGGTAAGCTAAGACCAAGGAATCTAGGCCTTTTTTTTGTTTTATTTATGTCTTACACAATTTCTTTCTGGGTTAGGGAAGCTGAAGTATTGTAAATAAATAGTTGGTACCAAATAGTTGACAAACAACCTTCTTTGATTAAAAATATTTTATTAGCCTACATTGTACCAAATATTTACAAACATGTTCACATATTACGTTTCGTTTGGTATTTACTGACTAACTACGGGCTGGTCCATTAAGGCGGGAGCAGAATTTAAGTAATTGCCTTGCAGATTTTTGCCGATTGTCATAGAGCTCCCAGTGTTCAAAGAGCTTGGCCTGCATGTTTCTGTATTTTCTTCTCTGGATTCTTTTCAGTTTGTTTTCTGAAACCAGCCTAATATTTATTCTTGTCAGGCTTGCCTCGCGGTCCAGAAGCTCAATGAGAGAGTACAGAGGCAGTTTGCACCTCCCTCCTGCATGCTTGTTCAGTGCATTGTGCCAGCCCTCGATATCATTGTTCGTCCTCACTGGCTGGCGATACACACTCCAATCCTTTGGCGGGAAGATTGTACTACGTATCCATTGGCGCTGGACATACTCTATCAGGTCGCGGAGTGGAGGGGCCTGAGCCTGTAAGCTCAGCCTGGTGAACATTGGTCCAATCTCATGCTGGGGGAGGAACGGAAGGGCCATCACCTTTCGAATGAGTTGGTAGACTGCATCACTGTTGCTGTAGGCAGTCTGGAGACCGAGCTCTTGCACCTATCGAAAGAAGACGAATTAAAATTAGTACTGTTTTTCTATGTAATAACGTAACATCATCTATTTGATACTGATTTGATTTGTCAAAGATAACAAACCTTCCTCCACAGTGCCTGCGTCCAATGGAAGACGCAGCCCTGAATCTTTACTGCTGGCAGTACAGACTTCACGGCCTTCCACATGGCCTTCTCAAAGTCTAATGTGACCTGCTCAACTTTGGCCGGGGATGGTAACAGTTGAATCAGCTTCTTCAAGACCTATCGGAAAGACCAAACAACACAATATTTTAGTACAAACACCGTTACTACAATATGTTAGTTGATGTTATATGTTGATATATATTTCCCTTCTTATAGTCCTTCTGTTAACACAATATGTTATTGTTCATTATAATATGTTACATTAGTTGATACAATACAGATGTGTGTGCTAATTACCTTCTTGTAGTCCTTCTCCTTCCTACTGGACATCAGTATGTAGGCCAGCGGCACCTGCTTGGCATGGTCTCCGGAGCGGACGAAGGCGTTTACTGTTAGGAGCTGTGTAAATGGGTGTCGTACGAGTTTGAAGGTGCCATCGATATACCATGACTTCGCTCTGGCCAGTGTGGAGAGTTGTTCCTCCTTGGCGAAGATGAGATGGCGGCGGTCCTTTACGCGCACGTCGGCTTGGAAGAAACCAGGGGGAATACAGTCCTCCGAGAGTTCGAACTGGAGGTCCTTGGGGTCGTCGGGGCGTAGTTTCTGGCGCAGTCTGTTTGCGGCTCTGGCCATGTGTTCGGGCTTAGGTAGGGCTGGGCATGGGGCGTCGGTGAGTTCATCAAGCAGGACCTACAAGAAAAACAAACAAAAGAACAAATTTATGTAGCCGATGGTATCTCTAGACTGAGAAGTAAAGATAATTCTGGCTGACATATGCCCTACCAGACATGGGTAGTGTAATTACCTCCTCGACTATTGCTGAAGCTGGTCTAAACTTGTCTTCGTATGCCTTTGCCTTTACTGCCGTGATGATTCTGGCTGCAGTATAGGCCCCTTCCTCGACCTGGTGGTTGTGTGCCGACTTGCCTCTGTAAAAGTTTCCATCCCTCTCAATCACCGATGCCTTGCATGGGTTTTCTTTTGGGCGAATTGTACACTGCCAGTACGTGGCGTATGACCGTCTAGACTGCACGCCGTAGGAGAAACCAAGACTGTCCACTACTTTGGTCCTCCTCCGCTTTGTACCCTCATCAACTTTCTGGTAGGTAATTGGGGCAAGCTGCTGCTCCATGGAAATGTCATCAACATGTGGCTCCTCGATCGACGACTCTACAATTGGACTTGGGTGACTTGGGAGTTCTGGGCGTGGTTCAGTATCTGTCAAGGGGGGTGTCAAGTCATCGTCTTGAGATTCTTGAGAAAGCAAAACTTGTAGTCTTACTTCGTCTGGTGTTGCATCTGGAAAAATACGTATATAAGACAGTAAATACAGTACCGTAAATACGGGTAAATACATTACAACCTTTACAATACTATATCTAATACGTCAAACTCAAATTTATAGCCTCTTACCGTTTGAACTCATTTCCATCGAACTAGCGAAACTAGCAGGTGTAGCATTTGTTTCATTCGTAGCATCTGACAAGAGGAAAAAATAGTTTAGCTAGAGTTAACGGGAAGGGATGTTTTTTTCTTTCCTTCGTTCTTGCAAACAAACAAACAACAAAACATACACTTACCATTGAAGGTATCCAGTTTGGTGCTTTCTGCTTCTGGTAACCCGATTGAAGATTCGCCGTCGGCACATGCGGCGCAACGCCAGTTTATGGAGCGCTCCTCGCGGACAGCATTTCTGTACTCGGCCTGGGACACTCCGGTTCTACAAGTTCTGTGTTGCCAACGGCAACACCCATTACAAAGAAGGCCTTGCTGACGCTCACGAACAGGAAGGGAACAGGAAATACACTTGTCGGACATGATAAAATTTTAACTTGTTGATGATCGCTTTTTGGAGGTACTCTAGATATGAATGAAATGGTTAATTCTTAGCCGGCTTTTATAGTATTTGGGCGGATCGAAATTATTCCTTGATTAATCTCCCATTGGTCGGTTTTCAATTTCAATGAACGAGTGATCAGTTAAGCAAGAACAAAAGGATCGAAAGTGATTTTTTTTCCCACCTCAGACCATTGTAATCTAGAACAATGAAGTTTGATCGCTTAGCTTGGAGACGCTTCCGAGTTGAAGTAAATTCTGTCTCTGATTTTAGATGTTCTCTTGAAAGCGCATCGCTAAAATGTTTTAAAAGTTAAAGTGTGTATTAAAAGCTTTCAAATGATATAAGTTACGGGGTATGTTGTAGTCTAGAACTCAGATAAGTTGTAAAGTGAAAATTTATCACGTAGTCGGCTTCGGCGTCATAACAACGGAGGACGCCATTCCGAGTTGAAGTAAATTCTGTCTCTGATTTTAGATGTTCTCTTGAAAGCGCATCGCTATAATGTTTTAAAAGTTAAAGTGTGTATTAAAAGCTTTCGAATGATATAAGTTACGGGGTATGTTGTAGTCTAGAACTCAGATAAGTTGTAAAGTGAAAATTTATCACGTAGTCGGCTTCGGCGTCAACAACGGAGGACGCCATTCCGAGTTGAAGTAAATTCTGTCTCTGATTTTAGATGTTCTCTTGAAAGCGCATCGCTAAAATGTTTTAAAAGTTAAAGTGTGTATTAAAAGCTTTCAAATGATATAAGTTACGGGGTATGTTGTAGTCTAGAACTCAGATAAGTTGTAAAGTGAAAATTTATCACGTAGTCGGCTTCGGCGTCATAACAACGGAGGACGCCATTCCGAGTTGAAGTAAATTCTGTCTCTGATTTTAGATGTTCTCTTGAAAGCGCATCGCTATAATGTTTTAAAAGTTAAAGTGTGTATTAAAAGCTTTCAAATGATATAAGTTACGGGGTATGTTGTAGTCTAGAACTCATATAAGTTGTAAAGTGAAAATTTATCACGTAGTCGGCTTCGGCGTCATAACAACGGAGGACGCCATTCCGAGTTGAAGTAAATTCTGTCTCTGATTTTAGATGTTCACTTGAAAGCGCATCGCTATAATGTTTTAAAAGTTAAAGTGTGTATTAAAAGCTTTCGAATGATATAAGTTACGGGGTATGTTGTAGTCTAGAACTCAGATAAGTTGTAAAGTGAAAATTTATCACGTAGTCGGCTTCGGCGTCATAACAACGGAGGACGCCAGTCCGAGTTGAAGTAAATTCTGTCTCTGATTTTAGATGCTCTCTTGAAGTATGCATCAAAAGCTTTCAAATGATACACGTTGTGGGGTATGTTGTAGATCAAAATACTCAACATGATGGTTTCAATTTACTTTTATTTCGATTAGATCAATAATTGGGAGAGAGTATAATTGACAGTCAGTAACAGTCCGCGATATCGGCGGAAACATCACCGGCTTACCGAAATAAATCACACCACTCAAAATATGACTGAAGTAATCTTTATTAATCTTTATGTTATATATCGTACATACATACCCATGAATAGAACCATAAATATATGACGTTAGCGAAACGACTTAAGACGTTATCGAAATGGCAGTTGACGAAACGACTCGTTAGCGAAACGACCGGTTACCTTAAAGACGGATCGGAAGAACTATGTATAGTTAATTATTATTCTCTTCTACATATTAACTTCTTCATTCTTGACATCTGAACCTCAGACCACATCATCATAAATCTGTTAAATCTCTAGATGACTCACTATTTCGCACAACTTGTTTCCCTGCGGATAACAGAACTGTAGGCAACCAATCTTCAGACGTAAACAAGAGGCTGCTGCTCTCAAAATGGCATCGTATAAGGTTCTTTGGTAGAAGTTCTTAAACTCGGTTTACCAGCCTCATTTTTACTGAAACAGGTAAGTCTTTGTTTTCTATCTTCAAAATCATCTTCCCCATCTCTATTTTAAACATTGATATCATATAAATAGAGCCATGAAGAGAGTTATCAAAGTCACTTAAAGTTACTACTTCTAGTGGTATGTTGTGAATGTAGGAGAATCAAAAATGATTTCCGATTCGCGTTCTCAAGACTGAATTTTAAACGAGCTTGAGAGTGAACTGAGTATTTTTTAAGCAGATACAAGGACTAAGAAATCCTAGATCATAATTTTGCATTCGAGTCGATCACTTGTGGGTTGGATCCTCGGTCCTACAAGTTATCGTTTGATCCTCTGGGACTCGTGTTAACGAATTCGTTTCCCTGACATGCATTAACTTCTCAAGTTTATCGATGTTAAATAAGGATCCTTAGGGACCGTTAGGGACTTGTACTGAAGGTTCATGAAATTTCATTAAATAAGTTTTATCTAAGCCAATATGAGATCAGTAGACTCATCTCGCCATGGAAAGTATATAGCATGAGTAAATGATGAAAAAACCTCTCAGGCTGCTTATTTTTGCTTGGTGCGTGGAATCGTATTTCAGCCCTAACTTTTCTACGCATCATAATTTCATTGGTATTTAGCAATTTACTCTTATGAGGAAGTGGTGATTCATTATTATTTGCATGCTGTGATTCAATGACATCATCAGAAAGCGCATCTGACTGGTCATCATTGACTTCATCAGGATTAGCTTTGTAATCTTTGTAGTATAGTTGGCAGCAAAGTCAGCTAAGCATAATTGATCAACAGTCAGTTGTTTAGACAGTTGTTTATTTAAATTAAGATGTTGTATTTACAAATGTGGCTGGCCCGCAGGTAGCTAGGCGCTATTCTAGGCGGGCCTAGTCTTATATAAAAAACGAAAATAGGACAAAACAAATGCTATCAAGATTATAAGTAACGACGGTATGAAAGTATGTATATATGTATATATATACATATATATCGATATTGTGAGAAACAAAATTATCTTTTAAAAGTTAGTGCTTTTAGATTGGACATTATAGCAAGCGTATCAATATAGGCGCCTTCTGTTTTGAGAATGTCAAAAAGAGCTTTTTTTAGCTTTCGTTTAAATTCTTTTTTTGGGAGGTTTTTTAAGGCAGCAGGGTATCTCATTCCACAGTTTGGCTCCGAATCTTGAAAGGGATTGTTTTTGTATTTCAGTTCTTGAATTTTTAATATAATAACTATTGGATGCAGAAGACCTTGTGTTATACGAATGGATACTAGATGTAGTTTCAAATAGATTTAACATATTTATCGGAGCTGAATTATTATTTATGTCGTACATTAAATTAGATATTGATTCATAGTATAGGAAATTTACTGGCAATACGTTAGCATCAATAAATAGTGGGATGGCGTGGTCATTACGATCAGCAAAATACATGAATCGGAGCACTCGTTTTTGCAGAATTTGGAGTTTGTTCAAATAGGACTTACAAGCTTGGCCCCAAGCTGTAATTCCATAAGTCAAGTAAGGAACAATTAAAGACCTATAAATATTGTGTAGAATATGCAAAGGAATGAAATGTTTTGCTAATTTTTGTGGCTACATGGTCAATATGATACTTCCAAGATAAATTACTGTCAATTAAGACACCAAGATATTTTACATAGTTTTTGTGGTCCAAGAGAACACTTTTATTCAAATCATTATCGAATATTGCAATCTTTGGTTGATAGGTAAGTTGTTTTTGATAGGGATGAAATATGACAAAATTTGATTTTTTAATATTGAGAGTTAGTTTATTTGATGTTAGCCAATCATAAAGTTTATGTAGTTCTGTGTTTACAACTGTTTCTAGCGTCCTAAGACTTTTATCTGCATAAAGTATATTTGTGTCGTCTGCAAAAAGATAGAAGTTAAGTTTATCAGAACAGTTGTGAATGTCGTTGACGTATAGTAAGAAGAGCAGTATAGTAAGAAGAGCAAGTGGAGTTGAACTTAGGTCTGACACAGTATCGTTCAATAATATTTGATTTATAAATATCAGTACTGTCATTATCAAGTTCTTCCAACTCTTCTTGGCTTTTTCGCATGCGTAACTGATCTATTTTCTGGTAAATCGGTGCTTACATAGATTGTTCCTGGAAATGTTTTTCTCAACCAAAGTTCAGGCATGCATCTATAAACACACTCTTGTGCACTCAGACTTCTCGAGAGGAGAGAAAAGTAGCACAAACTTTTTTCAAGCTCTCTCTGACATTCAAGTTAAGGTCCCTTCATCCTTGGCTGCATTTGTAATGGCCTGCGAGCATTCAGTTTTATCTTTGGAGAAGTATGAACAAACATAAATCGAGTTATAATGCTTTTGTAATGATTGTAAACGGGTTGCAAACCTACATTTGCTCTAAACCCTTTTATTCCAGCAACAAAGTAGTTATATATATAAAGCAACTATCATTAGTGGCTTCTTTAGATGCAAGTCATAATCAGAATCAGCAGAAATAGACAAGGCCCCAGTAATATTGTTCTTCAGAAACACCAGAAGAGGCCAGAACTTCTGCAGTAGTCCTTTCTGGATCATAATCTGATGTGCTTGGATTTAGAAGTATCATTTTTTTTTTTTTTTTTTACAGAAGTGAGAATTTAATTGTTATGCTTATTGTGTTTTATAGTCCTTTTTTACTGGTTTGTTCCTTCTAGTTTTTTGTTGTTTCACATTGTCTTGGTTATTAGTTCTTGTTTGGGAAGGTGTTTGTGCATTTTGGCGTGCAGCCTTTATGGCACATTGGTTGGCGATAAGCATTGTTTGTACGCAGGAACGCGTTTCTTTTAATATACCCTTCACATTCAGCAGGGAATTTAGTGTTCACCTTCCTATTTAGGTAAAATATACATTCTATGCGCTTTTTGGCCTCTTTGGTATGCTACCGGTTAAAACAGCAAAAACGTTGTTAGGATGTAGAGCATGCTACCGATAGAGTTATAAAACGTATTGTGTGCGAATATCGGATGCTACTTATAACGTTAGCAAGGCTGTGCGCATGTATAGAGTATGCTACCGGTAAAGATAGCAAATACGCTGTGCGCGTGCTGAGTATGCTACCGGTGAAGTTAGCAAGGCTGTGCGTATGTATGGAGTATACTACCGGTAAAGATAGCAAATACGCTGTGCGCGTGTACAGTATGCTACCGGTAAAGTTAGCGAGGCTGTGCGCATATGTAAAGTATGCTACCGGAAAAGACGGGAAAGCTGCGCACGTGTATAGAGTATGCTACTGGTAAAGACAGCAAACACGTTGTGCGCGTGTAGAGTATGCTACCGGTAAAGACGACAAAGCTGTGCACATGTATAGAGTATGCTACCGGTAAAGACGGCAAAGCTGCACGTCTATAGAGTATGCTACCGGTTACGACGGCGGAGCTGTGCACGTGTATAGAGTATGCTACTTGAAAAGACGGCAAATCTGTGCACGTGTACAGAATACCTGCCACCGGTAAAGACGACAAAGCTGTGCACGTATGAGTATGCTACCGGTAAAGACAGCTAGAAAGTGTTGTGCGCGAGTTCAGTATGCTACCGGTAGACAGCGTAATACTGTGCGTGTGTGAAGCATGCTGCCGGTAAGATAGCAAAGCTGTGCGCGTGTACATAGTATGCTAAACCTTTTTATGTATAGCGTGACGGGAAACAAGTTCTTCGTTGTAATCAGTCTGCGGTATTTTGTTTTTTTCTCAGGCTGCAACGCGCAGTAAGGTGCTAGAAGAAAAGCTTAGGAAGCTTGAGGACAACAAAAGTATCGAAAGGTCGGACGTGGGTCTGGCAGCGCTGCGGAGATACATTAGCCGCCCTGGGAACCTGTTTGACCGCTTTGAGGCCATCGAGCTTCTCCAATCTCTTTTGCGTATGGCTCAAAACGAGGGTCATGAAAAAGCGGACGAGTATGCGGCCAGCCTCGACGAGATTAGATCAAGGGCCGACGCCTTAGATAACGCTCAGCTGCAGCGTTTGTTTTTGGGCCTGATGGGAGACCCGGTCCGGGCCAAGGTGGCTAAAGAAGCGGGAGTGATACTAAAAAGTGCTTCCAGAAATTTCCCTCCGGCGAGCCTCCACCCTCCTCCGCTTAGATACAACCCGTATCCTCAAAGCATGGCTCGGGTGCAGTGCTATAGATGTTTTGGTTGGGGTCACCTGGCTCGATCCTGTCGGTCCGCGCCAAGCAGACGCAATTTTGGTCGTGGCCGTGGAGCTGAGGGACGATCATAGTCATCCCACTATTGTTTCATGTACTTTCATTACAATAAAGTTACTACGAATACATGGTGATTTTTTGTCGTGGGCTTATTTTATTTATTTTTATTTCCTCAAGAATATTCAGGCCTGGTTTTATTAAAATTTCAGAATTCACAGGCCTTAGCGTGCTTTAGTATTCTCGTACCCACTTTCTTCGTTGACTTGGGGGGGGGGGGGGCTGCTCTGTGCCCTAATTCCGGACTTTTTAGTCCCGAGCTTGGGTCAACGAAGGGGGTGGGTCCCCTGCCTATCAAAAATTTATAGGATGCATTTTCTCCCTTAGGAATCAGACTTGTTTTACCAGAGGGTTACTTCAGCGGCTTCAGGCATACCTTCTAACGCCATTCCAGTTTGTGACATAGCGCAGGGGACCTCCCCCTTCGTTGGCCCCCTCCCTTCGCCAAGTATGGTCGTAGCGTGGCCAGCATTAGCTTCCATCGGGCAGAATCCTATTGTTCTTCGCGACATGTACTTACTGTTGAAGAATTAATCCAAAGCGGAATAATTATAATCTAACGCATGAGCAGTTCGCTTTAACGATACCTGATTGGTTGTTCATTAATCGTTATGGGAATACAAATGTCCCAAGGCTGATAAGGCACCCGTCAATCAATGCCAGAAATAACGTGATAGCGCTAATTATTAACAATAGATGTCCTCTTCAATTGAACCGACTGTTCATTACGCCTGATCTTGAGTTTTCTGTCACTGAACGGTTTTCGAAAAGATTTGGCGCGTAGTCAATTGATTTCCTGCTTACGAGAGTCATAACTGGGCATTAATTTGACCGAACAGTCCTTTTGCCCAGTTTCATCGTTTCAGAAATATTTTGTTTTAGAGTACCAGTGCTTTTTATGTTTTTTTTTTTAAGTTCAACTTTCACTTTCCAATAGGATTTGCTTTGAATTCAACAGGCGACGGCTTCACACGGCTGCTTAGATCTGAGTAAAGACGACAAGGCAATTCGTTTCGTCCTTTGCTAGTTTGACTTCTACAGCAAACGGAAACATGAGAAACATCTCATTTTAAAGCTGAAGATATTCAAAATCCGTTTTGACATCAGTTTATGACGCGCCAGAGCTTTCTACGCTGTTCTGTTAGTTTTCATTTTCACTTTTCAAACGCCGGTTCTGAGTCAGTGAAGACAACAACTAGATTACTTCTTTTGGTTGTTGACTTCTAGTGCACGCAGAAACACGAAAAGGGTCTCATTTTAAAGCTGAAGGTTTACAAAATCCGCTTGAACATTTGTTTATGATGCGCTATCGACTTTTATACTGTTCTGTTAGTTTTTCAGGTCAGTCAGTGTTCAAATGTTTCGGTTGGAAATCAAAGCGGCTTACAGTGCCGCTCTCCGAGTCGGAAGACCACAGCTAGATTCTTTATTTTGGCTGTTGACTTCTAGTGCACACAGAAACACGAAAAAGGTCTCATTTTAAAGCTGAAGGTTTGCAAAATCTGGTTGAACATTTGTTTATGATGCGATATCGAGTTTTACGATGTTCTGTTAGTTTTTCAGCGCAGTCATTTTTCCAGCGCAAAAAGATACTTAGCCAACTAAAATTACAATCACAAAGGCTCGATGACAACTAGTCTTTGACTTCTAGAGCACACAAAAACACGAGAAATTTCTATTTTTAAAGCTCAAGATTGAGATCACTGTATTTTCATATATTGTTTTGACGCGCTATCGCTTTTTACGCTGTTCTTTGATTTTTTTCTTGTTTGAACTCGCCAGCATTTTTAGATGAGAATGGCTGCAAGACTGCATCGCGTCCAGTGGAGAAAGTGAAAGTCAACGGTTCTCTATAGACTATCACACAGGAACTGAAAACTGAGTTTCCTGCAAAAACAACGGCCTTTTTAAAAGCCACCACAGCAATAAAGTGAATGATTAACTACCCCAAATATTAGTTGAAATAGATAAGTTGTAGTTTGATAACGTAAACTACACGGTGATTCTAGATTACGACTCCATATTATAAAACATGATAGGAAAAGATACATGATTCGCCGGCTAAGCAGCTAACACGGCTATGTATTTTTGCGAGTCATTCGTATGCTTAGCCGACTAATACGTTGTTTATCAAGAAATTAGCCGGTTGAACTGCCAGTAAATACAACAGCTATAGATTCTTTATTTTTGTTTTGTTGACTTCTACTGCAAACAGAAACACGAGAAAGATCTCATTTTAAAGCTGAAGGTCTAAAACATCTGCTGATAAATTTTGTATGATGCGAGAGCGCTTTTTACATTGTTCTGTTAGTTTTTCATGTCGGTTCAAGTGTTTGGGTTTGAAATCAAAACGGCAGTGCCGCTGATCTTTCTCACTTTGCCGGTTCTGAGTAAAGACAACAGCTAGATTCTTTATTTTTGTTTGTTAACTTCTACTGCACACAGAAACACGAGAAATATCTCATTTTAAAACTGAAGGATTAAAACATCTGCTTAAACATTTGTTTATGATGCGAGAGCGCTTTTTACGTTGTTCTGTTAGTTTTTCATGTCGGTTTGAAATCAAAACGGCAGTGCCGCTAATCTTTCACACTTTGCCGGTTTTGAATAAAGGCAACAACTAGATTCTTTATTTTTATTTGTTGACTTCTACTGCACACAGAAACACGAGAAATATCTCATTTTAAAGCTGAAGGTTTAAAACATCTGCTAGAACGTTTGTTTATGATGCGAGAGCGCTTTCTACGTTGTTCTGTAGTTTTTCAGGTCAGTCACTTTTCCAATTAAACTTACAAAGCTCATGTGACAATTGTTCTC
Organism: Actinernus sp. WN-2022; assembly: GCA_030867875.1. NCBI lineage: Eukaryota > Metazoa > Cnidaria > Anthozoa > Actiniaria > Actinernidae > Actinernus > Actinernus sp. WN-2022. Next base: position 16,839,540 of record JAOWCC010001679.1, on the reverse strand, counting down.
GTTTTGAAAGGCCCTTTTGTGTGCAATTTCAATGGTTAATTAGGTGGCGTATGTGCTATTGTTCATGGGGGAGGAGCTTAGAAGTTCAGTGAGGCCCCGCGGGAATGTTCAAAATCCAAATTTAGCAAGCGAATTTGAGTTCCCAACATTCATCCTAGAAATGTTGATTTCGATAATACTAATAGCCGTCGGATTTCTTCAAGAAAACGGCTGCGAGTTAGTTATATATCAAACTAACTTTTCCATACGAAACCTAAGAAATTAAAGTAATATTGAATGTGAAAATTGACTCCAAAGTGAATCAAGTGCCATTTTTCACTGTAAAAACTTCAAAATAATCCCAAATTAAAGTCAAAATCGATAATGCTTGCACTCACTCGAATAAGTTGATTGAGGGTGGAAATTGTGTATTGATATCTCTTCTACAAAAGCCAGTGGAAACCTAAACTATAAAATGGATAGTTTTTCAAAAAATGAGTAAAAACATAACCTACCTCGTGCGTTTGAGCACATTTTCTTTATTGTTTGGCTTACTATTCATTGCGTAGTTTTTGAATTTAGCGCCGTTGCTCTTAGAAATGTCCCGGATGTGTCGCGGCATTCTAGGCGATGCGTTGTCTCAACTCCGGTTCTTGGACCCTCGGTTCTTCAGGGCGGGAGAAATTGATAACTATCCCGCTTAGTATGGGAACAGCTATTGAACGGTTATAGCTCCCCCCAAGTAGACTTATTGGAAATAATTCGGGACGGTGTACGGATCGAACGTTTCTTTAAAGCTTTTAAAGGAAGATTGAAGGGATGTTGTTATGATTCGTCGCTGCCTCCGCCGGCTAGATTTGGAAATTATAAGACCTGCGTCCGTCATCACGCCTTTACTGCAGAAACTATAGTAGAATGGGTTTTATCTCGTGCTATTGAAGTCTGGGGCAAAGTGGGTATAGTTGAGCCTCCGCACTTGGTCCTTCCTCTCGCTGTAGAGCTTTCCAAGCCTCGTCTTTGCCATGATGAGAGGTTCTTAAATTTGTGGATGACAGATCTTAAATTAGATCACTTTTACGTCCTACCGAGATACGTGCTTCCCGGTCATTTCCAAACGACAGCCGACGACAAGAGTGGATAACAACACGTGCTTCTCCATCCCTTATTACACACTCATTTTGGTCTGGAGTTCGATGTCGTCTATTTTGTATTATGTACTCTGCCGTTTGGCTGGAAGGCGAGCGCTTTCATATACCATAGCTTGGGACTCGCCGTTTCTAGCGCAGCGCGTTCTCTTGGGGTTCCGGTGTCGCAGTACATAGATGACCGCCATATGGGTCAACGTTTTCTCCCGCGGGTAATGAAGTCGGGTTTGCCTCCAGATAGGGAACTTGGGGAGGCCGCCACCTACATTATGCTGTACCTGTTAATAGACGCTGCCGGTACTTTGTCGGTTTAAACAAATCACAATGTGTTCCGTCAAAAGTTCCTGGGTTTCATTTGTGATTCTTCCCGCCAAGCTTTTCTACTCCCTGACGATAAGAAGCAAATTAAAGTTCAAGGAACTGCGGGAAAAGATCTTATCATCCCTTTGTGTTGGAATAAAAACACTTCAGAGATTTGCGGGGAAAATAATGTCTTTCTGCCTCGCTATCCCTGGCTGTAAACTATATGTGCGACAAACCTTTAAAGCAATTTCGCAGCTCAGCCGATTCTCGAGGATAACCGTTAATGTGGAGGAAAATCTTCGCTAGGAGATTTTGCACTGGCGCTTCCTAGACGAATGGACCCAATGTTTGCCTTGGCGTTCTGAGCATTACGTAACGGTTTCTTTGTTTTCGGACGCCTCAGCACGCGCCTGGGGAGCAGTTCTGCGTCAGGGCGGAGAGAGCTTCACGTCTAGGGATTACTGGTCGGTCGAATCAGAACAAGATATTAATATTCTGGAGTCAAAAGCCCTACTGAATGCACAAAAGGCGTTCAAGGATCGCATATCAAATTCTAGAGTTGATGTGCATACTAACAACCTAGTCCTTAAGTCATATTTGGACAACGACGGTTGCAGGAACTCTGACATTTGAATTTTAGTATCCATACCTCCTATATGTCCCGTCTAAACTGGACCGGACGGCCCCTCCAGGGCGTGCTCCGACACAGAATGTATGCTCACTCGCAAGGTGTGGCTTCGTTTGGACAAATTCTTTGGGCCCCACTCTTTTCATTTGATGTCCTTGGACAGAAATTGTCAGTCGGATAGAAATGGAAAACCTCTGCCGCACTACACACCATGGCCTACTCCGTGCTCTGCCGGGACAAATGTTTTTGCCAACCCTCTCCCTACAGCCCTTCTCCGCTACATTCTTGACCAGGGTTTACATGGTGCCTTTACCCTTGTTGTACCGGACATTTGTCCCCGACCATTTTGGTGGACAACCCTCAAAGCGTTCACCGTGGATTGCTTGTTGTTGGGAAAGAAGGGATCCAATGGAGTCTTGCTTTTCCCTTGCCGTCATTCACCGGACTGGATGCCACGCCCTTTGCAATGGGACCTTTGGGCATGGCGATGCGTTTGCTGATTGAGTTGTGTTTTTTCTTTCTATGGGTAGGTCCTAAGGCCTTGGAAACCAGCGCGACGGTGCTCTGCTTGCTTATATCCGAACGATGTTGACGCCAGCTTTTGCCAGGCCTGTGGGTCCAGAGCATATTCCCTCAAAACTAGTACGCCTAGCAAGGTTGTGGACCATGCAGCGATATCCAGACGTTTCAATGAATTTTCCGAGGTAACCAGAAGCAAGCCTTATCAACGGCAAAAGTCAGCACTGGAGCAGCGACTGATAGAATTCCTGTCACCCGCAAAGTCTATCACCTCCTGCACTTCAGACGATATGATTAAGCTTCTGATTAGTTACGACAGCTCGGGTAGGACAGTAGTACATAGTCAGGCATGCTCCGACCGGGCCGGCTGTAGTTGCCCGACTCGTCTGGCTTCAGGTTCAGTAGATTCACTTATAGGGAAACTTAGGGCTATTTTCAATAATCTAGGTCGTTTAAACGACTCCAATCCAATGGCACACCCCCGAGTTAAAGATTATCTCAAGTTCGTACGGGAGGAGCAGGCTGCCAGAGCAATAACTCCATCGCAAGCGATTCCTTTGTTTTTTACAAAATTTGCAAAACTTTGAAGCCTGCTCAGAACCTCTATACAGGACAGCGCCCACCTTTCTTCTGTGAATAGGTGAGAGACGCTGTGTTTTTTGTAGTTGACTTTTTCACGGGGGACCGTGCTTCGGATTTGGGCCGTCTTTTGTCTAGCCAAGTGTACAGGCTAAAAGATCGTAAAGGTTTTTTGCTTAGGTTAACTTTGACTAAGACCTCACGAGGCGAGGCGCCACGCCCTTATGTCTTGGAGCCGTTCAGGGACCACGCTGTTTGCCCAGTTGCTTGGTTGGAATATGGTACTATTCTCACTGCATAATCAATTAGCTCATAGCGAAACATTATGTAACTTCTCAAATACCAGGGGGATCTCGCATGCCTGTTGTTTTGGCTATGATGCTTTGCGCCCCCTGCGCATAAATTCAGCTGCCACTCCCAGATCTGGGTCACTTCAACGGTACTCCGGGAACAGACGCATTTATTGCGACCCACCCACTTCCCCTGGTAGCGGTTGACAGGCCCTAGTCTTATCCTCATTACATGCACATTACCTCTGCAGTCGCGAACTCTTCCCATAACTTAACTTTGCGCGATGGGATAATGGGCATGCAGTGAGAATATGGTACAATTCGATCCAACATGGCGCCCACGAATTCGGTATACATTTGCTCATGAAGAGCTTGAGCAAATATCAAAGCATGGGTTTGATTATTTGAGAGTTTTGCTTGGATTTGAAAAGCACTTTGCCTGATTTGGCGTGGAGGAAACCCGCTCTAGGTGAATATCGCGTTGAGTTTCATGGCTCAACAACTTCTATCCGTTTGACGAAGTACAATGAGTTCATTCCACTGGTACAAACTTCTCTCTTCACTGTTAACATCAGGCAGAGAATCCAAATATGTAAGATGAACAGCTTGGAAGCGAAGTGCCAGGTATACTTACTTCACGAGTGAGTTTATTAAATTACTTTAAAAAATACACGATATTCGAAATTTAAATTTTAAAACTCCGACTACATTTTGCCAGGCTTTACCATTTGAAATTACACAAACGTCAAACATTTTAGAATAAGAAAACTCAATGTGATTTTCCTATCACCTGATGCATGCAAGTCTTTCCCCCTTGTCATCAAGAGTGGTCGCCATCTTGGGCCCATTTTTGCGAAAATTTGGGTCCAGCTGGGCGAATTCTGCTAGTTGGTTGACTTCTGGTTGACAGTTGGTCGATGACGTCACAATCAATTACAAACCAGAAGGCCTAAAAAGAAAAGAAAAAAGGTATTCATTTATATAGCGCAAATTCTATATGAATATATTCAAATGCGCTTCACAAGGTTATATTTTTTGATTCAGTCTGCTATTGTGGCGCAATGTGCTGCCGTGCAGTTTACAATCATGAGTGATTGTTAGCACCTCAGAATACCAGGCTGTTGTATCGGAAGACTATCCCCTACTCTTTCTCGAAATAACACAACAGGTTCTTTTACGCCCCCTCGTATAGATTAAAAGAGGAAGGAGACAAGGCCAACGGATTATACGTCCCTGCCCAAGGACGCGGCCGGGATTCGAACCCCCGACCTCTAGACAGTGCTCTACCAACTGAGCTAACCAGTGAGGTCAAAGGATTACGCTGATATCAATTTATATACCTACCGTGTTGGATCGTCGCTTTGCCCACCTCCCTGCTTTGCCGTTCCAACCTGTGCTCGCTAGCTATATGCTAGCTCACGTGCTCACTTTCTCACGTGACTTGACTCATAAATAATCCCGACAGAGAAACAGACAGACATCGCCGTACTTTCAAACTTGCAGCAATTATATGCTGGCTCGCCTGGCGGCTCGCCAGCAATAATAATCATAATAATAATCATAATTATTATTATTATTATTATAATTGTTATACTAATTATTATTAGTAATAGTGGTAGTGGTAATAATATTATTATGGTTTATTATGGTATTATTAGTGTTATTATTAGTGTTATTAGTGTTATTAGTGTTATTAGTGTTATTAGTGTTATTAGTGTTATTAGTGTTATTAGTGTTATTAGTGTTATTAGTGTTATTAGTGTTATTAGTGTTATTAGTGTTATTATTAGTGTTATTAGTGTTATTATTAGTGTTATTATTAGTGTTATTATTAGTGTTATTATTAGTGTTATTATTAGTATTATTATTAGTGTTATTAGTATTATTATTAGCGTTATTAGTATTATTATTAGTGTTATTAGTATTATTAGTAGCAGTCTCCAAAGTCCCTTTCCAGGCAACAATCCACATATCATTTTCCTATATTTGCCATTTCCGTTTCATGGTCCTCAATTACTTTTAATTGAGCGCTAGTTAAGCATATAAGGCCTATAAATTGCGCATCTGTGACTCTCGGTGTAAATCCGGAGTTGAACGTTCGAACATTGCTGTACAACGTAGGCCAATATTTGATAAGTCTAATATCACAACTTTATCAGTCCACGGCCAAGTAGTTTGAACTGAACGAGAGACGAATTTGAAAGATTATATATATATTCTATTTAGAAAAACGTAGTTACTTCAGGCGCCTGCGAAACGTGGGAATCAATTTGGACTGTTTTGTGATGAACTTGTTAGTTCAGTAAACTCACAAATAATAGCTTTCGGTTATAAAGCGAGGAAACAGACAGAAAGAAATTTCAAAGTTAAACCGAAACAATTTAAATTTGCACAAAAGGGATCCCGTCACAGGTGAGATCTTCTTTCTTGTGGTCGAATTTTGATTGGATACACGGTCACAAACATCAGCTTTTAACAATCGACGTAATTGAATACAAATTTAATACAATTTCAGTCTAATGTAGGTTTGCTCAGGCTTATCTGCTAAAAAATGTTCAGTTTACTCTTGTTTAGCATTCAGTTTCACTTTCAATTTAACTTCATACAAAAGGGATCACGTCACAGATCAGCTATTCTTTCTTGGGGTCGTCTTTTGATTGGCTACACGGTCACAGTAGAAATGCCACGGCAGGGAGCCTCTGCACCCTTTCGATTATATTACAGACGGAAGAACTACGTATAGTTTATTATTATTCTCTTCTACATATTAACTTCTTCATTCTTGCCATCACAATCTCAGTACTTTGGACTTCAACACTTCATCATCAATCTGTTAATCTCCAGATGCATATGACTCACTATTCGCACAATAATTGTTTCCCCTGTGGAAAGAATTGTAGACTGCAGCCTCTTTTGGCTGCTTTCAAAATGGCGTCGTTCTTTCGTAAAAGTTCTTAAACTCGGTTTTACCAGCCTCATTTTCACCGAAAACAGGTAAGTCTTTCTTTCCAATCTTCAAAATCATCTTCGCCATATCTATCAACAAATCAAGTCACCTGTTAATCTGACGAATCGATTTGAAATAGGTGCTAAAATGCTTGTTCTTAGATTAAGCATCATTATTTAACGTTAACAAACTAGAGAAGTTAATGCACGTCAGGGATATGAATTCGTTAATCGAGGATATAAAGTGACCAGTTGCAACTTGAGATCGGTCTATCTAACATAGAGCATGTTCAGTGTTTATACGACCGAGGAACGAATGGCACAAGTGATCGACTCAAATACAAATTTCAGTCTAATGTAGGTTTGCTCAGGCTTATCTGCTAAAAATGTTCAGTTTACTCTTGTTTAGCATTCAGTCGAACGCGAATCGTAAATCGTTTTTGATTCTTCGATATTCACAACGAACAGATAGATAGATAGATAGAAACTTTATTTAGACACGGTAGTTTTAACAGTAACTAAGACTGGTTTACACGCCTGGCATAAGTTACCTCACAATCGATCACTAAAAGCGAGCCAAAAATATATAAACCAGCACATCTTGTTTAATTCGCTGTCAAATTTATCGAAATTTTCGTATGTTAATATTAAAATGAAATAACGTCTTTAGCATCAAACACGTTTGTATAGTGACGTTGGTGTGACGTCATAACGAACGACTCCTTTTAAGGTCAAATTATGCGTTACCTATACGTTTGAAATAAAGCATGTCATCACAACAACATAAATATGTGTTTTTGATTGCCGCAATTTTAAAGTCTCTACGATAAATATTTGCTGAGTTATTAAGAACTGAAGTTTCCTCTGACGTCTCATTTTCAGACGTCATGGGTCTGACATCAGTCATGCTTTCTAAATTGAAGAAACATAAAAAGACCACATTGCGGCTATTCAGTGTACAGTAAGTACAGTTCCTCTTTAAAACCCGAAAAATACTCGAATAGTTATTTTTAAAAGACGTTTCCAAAAATATATGACGTCATAATGACGTTTCCTCTTTTTCACTGTGAATTCCTCTCAAAAATTGAAAATTCTAAAAACATACGGTTGTGGATACCGATTTACTCTTTTGATTGCTAGATTTTCGTAAACAAATATTTTAAACTCTAAAAGATGAATGAAGAAGTTATTTTGTAAATGGTTCTGTCTACCTTTCTCTGATACCCTGTTCCCTAATGCCCTATCTCCCAGACGACATGAATCGAAATAGCTCTATCTACCATAATGTCTATATCACAAGTCAGCAATTTAAGCTATCATTCTGGAAGAAAAACTCGAAAAGAAGCTGGCTCCCTTGAGCTCAACTGATAGCCGAATTAACGAAGACAGTTGGAGAAGCGATGAATTATCTAAAGTTTATCGATGATAAGTACGATGAACTTAAAGAAAACATTGAATCATATGAAGACGAGAGAAAGGCAATGTCGAACGAAAGCCGGCAAGATATTGAAAGTTTCCCTTCGAAGTATGGAAGATTCATTACTGTCCTTGATGGAGTCGAATAATGAGCTGGAGCAGTATACACGAAGAGAGTGTATTGAGATCAGAGGGATTCTTGCACCAGCAGATGTATCCAAAGAACGAACAAATGACATCGTTATAAAAGTTGGTGAGCTGATCGGACTTGAGATTGATGAACAAGACATATCAGTGAGCCTATCACAGTCAAATTCGTGAGACGGCGTTGACAAAACCAGGAACGGAACGGAATGGATCGGAATAGATCGGTATGGTCGGAATGGACCAACTTTTAATTTGTAAGAAAAATAATACTAATAATGTTATCTTCCCTTAAAAAAATATCTTTCTGTGGAGATTTTCGAAAGTCAGATGTAAGTAAGTAGTTGGACCTGTCCAGATTTCGGAGGTAAAAAAAGTATGAAACGGCTAGTATTTTAAAATACCGAGGCTTTTTTTAAAGTTGATGTCTATTGCGAAATAAAACGTTTGATATGATATAATAACTTTGCGCCGTAATAAAGGTCAGCAACGACTGCATGGCTAGCGATATAACGAAAACTGAAATTACAAAATGGTAAAAAAAAAAAAACTGGTTACCGTAGGTCCATCCTTAAAATTTATTTTTGGGATGGTTTTTGCCTTTAAAATTTATGTTTGGAGGGGGGGGGGGGGCTTATTTTCGGAATTTTACGGCACTTCACAATATTTTTTATCCAGGTTTATTCAAAAACCTCGCCAGCGATTCATGAGGGATTCACGAGGTAATGAGAAAATCGTAAGAAAAACAATTCCCGTAGAGTCACCTTAATTTAAACTGTTGATCTATTTTGATTGTGATTTTTCAATATGTCATTCAACGAAGTGGATAATAAAACGCACATAGCCGGAGTTTGTGATCAAGGAATTAGTGTTATCTGTAATTAGTATAGGAAATCATATGGTTTCTAGTGCATTTCGGGATAAATTTGAACGAGTTTTCAAAGAGTATCAAAATTGCACGAGCCCGCAGGGCGAGAATACCATATGATTTCATTTTAATCATATACTCTACAAATTTACTTGAATCTTCGGACGATCTTCGGAAATATTAGAACACTTTAAAGCACCGTTTATGAAGTAATGCTACATTATCTGAAATGTTAATGTTTAGTACTGTCAAGCCGGAGGATAACTATCCTCTCTTGGTACTGTCAAATGAATTTACATGGTTAGACGTATGTTTGCCGTAACCACAGCACAGCATAGTCAGTTTTAAGCATTCGGAAATGTTCGGAAACACTTCGAAAATTTTCGGAAAATGATCGGAAAAAATACCTTTACCAAAACGTGACTGTGAACAACTTTGTGTACTTCGATTTCATTCTGGAGCTTTTGTTTTAGATTTATAGATTGTCAAGTTCCTGATTTTGACGGTGCAATTACAACCAAACAGTGCAATTTGGGATTAATTGCACTGCTCTCAGCCAATCAGAATCGAGAATTTTTGTTGAGTATCTGATTATCAATGTTATTAGCACTTTTTTCTGTCCCTTATAAGGATATACAGTACAGTAAAGAGGCTATACTTGTCTTACAAAGAGAAATATACGAAAAAGGCTTAAGGCTAGATTTGCCCCTCAATCGCCGTGCTAAAAACACCACTAGAGTATCTACATTTTGTAACTAGACCAACATGTAACATCTTCTTTGTCTTTCCTACCACTAGTATTGAAATTGAAAATGAATTGCTAGTTTAAAATCTGGTAAAGCCACGGGCCCCTTTAGTATACCAATATCCATACTGAAAATTCTAAAAACTGTTATATCAATTAAAGCCACTGGAATATCTCTTTAATGCTTCTTTTATGGCTGGTACTGTCCCAAGTAATTTTAAGCTAGCAAACATAACTCATATTTATAAAAAAAAGATCACAAACTTGCTTGTGTAATTACCGCCCAATTTCCCTTCTATCAGTCTTTAATAAGCTTTTAGAAAAAATAATGTATAATAGATTACTTAAATTTCTTGGAAAAAAAACACATTTTTTTGATAAGCAATTTGGATTTGTGCTAAACATTCTACAGATCATGCAGTTCTTTGTATAACTGATAAAAAGCAATAGATGACCGCAACTTTTCCTGTGGAATATTCTTAGATTTCGGTTAAGCCTTTGACACGGTTAATCATCAAATCTTGATTAAGAAATTAGAGTACTATATATGGTATCCGAGGTATAGCCAAAGATTAGTTTGTTTCATATCTTAGTAATCGACAACATTAGTTGTTACTGTAAATAATGTAACATCAGATCAGAGTACTGTATCTTGTGGAATTCCACAGTGATCTGTTCTTGGTCCATTATGTTTTTATTATATATAAATGAATTTCATCACTCTTCAGATCTATTTGATTTTCATATATTTGCAGATGATGCAAATCTTTTCAGTGGACTAAACAATGTCCATATCTGGCTATGTGCTAATAAGCTCTCACTTAATATAGAAAAATCCAATTTTGTTATCTTTCATCCCCCACAAAAAAATTAAGGTCTCAAATTTTAAGTTAACTATAAGTGATAGGTTTTTAAAGCAAGACTTTTGTATTAAGTACCTTGGTATCTTAATTGATTCAAATCTTAGTTAAAAAAAGCAACAAGTAGAATGCATTGCTAAAATTAAGATCAAAAGAAGTGTTGACATTTTCTCCAAACTTCGCTATTATGTTAGTATAGATATTCTTATAAATCTTTACTAGATGCTTAATTGATATACCCATTTTTGACCTGTGGGATAATTACTTGGGGGAATACATATGAAACTACCCTTCAACCGCTCTTTATTTTACAAAAAAGGCAATGCGTATCATTACTTTTTCTAGATTTGATGAGCATTCAAGCCCATTGTTTAAGTCTCTAAAAATTATAAACCTTTTTGACCTTGTCACCCTCTACATTTCAATATTTATGTACAAATTTCACAATCATCTCTTACCTTCTGTTTTTCATTCTTTCTTTACTAAGGTTAATAAAAAAATACAAGGCTTGCCGCAAAACAGTCTTATTATCTTCTAAAAGCAAGAACAAACTATGGAATTTTTAATATCAGATTTCAAGGTCCTACAGTATGGAATGCCATTGATGAAAATATAAAACTTTCCTCAATTTCATCACTTAAAGATAAAATGAAACATAATTTTATTGAAGGTTAGTTGCCCTAAGTTTTTAATTTTTAATGACAAATCTGTTTTGCAACACCTTCCTTATTATTTTATTTATAATATATTAATATTATCCTCTATATTTAATTTAAGATTTATTATTATTATTGTTTATACATAGCTTAATATTAATTATTAGTAGATTATTGGTAGATTAGTGTGCGTGTGTGCTTTTTGTATTGGTGGGTTGCAACCCAATCCCCAGAGATTCAAATAACAAAGACGTGGCCGCCATGTTGGATGAACTAACAAGAGAAGCTAACAAGGAATCTTTTGTTATTGTCATCCAACATGGCGGCCATGACGTCACATGCAACCCAGCAATAGGTGTCCCGACCGAAACATTGAAATATATTATTGTAAACATACAGACCGGATTTGTGATGCCCGAGCAGAAAGACATGTAATATATTTTATTAATTAAAATGTTATATAAAATAAAGAAACAAATGTTAAATAAAAAGCTTATGTTCCGCTAGACAATCATAGAAGTGCCTATAAATAGATATAACAGTCATGAGGAGGAAGAAAAATATATCATTACTACAGAGCGGAATAAAAGATGTTGGTGTCGCTCGACGATTAGAGCGGTTTTCAGTTGAGTGTAGTAAAACCAAACGCAAATTACCCACAGCCAGCCAATCATAGGAGCGAGTAATCACAAGTAACTCATAAATGGCTTCCCTGTGAGCCAATGACAAACCAAAGCAAAACCAAAACCAATTTGCGTTTGGTTTTACTTTGGATTCTGATTGGTTGGTTTACTTTCTCAGCCAATAGGAGAGCTTAGTAAACGCTCAATTGAAATCCGCTCTATATCAGTGATACAATCAAATTACAAGAGCCATGAGGAATTCAGAAACATCAATATATCATGCCTACAGACATGACTACTAACGCTTTCTTGCGTAAACTACAAACCGTAGGAAAACTACCGGAAAGTACTATTTTATGCACTGTTTATGTGGTGCATGGGGCTATATCCCCGCATGACGAGGGGCTGGAGTCTGTGAGAGAACCCCTGGAAGCTTCCAACACTCCATCAAATGGGGTGGAGATCAGTAGGGACCCTTAATCAAGATATAGTGGATTTTGCTGAATTAGTTATCAAAAACAACAATTTAGAATTCAAAGGGCGGCACTTTATGTACAAAAACTGGGAACGGCGATTGGAACCAGGATGGCGCCTTCTTATGCCAATATTTTTATGGACAGGTTGGAGAGTTATAGTTAAATCCCATACATGGTGGAGGTTTATCGATGATGTTTTTATTATATGGACGGAGGGGGAAAAGAAGCTTAGAGAATTCATAGACTATCTTAACAATGCGCATAGGAGAATTCCTGGATGTGAGAGTAATTATTGAGTCAGGGAAACTGGAAACAGATGTTTATATTAAACCGACTGACAGTCATCAGTATTTACATCACTCGTCATGCCACCCTATACTAGTGCCTGTAAGAAGGGAATCCCGTATGCGCAAGCGTTGAGATTGAGGAGGATTTGTTCCAAGGCGTGTTTTTTTTAGTCACACACTATCGAAATATATGCTCTGCCAACAACGTCCACAATAACACAACAAAAATTTCAAAATAGCTCACTGACCATCCGCGAGTTGCCCTTGGGGTCCTATGTTTATTATAAAATGCACATGTATTACAATTATTTAAGAGCTATTTTAAGAGCTCATCCTTTTATTAACCATGCTTATGTAGGGGTTAACTCAAAAGATTTGATTCTTTTACCTCAACAGCACTCTCTAATTATTGGCTCTCTGTCCTCGTTTTGCCTATTCAAAAATCATTGTAAACCTCAGGCTCTTAAAGTACCTATAAGCCCTAGGCCTAGACAGTTATCTTTGATTTACAAGTCAAACTGGAAAACAAAACGACCAACAAAGGAAAAATAATCATTGTAGTTTGTCAATTTCGTTTATGAAGGAATCAAATTTCAATGACGTCATTTAAGGGCCAAACTATATATATTTCCTTTTGCTCTGTTTTTATGTCAGCTCCACCTAATAAAAGATCCGTAAGTATGGAATGTCTTACACCTGAAAAACAACTGTATAAATGAAGAAATTCAATGTTATAACTCAATTCATTTCCAACTTATTAGCATAACGTCCCTTAAATGACGTCATTTCAAGGATTTGTAGTGCTTTTTATAGCAATACTATGACCATAAATCGCCCCAAAATGGTTGAAAAATATTTAAGACACTCTATTGCGCCCAAGTAAATGATTTCTGGCTAGGGCTTATAGGCACTTTAAAGATAGTGCTAAATAAAATGAATTCAATTGAATTCAATTTGTTCCGCCACTGGTGCAACTCACAATTGGCGGGAAAATAATCTAAAAATAGCCCAACTTGTAAAAACGCCATGACAGCTATATAGGAGATATGGATGCTTCTGGCCACGACGTCACCGCATACCTTGATTTAATCCTTTAAAATGTAGAGGGTCCTACTCCAATAAACGTAGGGGGAACCACCCCTCCCCTAACAATACTGCCATCGTGGGGGTGTATATTACTTGTTACTAGTAGTACACGTGTGTTACTCGCATGTTCCTCGTAGTATTGTGTTACTCGTAGTACTCGTGTGCTACTCGTTTTACTCATATGTTACTCGTAGTACTCGTGTGTTATACTCGTATGTTACTCGTAGTACTCGTGTGTTATACTCGTATGTTACTCGTAGTACTGTGTTACTCGTAGTACTCGTGTACTTAACCTGAGTATCAGAGGGCCTGACACAAACCCATTCAATGGCTCGTGTTCAACATCCAGAATCTGGATGTTGCGCTGATTGGATAAAAAACAAAATACTCAAAACCGAAAGTGAACGCCGGCGCGAGCTTCACGGCCGCGAACACTGCACTAGCGAACTGAAATCTCTCTTTTACTGACGATTTAAATGGATTTCATAAAAGCATTGGAAGCTTAACAGTTCTTACCAAATATTATTCTTAAGCCTGCACAAAAAATGTCTCGAAGGCATGTTTCTCGAAAGAAACTGGACGTCCTGCGGAGTGTTGCCGGTCTTCTCACAGTTCTGGACTGACCGAACAACAGGAGAAACAAAGATCGTCACCGTACGTCATTGTAGCCGTCAGTCAGGTCAGTCCACTGAAGCTGATAAAAACACAGCAAGTTGAAGAAGGTTCGGCTTGCAGCGAGGGAACTTTTTCACATTCAAAACAAAACAAAACAATTCCCACGGCAACATAAACTTAACTCAAAAATTTCGAGATAATTATAGGCTTATTATCCTTGAAGGAACAACAGAACTCTGTGTTAGTCGTAGCACAAAACAGATGAAATATAAATACCAACATTTTGTTTACAGAGATCGAAAAATCCGGCCAACACTTCAAAACTCGTGATGACAGTTATGTTAATCTCCGAAAACCGGAAATAAATTTCATTGGTTAAAAAGTGATGGCTCGATGACGTATCTTCGGAGGCGGAAGGCCTTTCTCAATGGGTCTGTCAGGCTCTCTTTCCTTTTTCTCTACCCCGTCTTCTCTTCTTGAGAGCCTGATACTCAGGTTATCGTGTGCTACTCGTATGTCACTCGTGTGTTACTCGTATGTTACTCGTAGTAGTGTTACTCGTATGTTACTCGTATGTTACACGTATGCCACTCGTATTACTCGTGTGGGGTTTTAGTCAAGAACCGTGCGAGGTTCCATTATCTCCCACACCAACGTATGCGAACTCGCGCCCACAGTTTGTGTTTCCGTAGCTTACGAATTGTTTATATTGGCCACTCAAATTGCGAGTTAGGTTTTTCCCTTAGCCCGTTACATTTGGAACATTAATTAATAAATTACTTTGTGGACCGTGGGAACACGAACACCTGATTGGCTGATTATTTTGACATTCGTTATTGCACGTGCAGTACGTGCCAGCTTTGCAAGTGCAAGCCTTCGTGTCCTCTCAGTCGCCAAGACAACAGAACATAACTTCAAAACGTTCAGAGGTTGTGGCATAAATTTGGACTTTGGCTAAGAATTTTGAAGATTTCGAATATCTCCGAAAGAAAGATCTTCACGCCTTTCCCGCCGCCACAAAAAAAAAAAACTCTGCTTTAGTATGAAGAGCACTCAGCTCAGCGACTGTGGGGGTTTCCATGTAGGGAACATTATAGACCGATTTAGCTTGTACATTTTCCAATTAGAGGAAATTGTATATTTCCTCTTGGGATACGGAAGAAAAAACAAGAAAACATTACTCAATAGCTGTTATTACGGCTGAGCCAAATACCATGAAACGGTCAGCGGTTTCACCCATCTTATCGGGTCATCGACTCGTTTGAGGCTGTTTCAGCTTTGAGCTTGTTTGCGTGAAATTTTCCATGAAATATCCTCGTTTGACTTTGCTTTATCATTCATGTCTCTTCATTCGATGCACTAGTAGCGATTCACTCTTTTCACCTGGTGGCCATCTTGGATTCAAAGCGAGGCAATCATTTGTTTTTGTCAGGTTAGCCTCGTAGTGAGGGATAGTCAAGACGAGGCTAACCTGGCAAAAACAAAGGATTGCCTCACTTTGAATCCAAGATGGCCACCAGGTGAAAAGAGTGAATTGTAAGACGCTGAGTGGCCTAAGGATGGACTAACCGATTTCATAAGGCTGAATGCGAAGAGGAGTTATCGTGTGAGTTGTTGACTTTACGGACCCAAGAAGCTTCTGAAGACAAGGCTTGTAAAACAATTCCGTCAAATCACTCCAGTGGCCAAGGACAGACACCACTTAACATTTATTTTTGCTTTTCTTTAGAAAATAATCGTTTGGGGCATCATCTTCTTGGTGATCTCCGTTCAACGTGACTCCATCTCTGTACCATTTTGAAATGGTTGACCCGAAAGCCTCATTTTCACCATTTGGCTCAGTCGTAATAACAGCTATTCACCCTTCTCACGCGGCGGCCATGTTCAGACGAGCTGTGCATTTTAATTAATTTTAATTAACTCTCGGAAAATAATTGCTCCTTTCTGATTGGCTAAGCAAAAAAGTAGGCTCGGAACCACACGAAACGTCTACATCGGAAGCTAACGCGTACAAGCATGCCGTCACCAACTTTGGTCATTTCGCCTTTCAAATGGTTTTGATCGTCCTCTCAGTCTTCTAAATCTTCCCTCACAATCTTGTCCTCATCATATTTCAGTTCTAGTAAAGAATGACTTGGCCATCTCGATGGAAATCGACTTTAATTCCGAGCAGTTGAAAAGTCACACCAAAATTTACAAAGAATAGGAGACCCTTGCATGACAGTAAAAAAACGTCACCAGAAGTAAAGCTTAAGCAACGACGACGGCAACGTCTAGGACGACGGCATAAAACAATAGCCTTAATTACAAAATACAATAACTGCACGTGAAAATGCACGCAGTCACCTACATTTCAACCGTTCTCTGGAATAACACAACGCGAAAACGCCACATTTTACGTTTACAAGAGAACGCCAACGTAAGAAAGTAAATCACTCCGTTTTTCGTTCGGCGTGAACGGAACTCTATGTTTATGATATTTTTCGAATAAATGAAAATGAAAAGTAATTAAAGGCGAACGAAGGAAATAGTAAACATCATATTTCGGAAGAAATTTTTTTTCTAGGTCCGGTCCTCGCTGCTGTCGCCGTCGTTGATGCTTAAGCTCTCTAATGCAAGATGGCGGCGCACCGGGCCAGCTTTGAGGTCTTCGTTCTCAATACTAAACAAGTTTTATCAAACGTTTTTGATACATTTTCTGGACAAAGGACATGTTAAAGATTATTTTCAGTCCAAATGTGTTTTTCACTCGGGTATCTCTTTATAACGGTATCCTACTATGCCCTGCAAAAAGAGCACGGTGATTTATTGACGCGCATATTTTTGTCATAATGAAATAAGTAATAACTATGGATAAAGAAGCACAACTGACGTTATCTGAAGTATTCTCGAATTTTGACATCATTGTGTTGAAAAGTTAAATCCAGCCGGGGTGCGGCCGACATATCGAAAGATGTTTTAAAATAAGTCAATCATATCCTTTCATCATAAAAGCAAAAACAAATGAATGTTTAATGAGTGGTTTTAAATATATGATATAGGTACGGGCCTCGATTTTCTTGGCCGAATAGGTCGTATCGCCAAAATAATGAATTAAGTAATTAACATTAGAAATATTGCAGGCATTAGGAAATTTCTATCTTTTGGAACCACCAAAATTCTGATTCATGCTTTCTGATTTCTGACTTCTAAATTAGACTACTGCAATTCTCTATTATATGGTCTTCCTAAGTATCTTATTCAGAAACTCCAGTAACTGGGAACAGTAACTTCGCCCAACTAGATTTCAATATTTGCGTAAATACTCGCGCAAATGAAGTTCAGAAACTTCAGTAAATTTAGCAGCTCACCTTGTCACTTGTTCACGTAAATATGATCATATTACGCCTATTCTTAAGAATCGTCGTCGTCTACCGTCCTCCGCCTTCTACAGTTAATGGCCTCACCCCTAATATGTTTTTCAATGACTTTCCTGACCTGCTTCAACACTACGCTGTATCGTCAGGGAAAGTTAATATACTGGGTGATTTTAACTTTCATGTAAACGATTCGTCTGATCGCCCAGCTACCTCGTTCATGGACATGCTAGACTCGTATAACCTTACTCAGCATGTATTAATGCCAACTCATAATAGTAATCACACCCTAGATTTAATTATCGCCAGAAGTGATGAACATATTGTTCGAGGATCTCATGTCCACGACCCAGCTCTATCTGACCATTTTGTGGTGCACTGTAATCTGTCGCTGAATAAACCTCGAGCTGCAAAGACTATGAAACTGTACCGCAAGTTAGGCACTGTAAATACTAATACATTTCGCAACGATCTTCGTAAATCCTCACTCTTCTCGTCACCTGCACCAACTCTGACAGAACTATGTGACCAATACCACTCTGAGCTGACTCGTCTTGTTGATGATCATGTGCCTCTTTGCAAGCGTCATGTAACGCTACGTCCTGCTGCGCCCTGGTACACAGAAGCCATAGCTATTGAGAAAACTACGCGTCGTAGACTAGAGAGGCATTTGGCTATCGACCGCCAACTTTACACAGAACAATGTGAACTTGTTAGAAATCTGATTAAGTCCTCTAAGATGAATTACTACTCAGACCTTATAGTTAAAAATCAGTCTGACCATAAATTTCTTTTCAACACTATTGACCGTATGCTTCATCGGAAACCTGGGAAGCTCTATCCAACATATGTATCTAATACTAAACTCTGCAATACATTTATTGACTTCTTCGAACATAAATTAAATAGTCAAGATATGGCAACAACTCGACAACTTTGCAGTCACTACTACTGAACTGGAAGAGGTTAATCCTGAACCTCTATGTGAACTAACTTCCTTTGCTCCTACTACTCTCTTCCCTTATTACTTGCTATGCTAAGAAATCCTGTGCCCTAGACCCTATACTTGTTGTGCTACTCTACTGCTGCGCTGCTTGGAAGATCTAGTCCCTATAATCACAAGGATAGTTAACCTGAGCTTCGAAAGTGGTGACATGCCAGCCTCAATGAAGAATGTTAACGACCTCCATGATGAGCTGCAGTCAGCGTACAAACAATATCACAGCTGCGAGACTGCGCTCGTTCGTGCAAAACGACATACTAATGCCAATTGATGAGCAGCATGGTATTATTCTGGTCCTGTTTGATCTCTCTGCTGCATTCGACACGGTTGACCACCATATACTGCTATCAAGGTTGTCCTCCAGGTTTAACATCAAAGGCATAGCCTTGAGATGGCTTCAGTCCTATCTGTCAAATCGACAACAGTTTGTTATCATTGAGGACTCCCACTCCGTTAACCATAATCTGACCTCCGGCATCCCACATGTTCTGTACTGAGACCCATCCTGTATCTTCTCTACACGTCCCCTTTGGGAGATATCCTGAGGAAGCACAAAGTGTCTTATCATTTATATGCAGATGACATCCAATTATACACCACCTTCTCCATTAATAGTGATCGAGATCTTGCCTCTGCTAAACTGAATGTTGAATATTGTTTACTGGATATAGAACATTGGATGGGTAAAAAAATAAGCTTAAGTTAAACAATGATAACACTGAAGTTATGTTTCTCCACTCTCGCTATCGCTCATGCGACTATATGCCTCCACGCACTTGCTGTAGGTAAGGACAATATATAACCATCAATGCATGCACGCAATATTGGAGTCATCATTGATAAAACACTCTCCATGGACAAACAAATTAATGCTATCGGTAAATCCGCTTTTTTTCAGTTGAGGAACATTGCAAAAATAAAAAAAACATATTTTAATGTAGCAGCAATAATAATTCACACCTTTGTCACGTCTAAATTAGACAACTGCAACTCTGAATTATATATATGCCTCTAAACAATTAACTAAAAAGTTACAATATGTACAGAATTCAGCAGCAAAAGTCTTAACCTGTAAGAAAAAATACGATCACATTTCTCCTGTTCTTAAAGACCTTCATTGGCTTCGTGTAGAAAAACGTATTACATATAAAGTTCTCTTACTGACATACAAATCTTTAAATAATTTAGCTCCGTCTTACCGACAAAACATAGTTAAGATATATACACCTAAACGGTCATCTCCGATCCATTTCTCCTTGTTCGTCCAACTTCGAAACTTAAAACTTATGTTGCTGCAACGGAACTATGGAACAGTCTTCCTTTCAACGTCAGATCAAGTACCAGTCTCAATAGATGGTTTGCACTCAATCCCAAGAGATTCAAATGACAAAGGGCATGGCGGCCATGTTGGTGTACAGAACAAAAGAAGCTAACGAAGAATCTATTGTTTAATACCTGTACACCAACAGACACCAACATGGCGGCTATGACGTAATGTGCAAAGGGCCCATCAATTTAAGTCGAAACTAAAGTACCATTTATTTATAAATTAATTACAACAACTATGTACATATTACTTATTATCTTTCTTATTATTAGATTTTTACTTAGTTTAGTCACAATTTTTTAATTATTAGTGTAAATTATTATACTTATTCATAATATTGTAGCGCGAATAGAACGGCATTGTATATGCGCTATAGAAGCTTATTATTATTATTATTATTTTTATTATTCTTAAGGAAATACATTAGCTACCCGTTGAACAAAGAATTACATTTAAAATACTATTAGTCCAGTCATTTTGTGAAAAAAAATGGGGTCAACCTGCCACTAATTGCAACAGAAGGTATTTCAACGGTTTTTAACTCAGAAACTTATTCTAAATAACATATGAAAAGTCTCCCAAAATCGCAATATGGGAACTTGCCCAAAAAGCGGACTTTAATGACGACTCAAGAGCGACTTGAGGCCATGCATGGAAACGAGGCTGATCAAGGTTTTTGGCATTACGAGCGATTACGAGCACAATACAGGTATACTTCGAAACTGTATCGGGAAAGGAATGGCAATGCATTAGTAAAAACATTTATATATGGGGTTTCTTATTTAAGGCATTTATTTGTTGACTTTTATTAAAACCGTCCGCATGATTTGGTATCAGTTTTTATTTTGCCGGTATATTTGTAGAACTTATTTCTATGATTTTCGGACTTTAAAACGATTTTACTTATGTGTCGGACAGAGAACCGAGCAGAAGGCACTCTGGCAATATGAAAACGAAAATAAAAGAGGCAAATACTATTGTACTTAATAGGCCTTTTGCAACAACTGGTCACGTGACTTTGTCAATCAAAAGTATTGTGATAGCTCAAAATTGATGCCAGAAATGGAAAGAGCATGCCAAAATTGGTAACTGATGTAAGTTTTAGGTTCACAACTTTCAAACCGAAAGCATAATGATTTTCTGAAATCTCGAAATTTAACAGAGTTTGTGACTAGGCTGGAGGGCAAGCTACATTCCTACCAATAATCGACATGAATCCAAGTGACGAGACCTAGATATACTCCACTCTAAAGTTTGTAACGGAGCATGCGCAACGACACAATATCAGGACTCCCATCATTACATTTGCAGTTATGTCTCAAGGAAGTATGGAACACCAATTATCGTTTTTGACGGTTACGAGGAAGAGTCAACCAAAAGCATGACTCAGCAAAGACGAGCGAAGGGAAAAGTCGGCGCTACTGTTAACTTCACAGCAGAGATGAAAGTCGCAATGAAGAAAGATGTATTTCTGTCCAACGCGAAGAACAAGCAGCAGTTCATCGAAATGCTAGCCACTTTTCTGAGAAAGATCGACTGCTAAAGGTGATGCCGATGTTCTGATAGTCAACTGAAGACAGCCGTGGAATCTGCGAGTGAGAACACCACCATACTCGTTGGAGATGATACTGACCTGCTAGTGTTGCTGTTATACTACACCCATTCAAACAGCTGCGATTTATTCTTCAGACCAGAACCCAAGCCGGCGAATTCTACGAAACGGCGTGTCTGGAACATCAAAAAGGTGCAGACTCAAATAGGCGAGGACATCTGCTGGAATATTTTATTCATTCACGCAATACTTGGGTGTGATACCACCTCTCGCGTTCATGGATTCGGGAAGGGTGCTCAAGATGTCTCTCAAGATGTATATAAAGTCCCCATACTTTCGTGAGCAAGCACAAGTATTTGATTCTGCGTTTGCAACCCGAGAGGAGATAGCGACAGCAGGCCACAATGCGTTGGTATGCCTTTACAAAGGAACGCCTGGTGAACAGCTCGACCATTTAAGATACACACGATACTGTGAAAAGCTGGCATGCAGGACCTCACAGATTCAGCCGCAAAGCCTTCCTCCGACTTCGGAAGCTGCAAAAGAACCACAGCCTAAGGGTGTATCTGCAAGTTAAACAGTGAAAAGATGAGGACGGAGACATGGCAGTACAAGAATGGGGATGGAGGATTAACGAGGGCCAAGTCACACCTGTAATGACCGATTTACCTGCAGCGCATGAGTCCCTGTTACGTATCGTTAGATGTAATTGCACCAAAGACTGCAGCAGCATGAGATGCACGTGCCGTAAATACAATCTTGAGTGTTCCATAGCGTGCGGTCAGTGCAAGGGTTCTGGCTGTACTAACTCTGCCTAGCAGCTTCTTGACAGTGATGACAACAGCGATGAGTGAGTCTGATTGAAGAGACAAAATCCCCTGTATATATCAAGTTTAATACGACAGCATGTATGCATGTACCAACTGAGCGTGGCATTTACAGTCCATAGAATTCTTTAGTATGACGAAACACTTATACGAAAAATGACTTTGTCAATAACTTGCATAATGTTCATGCATAATGCGTGTATTTACATTCGCTAAGTAGTTTCAGACAGTTCGCAAAAAATGGAAAAGTAGGTTACAATGCGACAGTGGAAATGATAGCAAGAATATTAAATGTAGATCACCATAAAAGCATTGTTACTTGTGTTTCTATCGCGATTAATCTGGATACCGGAAATGAGGAAATATGGAAAATTAGAGGAAAAAGGCCATTCGATTAAAGGGGCATATTGTAAGGGGGCTTACACGCGATTTGGTCACGTGACCATCGAGGTGACTTTAGTTCAGTTTCATTTCACACTATAACCAATTATGTTACGAATCCGATCGAATATAGTACATTTCAAGCCTAAAATCAGCCACTCCGCTTTCTAGCCTCGTTTTCATGTTACACCAGAGCGCAACTTTAAACAAAGTCGATTTTGAAGACGTTCCCGTACTTTTATCGAGGGAGACGTTTAGTATGTTAATCTAGGCAGCCTTCGGGACTGTATTTTGGAAATAAAGCTTCTGTTGTAATTAGTGGCAGGTCAAATCATAAATTGACTGGACTAATTATTGCTGACTTTTAAAGCTATACTAATAACATTGCTCCATTATGTCTTACCGAACTGTTAGAACCGTACGTACCTACTCGCTCGTTACGTTCCTTGTCTAAACACTTACTTAAGGTTCTGAAGCATAATCTGAAATCGTATGGACTTACGGCATTTTCAGTTTCTGCCCCGATGTTATGGAACTCTCTGCCACTAGATCTCAGGAACACTGAGTCTATAAGTTCTTTTAAAAGTAGAGTCAAAACTTTTCTTTTTAATCAGGCATTTTTATTGTAATTGTTACATGGGAAACCATTTAAGATATATTTTAAGACCGCTTAGTGGACTGTACACTTTTTAACTCAGTGATCATTTTATAGTACATTTTAAATTTAAAATTCAAAACCTTGCAATACTGAGAGGGGAGGGTTGGAAAATCATATGCATTTCAGTCCTGTTAATAACAGTACGCTCCCCTTTTAGAAGTGGGTTGAATGAAGTTTCAGCATCAAAATCATAGTTTTGGTTCTAAATTCGACGAACACGACATATAGTTTGCAAATTTGAGATAAGATCTGCGAACCTTGCAAAACTGAGGGGGGGGGGGGAGGGGTGGAAAATCATATGCATTTCCTGTTAATAACGGTACCTTCCCCTTTTAGAAGTGGGTTGAATGAAGTTTCAGCATCAAAATCATAGTTTTGGTTCTAAATTAGACGAACACAAGATATAGTTTGCAAATTTGAGGTAAGATCTGCTAACCTTGCAAAACTGAGGGGGGAGGGGTGGAAAATCATATGCATTTCCTGTTAATAACGGTGCCATCCCCCATTAGAAGTGGCTAGAATGAAGTTTCACCTTAAAAATCATAGTTTTGGTACTAAACGCGACGAAAAGAACATTTATGTTTCGCCTTCTGTGTTATAGAATGTACTTTTTGTCAGTGACCTTGTTACAAACCCTGGTCCTAGGAATATAATAATCAATGAAACTAATTTGGAGGTATAATGGCCAGGTTGTATGGCGATTTAATGATTACCAAATATCAACTGAAGATAACGTTACAAGATATTTGATGACATTGACTTGTCAAAATCAATAAACAGTGGGGCATGAATAGGCCACCAGCCACACCGACTGTGGCGGCACCACAGTAGCACAAGTAACTGGCAACATTGTACATTCCGAATGATATGGTTAACCGGTTTTGTGCAACTTATTAACAACCCTTCAAGATGAAGGGGGAAATGTTATTGGGAAATCAGCGGCAGCCCCCGCATCGACTGAACCGTACTAAAAATAATTGAATGGAATTGGTATCTAAATGCACTATAAGGTACATGTGAAAGAAGAAATGTTAATTATATTTTATATTGATGCGTGCGACATCCCCTGACTGACTCGCACCGGCACGTTTACGGTTATACTAATAGTAAATACGCAAGAGCACTAATATCCTGTATAAAATAGGAAAGACAAATTAGCCGAAGTTTGGACTGACTCGACAGCCCTTGACTGACTCGCACCATCACCTTTACGGTTTAGAAAATGGAAATACTGGTATTTGTAGCTAATATTGGTAGCTAAAAGCAAATATGTGCTTAAACTGATCTCGTACCGTTAAGACCATGTTTGAACCCTCGCACTGCGGTTAACTCAAACTAAACGTAGTTCTAAAGTAAAGAGATATGCCTCAAAACAAAGCGGCAGACCATAACTGAACCGCGGAGTTAGAGGAGAGTGTTTGTGAACGTATATAAGTTTTGAAAGCGTCCAAGAAAACGAATCTGTGCATCGGAAAGGCTTCGATTCTAAATCCGTGAAAAGATTAGAGAACGCCTGAGTTGAGTGTTGAAATGTTGAATGGCGATGGCTGAAAGGTCTGGCAAAGCAAAAGCGGACCCTTGCCATTACCCATAACACGGCAGAATTCCAAGATGGAAGCAACAAAATGGATGCGAGTCCTCGCGCCTAATAGTCTAGTTTCGTATTCGAAAATTACTGCTGAATTGAGGCTAACCCTGCGTACATGCGTCTGTATTCATTGCATTCAGCGGCAATTTTCGAATACGAAACTGGACTATTAAGATATCAAAGAGGCGATTATGCGTGCTGTTAGCCTGCTTGCCGGCTCTGTAATGTTTTTCGGTCGTTTTTTTCTTTTTCGGATTGGGTCACCTGTGGCACGCGGTCAAGCAGGCTAGATATGGAGATTTTCACAACAGCGGGCTCCTCTTTCTCAAGTAAAAGTTTAAGTTGGTCGAACTGCACAACATTTGCTGACTGATTTCTGTTATTGGACGCTAGTTCTCCGACACGAAAAAAAGCCGTAAAATGCAATAAGGAACATGGCTTGATATAACATTCGCTGTCCGGCGAAAACGCTACAACGTTTCCTAAATAAATATTATCTCTTGACTTTATTCCCGATTTCACTCCTTGTACGCTTTATTACAATCTCGCTCAAGCTCACAGAACAA
Source organism: Actinernus sp. WN-2022 (assembly GCA_030867875.1). Classification (NCBI taxonomy): domain Eukaryota; kingdom Metazoa; phylum Cnidaria; class Anthozoa; order Actiniaria; family Actinernidae; genus Actinernus; species Actinernus sp. WN-2022. Next base: position 16,814,117 of record JAOWCC010001679.1, on the reverse strand, counting down.
CTAGCCGAAAAAGACTCTGAAACACGATTTGGTTGCGACACACCCCCTATTCATAGTGGGTTTACATCACTTCCGGCCATTGTCTCTACAATCTCTAAATCAATTAACTAAACAATTATTATGGTGGGTATATTTAGCTCGTAGTCTCCAACACAGCTGATAGGCAGAGGAGACGGTAACATTTAAGGATCTGACCAGTTGATTTAGTACTGGGCGCGTAATCGGATTTTGTTATACTCAGAGGCAGAGCTCTTTCCATGTGGCTCTTGCCCGCCCGCAGTCTGGCGGCGCGCACAACTCCGTCTCTCCCCATTATAAGTTCTTCCACCATCCCAAGAGTCCAGAGGTTTCGATTTCGTTCAGGCGACTTGATAATGACTACATCTCCCCGGAGCGAGTTGACTTTCCTTGTTGTCGTGTTTAAGACGGTGACGTTCTCGTAATGCTCGTAAATGCTCTGTCGTCCTTCTACGCCACATCGCATCCTTTGTCTTCTGCAGAAACTTAGGCGTTTCCTCAAATCTCTCTCTTTTATGTGATATGGCTCCAGCTCGGATAGGATGTTCGAGGTTGATGAACAGTAGCGAGTGTGGTGTGAGCGTAGGGAGCTGAACGTCTTCCTCTAAGTAACACAGCGGCCTGTTATTCAAGGTCACCTCGATGTCCAGGATGACCTCGCTCAGCTCCTCCCAACTAAGTAAACCTTGGCCAACTGTCTTGTAGAATGCAGACTTCATCAATCCAATGAGGCGTTCAAACTGTCTACCCCACCAAGGCGCTCGGCTGAGGTTGAACTACCAACTAATGGCCTGGTCGCTCAGGAACGTGTCAAGTTTGTCATCTTTCTGCACCTTGCTTAGCCACTTTTCTGTAGCTACAAAGGTCTTGCCGTTGTCGGAATAGACCTTTGACGGTCTTCCTTTCCTCGCGATGAGGCGCTTCAAGCTTCTGATGAACTCTTTAGTTTCCAAATTCGGTAATAGCTCTAAGAAGACTCCACGAGTAAGACTACATGAGTACAATACATGAGTGGTATTGTACTCTTTAGGTTTCTGACGGTATTTCACCGGACAGGCGAAATCCACTCCAATCACGTTGAACGGCGTGGTACCTTCGGTTCCGCTCTATCGATAGGAGTCCTGGGGGCGGACTATTGAGAGCTACGGCTTGAAACCGTTTACACCCCAGCATTGCTTCATGATTCTCTTCACCAACTTCCGAAAGCTGGGTACTCAGAACGTCTGCCGCACTTTAGCCATCGTAAGCCCGACTCCACCGTGAAGTGTAGGCAGGTGGGCACGCTGTACCACCTTCGCTGTGAAAAGAACGGAATCTGGTAAGTAAATAGGATATTCGCCCTGAACCTCGGCATTCCCCTACTCTGTCAGCATTTAGTTGTTCCTTGACTTGTAGAAAGTTAGCATTTCCCATCCCTTGTTGCTGCGCTTTCTTAATCCACCACAACTCTTGCGCAACAACTTCTCGCGTCGTCAGCGGACCCTGGATCTTCTCGGAAGGGAAACGAGAATTGTGCATGAATCGCGAGAGCCATGGACAAATTCTCATGGCTTTGCTCAAGCCGAACATCTGGATGAGGTGATCGAAGTCATTGCTTTCTTCGACACCGACCGCGAAAAGTTCTCGTCGAATCTTAATCCCTTCTGCTTCTCTCTCGGGGTAGATTTCGTTACAACTTCGGGTGGCCACTCGGTTGGGTCATGCAGCAAGGCAGGTCGGTCCCTTCCACCACAATTCTGCTTCGCTCACGCTACCCACATGACTCCCGAGGTCAGCAGGGTTATCGGTCGTTGGTACATGATGCAACAGTGTATTCGGATGACCCTGAAACTTCCGAACACGATTAGCTACGAACTAGTGATACTCTCCGCGATCGCTTATCCAGTATAGGGCGACTGAACTATCCAGCCAGCAATGAACATAAGTGACTAGAGGGAACCCTCCAATGCTTTTCACACATTCGTAGCCAGGTTAACTGCCATGTGTCCTGCCATCAGTTCCAAGCGAGGGATAGTGAGTCCCTGCTTAGCGAGTCAAGACTTAGCAGTTATCAAGCCTTGATTGATTCCGGAGGCTTGGGTTACTACGCTCACTCCGCGCCCACTAGCGACGCCAAAGGCGTGTAGTCGTATCTCCTCGATCGGTTCCTGGTAAGTGGGAATACTACGTTGCACAGAAACGGTTACTGGAAGTCCATGCTCCCACTTAGTCCACTGTGTTGCGATCGCTTCCGGCAAGGGTGTATCCCATGTTATCTTTTGGGCACACGCCTCCTGGTATAGAAGTTTACCTTGTAGTATCACAGGCGATACCAAACCCAGCGGATCATAAACCCTTGCCAAGTTGGCGAGTATTCCGCGCTTCGTCAACTCAGTTTGTGGAGCTGGGAAGTTTACACTTAAAGAATCCTTGTCATTGTCCCAGGTGAGCCCAAGAAGTTTGCACTCCCCCTTAGATGATCCTTTATCAAGTTGCTCCTTAGCGAACGACGGTTCATAATCAACACAATCAGACTCAAGCTCCCTTTCGTTCGAATGCCACTTGTGCAGTTCGAACTTGGCGTCAGCAAAGATCTCAACGGCTTCACGTTTTAACCGTTTTGCTTCGTCTTTAGTAGACGCTCCAGAAAAGAGATCATCCACATACAAATTTCTCCGCACCTCATTTACACCCTCAGGACACGTCGACTGCCAGCTCTCCAAGTGCTGTTGGATTACCCCATTGAGTAGAAACGGCGAAGGGGCGAGTCCAAACAGCACTCGGGTGAACCGTAGTGTTTCCATCTCCCTTGTCGAGGATCCAATGGAACCTCGGAGCGTCCCGCTCAGTCTCGCTGATTCGTACTTGGAGAAAAGCTCGACGTAAATCTCCAGCGATAGCCACAGGGTGGAACTGGTTGCGTACAATAACACTCCAAAGCTGGTTCTGTAGTGACGGCCCAGCATTCACGCAGGCACTCGTTTAGTGACGTCGCGACGTCGATGCGTCATAAACTACCCGCAGCTTGGTGGTTTCCGCATTGTATAGTTGGATTATTGTATAGTTTATGTGTTAAGGTACAGATGTTCAACTTAACAATATTTTCAAATTTTAAAATGCTCAGAATTTGGTAATAAGGAGAAGCAGATTCTCTGTTGTTGGCAAAAAAGATACTTCGAATGCATTTATTTTGTTTAGTACATATTTTTGTTAAGTTGGTTGGGTATGTGTTTCCCCAGCTGATGGACCCATAGTTTAAATAGGGATATATAAGTGTATAATAAAGTTGTTTTAGCATTTGAAGACTGAGGTAATTCCGTAATTTGTAGAAAATTCCTACATTTTTGGCTATCTTGTTATTGATATGGGTGATTTGACTTTTCCAATTGAGGTATTCATCTAAGTATATTCCTAAATATTTAATGTTCTTTTTCCTTTCAATATTTAGAATATTCATTTGTGGGAGGGTCTTTCTGGGTGAAGTAATTAACATATAATTGGTCTTTTTCATGTTGACAGAAAGTTTGTTAATATTACAGTAACTGAGAACACGTTTTAATTCAGTATTCATAACTGTTTCAAGTTCCTTTGGATTTTTGCAAAATATATTGACATGATCAGCAAAAATTCGGAAAGATAATTTTGTTGATGAATTAGAGATATCATTTATGTATAGGAGGAATAATAATGGCCCAAGCGTTGATCTCTGAGGAATACCACAAACAAAACTTAAAGGGTTGGATTCAGTATTTTCATTTTTTACAAATTGGGTTCTATTTGAAAAATAGTTCCTGAACCAATCAAGTGGTTGTCCACGTATCCAATACTTATATAGTTTCTTTAACAATATACTATGATTAACAGTGTCGAATGCTTTAGAGAAGTCTAAGAAAAGGCCACAAGTTATAAGGTTTTTGTCTACTGATGATTTGAGATTATCAGTTATTTCTAAAATAGCTTGCTCAGTGGAATGACCTTTCCTAAATCCAAATTGATATTGGAAGAGTATATTATGTTTTTCTAAAAATAGGTTTAATTGGTTATAGACAATCTTTTCTAGTGTTTTACTGAAGGGTGACAAAATTGCTATTGGTCTGTAGTTATTAGGGTCAGTTGCAATGCCATTTTTATAAATTGGAGTTACTCTAGAGACTTTAAGTATATTTGGGACTATACCTGATGAGATTGATTGATTATAAATAAAAGTAAAGGGTATGGCTAATAATCTACAAGCAATTTTTATTAGTTTGTTGGGGATATGTAATGATGCCTTTTTATCGTTTAATTCAGAGAATAGCTGGGATACATAGTCTTCAGTCACTGGAGACAGATAAAAGCTATGAGTGGGGGTATTTTTTATGTACTTTGTAGGATCATGATTATCAGTATTTTCAATTAAACTAGCTAAGGTTGGACCTACATTAACAAAATGGTGGTTAAATTGCTCTGCAATATCAGATTGTTTAGTATAAGTCTTGTTATTGCGTATAATTCTGGATGGATAAGACTGTAGACCTTTTGATTTTCTTTTGATAAGTGTCCCGATAAGTTTCCATGTTTCCTTAAGGTTGTCTTTATAAAATTGGAAATGCTGATTATAATATTCTTTATTCGATTAAGTAGATTTGAGTATTGTTTGTAAGTTCTAACATTTGTTGAGTCATTTCCTAAAAAATATGAGTGGTACATCCTTTGTTTATGTTTGATTGATTTTAATAAGCCTTTTGTTAACCATGGTTTTGCTAATTGTTTCATTTTATTTAGAGAAGCTTGTTTCATGGGGGCATGTTTGTCTACAGCTTGCCTAATTTTATTTATACACTCAGTAGTTATTTCATGGAGGTCTTGGGAATTATTGTAAATGTCCGTCCAGTTAATTGAATGTAAGTCTTCCAGGTATTGGTCTTTATTAAACTTACTATAGTCCCTAAGGTATGTTTTAATCTTTTTTCTATATATTGTAGTATTGCAGATGCAGAATACCGGTAGATGGTCTGATAAGTCAATCAGGGCAATTCCGGAAGTGATGTCATTAATTGGTGTATTAGTGTAAATATGGTCAATTAAAGTAGATGAGTGGTCAGTAAGCCTAGTTGGTTTAGTTATTAGAGGTATAAGATTGTTAGAATATAGCATATCTAAGTATTCTTCAGTTTTAGAATGTTCATTTACTGACCGAAGCCAGGTTGTACTTTTCCCTACGAGCATCGAGCGGTTCTTGTATATTTCATCTCCTTTTGTTCGCTGTACGAACTTGACAATGAATCTATCTCTGACTTTCTTGGTCGGCGGGAGTCTATGCGCTATCGAGATATCTTCTTCGTGCAGATCGACATTTAGCAGCGAGCTTAGTTCGGTTACTAGCTTCGTAGGGTTGTCGATGGGGAGGATTGGGATCCCAGTAATTTCCAAGGAGTCACGTCTTGTGTACTGCTGCATGGCGTCCAAGGAGGCTGTATTGTTGTAAATTTCGTCTTGAGCGTTTGAGATTGACTGCTCTTGGGCTTTGATCTTGTTTTCTATGACTTTTCTTTCTTTCTTTGTAGACTGGGTAATATTCAGTAGTCCATCATATTTGTCTGTTACGAAGGACTGGGAAATTTCAACTTGCTGAAGTCGTTTGTTCATTGTGTCGAACTCGTGTTGAAGCCGTTGGCTTATCACATTTATCTCTTCGCGGAATTCTATCCTCAACTCAGGCAGCATTTCCTTTCTCCAAACGTCTTTGAAAGACTTAATCGTTAGATTTTCATTTTCATCGGGCATGATGTTATTAGTTAGTTGCTCAGTTATTCAATCCAAAAAGAATAGTGTGATCTAGTCAGTCATGCGACCAGTCTTTCGCAGCTTTCGTAACAGCGAATTTAGTCGTCGCATACTTCCCTCGGTAGCCTGGTTTCATACCATCCCTCGGGAGAACGTGTCAACTGCTCCTTAAATTCATCGTATACATCCCCCTGATCCTCTGTCGGGGTGTCCGCAAGCCCGAATACATCAAGCGCGCATAATTGCTCGTAATCCGCCGTAGAATTTATTGCCAAATATGCCGGTGATAAATCTGTATTCGCTCCTGGTGACATAATTGACTACCTAAATCGGTTGAACTTGCCCACAGGGTCTCCCCGACGACCCAGACGTAATCGCTCTCCTGTGCGAATCTTCGCGAAATCATTCGCTCCAAGAATCAGATGTACCGGCAGTTGAACCTTTCTATCGTCATCGTCCATATGGACTGGCCCCCTCAGATGTGAATGCTCTTCTAGCACTCGTTTGTAGTGAGGGTTTTCTAAGGTCAGCAATACTCGCTTCTCCACCTTGGTGACATTCACGTTAAGTTGAAAATCACCCGTAACTGCACACATTACAACTTGCATTGTTCTTGTTATAACTCCCGTAAGCATTGCAATCTGCCGCAGCCCAGTTGACTTTGGACTAGCGTTAATTAAGTTGATAACAGTCGAAGAAGCGTATGAATGGCTCGCGCCACTGTCCAGTAGAGCTCTGAATTTGTATCCCTTTATTTTCACGACAACAACGGGATGAATTACCGCCGACTTCCGATATGATTTGCGGTCATTCCTGGCTCGCGTGTCTGCGATTTATCACAAATTGATGTATGATGTTTCGCTTGACAGTTTTGACATGTCGCCTTGCTTTTATATTCCATCGCCCTATGCCTAACGCCGGTACAGTTAAAACACAGGCGTTTCTCTGCGAGAATCTTCCTTCTTTCTTCTACACTCACAACTTTATCACAATTAATAGCCTTGTGTTCGGTGCTTTGACAGTACAGACAACCGCGAGGCGATTGTTGTACTTAGCTTTCTCTCGTTTAGCGTAGAACGCTCTCGATCGATCCCCTCGGCTACTAGAAATTATCGCCTTCGCTTTAGGATCCCCCTGACTCGGGTTGTTATTCGTCCACTTATCCAAAGCCTCTGGAAACTCCTTGTATGTCCACTCACTCCAGTTGTCGTCGATCATTGCAAGCTCGTGCTTTATCACTTCGAGAACCTTACTGCAGTATCGAGTTTGTTTATGCTCTCAAGCGTTTGAACAACAACTTCTCGTAAAACTCGTGTATCCTTGCGACATCTCTCCCTTGTATAGTAGGCAGTTCGAGAATGTTGCGCACGTAAGCCCCTACAACTTCGCTTGTTCTTCCATAGCGCTTTTCCAATATAATTTTGGCCTTGGAATACCCTTCTTACAGTAAAAGGGAGCCCATCGATCTGATTTCGCACCTTTAGGTTGACCAGTTCCTTTAGGTACGAGAATGTTGTTACTGCGGGAGCATTAGACTTGTCGATCTGAGCTACGAATTGTCTCCAAAACCTAACCCAGTCCTGTGGTGTTCCATCAAACTTCGAGATAACTAGTTTGGGCATTCTTACTCACTCCCCGTCGCGTCTCCGATATCTTTTCCTTTCGCTTGCGTTTGTTGTTGTTGATATTTCAACTCCAAGCAAGAAGGCCAATATAGGCGTTGCAATGAGTTTAAGTAGGATGTCATCCGATACCACCAGTCTGACCACGAGAACTCGTAAATATACGATTACAGTATCGATTGCGCCACATAAACTCGATTATGTTTTGTTACATAATCTTGGTTATTGTTAGCAAATTTGGGGTAAGATCTGAGAGCCCTACAAAACTGAGGGGGGAGGGGTGAAAAAGCATATGCGTTCCCTTTGTATAGTGGTACCCTCCCCCTTTAGAAAGGGATTGAATGAAATTGCAGCATCTAAATCATAGTTTTGGTACTAAACGCGAAGCTTATAAAAATTGGGGGGTGGAAACCATTGTATGATTATCGTTAGCGGTATATAGTCACTTTGGCTTGTAATAATAATAACAAGAGCCCGTCTGGGCTTTCACTCCGGCCACTATGTAGCGATACTTACTGTGACGTCACACAGGCCAGTCACGCCACATTTGTTGTATTCTGTGCTTGGCAGAAATGAAGCGTGAACGCAGTCAGTTGCTTATAACATATCACAGGTCGGTGCTTATTCATCGCCAAATTACTTTCTTGTTCTTCCCAAATGCAAGCAAGCCCTTTCATCGAAGCTTATATGCTCTTAACTTATAAGGCTTATATGGAAGCAGAATTGAGACTTTAGATGTATTTCGCGAGGCCCAAATCGCTAGATGCCATACAAGTCATAGAAACACGCGTTTTTTTTGCCAACACATTATATATGCAAATATATATGCAAATATATAAATGACGTCAGTGTTTACAAACAGTAAGTTTACAAACAGTAAGTATCGCTGTATACATCAATGCAGCCATTTTTTTTGCCCCTTGGTTGTGCAAGGCAGGTTTTTTTCTTTGATATTTTGCGTTCCAGGATTTTTTATTTTTTATTTTGGACTACCCTTCTTCAGATTTCCAATGAGATTGAAGATGAAATACACTTTCATTTGAAATCCTCTTAGAAAAAACCAAAGGGAAGAATTATTAGCTGAATTTAGCAGTCTTTAGGAGTGGCCGGTAGCGCGGTGACTTTTATTCTCTGCTCCCCTAGTATATATGTAATTTAATATTTTTGTTTTTGTCGTATGTAAATTAAAGAAGTTGACCTTTAATTTTAATGTAAACACCACCTATTCAGGTAACACACGTTTACAATTTAGTCTGCTGTTCTGTTATACTGCAGGTTCCGAGTACTAATAGATGATTATCTCAAATGTATGTTTATATTTGTACCATATTATAAGTTGTATCCTGTCCATCCTGTGATGAAGCTATCACTATATTTCTCTACTGTTCTTTCTACCCTGCGGCTCTTTATCGCAGCTCGCTGCCTCGCGGCTCTTTCTCCGCGGCTGTTCTTTCTGGAAGTCATGACTTGTTAATTGTATTCGTGGTCAATTTGTGTTCCTCTGTGTAACTTTACCTGCTGTTCTTGCTATACGTGATGAGCCATTACGAGTCCATCTAGGTATTTGTTGGACATGTTAAAGATTATTAACTGGAATGCCTGTTGGTTATCTCTAATTAAACGCTTTACCCTCATTCCCAAAACTTCAGTCTGCTCATTATATTACAGAACAATAAAGGGAATTGTTGGAAGCCTTTGATTTCTCGAACCAAAGCCTCGGCCGTGAGAGGTTTCTTGTTTAAGTTTACCTCGAGAGTTGAATATTGCTTGGCTCATCATAAATTAATTATGTGCTGAGTGTGTATTTCTGGCTTCGTGTTGGCGAGTGACAGTGTTGCTCTCACAGTTCAGGAGTTCAGATGTCTTCAGACTTCGATAGAGGAGAGTAACCCATAACTGCTCAACCACAGTATATGTATTTGCTAGTAAATTGCTCAGTATACTTCGATATAAATATCTGTGTAACGTACACAGGTCTCGATACGAGATTGGTAAACCAGCCAAGAATACGGCCGAAAATATTTTAGTGTTGGCCTACCGATCACGGTGTTTGCGTTGGTATGTATTATGACCGAGAATAAAATGAAATGTGATGAAATGTGGCATAAAACCTACGAAACGTACCTCAAACAAGAATAGCGTCCGCGACTGGAGAGAAATTTACTAGCGCCAACAATTAATGCATAATTTAACGCATGCACAGAAATTTTGTTGCACCGAACAAAAAAAAAACGGCCTGCAGATTTAGACTCGTGTCTGCCACAGGCAACCCGAGTAATAATGATAATAATGGTGGTTTATTTAGACATCTTCGCGTTAAAATAGATTACAATGTGTTAACGATAATTTAAAATGATTTTTAAAAAAATTGCAAAATATTTACAGTCATTATAAAGGGACTGGGATATAATTAAAGGTGAATAATACTAATAATTACATAATAATTCCACCAGTCTTAAATATGAAATACGAGTACTAAGCTATACTATGCTATGCCACGTCGCGCCTATTGTAAGGGGAACTACATATTTTGACTTTGTGATGTAAGGCCGGGAATAAAAACTATATTTGAACATGTCAATTCTACTATTTCGCTATTTCACGAAATAGCGCCCGACTACTTACAGGAACTTTTTCAAATGACCGCAGAGTTTCAAAAAACAAACTTCTCTTAAACGTTCGTTAGTATACTTATTATAGTTTTATATAATACGTCAACGCATCAACTCCGGTTTGAATGTAGAACGAAGGTAGTTAGGAGAGCATACTTTATTGGTGTCAACGCGTCAACTCCGGTTTGAATGTAGAAGGAAAAACATTAACTTATCAATATTTAATATCATTTAAGTTCAGTATGTGCAACCATAAATAAATATAAATATACAATCTACTGGTAGTATTTGTGTTCACCGGGCATCACGTTATTTTGAAATGTATATTTCACCGCAACGCGTCAACGCGTAAGGTAGCTTGAAGGGGAGGGTATTCTGCAGTTTAGCCGGGATAACTTGTACCCGCGCCGTTAAATGTAAACTTTATAGCGTTCGACAGCTATTAAAATACTTATACATTTATGGTTACCTGAAATAAAGGTAGCCTGTGTAAGGCCGCTGCTCACCCTCAAAATCAGGAGAGAGCCGTCTGTGAGCTACATGTACGTTCGTTAATTGTGTTCCAGGCCACGTGGATCTTCCCTGAAAACTGATAACTGAATATGATTGGTTGGTACATCACAATAGCCCACTTCCGAGACATGCCTCACTTTCTACGTACAAAGAAATCAATACGAGGCTCCGTGCATAATGCTCAGTTGTTCGTGAGCATTTAGCACGGAGCCTCATACTGATTCCTTTGTATGTAGGAAGAGAGGCATATGTCGGAATTGGGCTATTCATTATGTATCGCACTTCTCGGTCGTTGACTGGCGAAACGAACATGTCACTGTTTACTTGCCAAAGTACTGCGGGTTCCTGACGAGCAAACAATAATTCAATTTAAACTCGCATCGGTTTCCTGTTGTTGAAAAATATACGGGCTTGTTTCAGGACGTGGAGACCTTAAAACTTTAGAGGAACCGGATGGCTATAATATTTCCTGGCCTTGTGGTTAAGAGAAGAGCATTTACAAACAACATACAAGACACAACAGACACCATCCTCAGATACCCAGGGGCAGTTAGTGATACAACTCGGCGCCTAATAGTCCTGTTCTTCAAGCTTTTGAAATCAAAAACGAGTTTGTCGGCTTCAATTTTCCGGAACACTGATTTCACAAGCACTTTGCTAAAGTACTGATCGAGATGTTTTTCTCCAGCAAGAGATTATTTTGATATGATTTTTAGTTGAAATTTCGAACTTGCTCGGTGACTTAATTTATTTTGTCTCGTCGCGCCTTTATCAGAGCTTACAATGCGATGAATCATTTTGAGGGAAAATATGTTCAATCTTTCAGTTTATTTTCCAAACAGCGATACAACAAGTCTTCTACGAGTCTGTAGAGAAAACGAAACCGTTAAAAATTATTTTAAGGCGATATGCTGGTGATTTTATCGATCATCGGGTAGAATCCCATTGTTTTAGGCGAGATCTAACGTAACAGTGATAAGAAGACGCAAGCTTGAACCAGTTAATGTGGAATCATTGTGTCTTGATGTTAAAGGGAACAATGGTGTCTATATTATGGTTTGTGCATGTTACCGTTCACCTGGTAAATGTAAGCCTGCTGATTTTCTGAACTCACTGGCCTCCGCCCTTGAACTGATGTATAACTCCAGAAAGGAAGTAGTTGTGATTGGTGACCTAAATTTCGACCTGAATACGGATAACAGTGATGTCGAAAAATTTAAAGAAGTGTGTGACCAGTTCCAGCTAACAAATTCAATTGAAGATCCCACCAGAGTTACTCGGTCTACAGCTACGTTACTAGACCTGATTCTGTCTAGCCATCCAAGTCACTACGCTAAAAGTGGTTCACTACAGTTGGGAATAAGCGATCATGATTTAATATACACTGTGCGTAAACAGAGGCTCCCGAAACCACCCCCAAAGTTAATTTCATATCGAAGCATGAAAAACTTTGATAATGAATCATTCATTTGTGATCTCAAGAATGTCCCGTGGGAGAGTGCGTACATATTCGAGAGTGTTGATGATGTGTGGTCCCACTGGAAAGGCCTGTACAATGAGATGCTTGACATACACGCGCCTGTAAAAAGGATACGCGTGCGGTGAGACCAACAGCCGTGGATTACACCTGAGATAAAGCGTGAAACCTCTCGCCGTGGTCGATTGCACAGAGCCTTTCGTAAAAACCGTACGGAGGAAAACTGGGATGCATTCAAAAGACAACGGAATAAGATCACATCACTGAAGCGTAAAGCCCTTCGCGGTTATTTCGCCAGCGAGAAGCCTAATAAAACAAGTCCTAGAGAATTTTGGAGGAAATTGAAGCCTCTATTACCTAACACGCGCGGGGCAAACTCGAGCAAAATAACTCTCGTTGAAAATGGCCAAGTGCACAGCAACCTCCAAGAAGTCGCGGAGATATTTAACAACTACTTCGCTGAATCTGGTCTGAACCATCCTTTAGATCAAACGGAATCAGACTTTGACAATCATCGTAGTATAGGCCTTATAAATGAAATAATGAAAGATCAAGAGAATACATTTAGTTTTCAGCCTGTGTCTTCTGATTACATCTTAGACTTGCTAATGGTTCTAAATGGCTCCAAGGCTACTGGTGCAGACAACATTCCCCCCAGGTTCCTGAAAGCTTCGGCCCCTGCTCTGGCGTCACCGTTGGCTCGCCTGATTAATTACTGTCTTGAACAATCATGCTGGATTAGCGAGTGGAAATCTAGTAATATCAATCCCTCGTTCAAAAAGGACTGTGAAGCTGCTAAAGCCAACTATCGTCCCATCTCAATACTACCGTGTGTATCCAAGATATTCGAACGAGTCATGCACAATCAATTGTACAATTACTTTGTGCCACGCCGCCTACTCTCTGACAGTCTATCTGGCTTCCTAAGAGTACACTCATGTTGTACGGCCCTGTTAAAGATCACAGAGGATTGGAGAGAAGCACTAGAAGTGAGAGAAACGGTCTCTGCTGTGTCAGTAGATCTGAGCAAGGCGTTTGACACGCTATGTCACCGTCTCCTACTAAGAAAACTAAAGGAATATGGGGTCTTAGGAACCTCCTTGAAATTGATCTGCTCGTACCTCAGCGACCGCCAGCAGCGAGTCAAAATAGAGAACAGCTACTCAAGTTGGCGCACAGTCCAGTGTGGTGTCCCTCAGTCTCCCTTTTGGGACCGCTTTTATTTAATATATATATTAACGACATAACCCGTACCACCAAGAATGTGGAACTAAGGCTGTATGCAGACGACATTACCGGTTACTCTGCAAGTAACTCACCTGCGGTCTTGGAATTCTGCATAAACGGTGACTTATCACGCTTATCACAGTGGCTTGATGACAACTACCTTACAATCAACGCCACTAAGACGCAGGCCATGATCATTGGTAAATCCACCTATAACTACGAGCTCGCGTTAAAGTCAAGTAATATCTGGGTTAAGGAAAAACTTAAGCTGCTGGGAGTCAACATCGATAAAAAGTTAACATTTGCCCCATACATAAAATCAGTTCTCAATAAAGTTCATGCGAAGATTGCCGCTCTGCGTAGAATCAGGAACTTTATTCATAGTGACACGGCATTGAAACTATACAAGGCGTATGTCCTCCCTCATTTTGACTACTGTAGCCCTCTTTTAATAGGAATCAATAATACCTTATCAGATAAGTTAGAGCATACTAACTATTATGTACTCAGAACTCTTTTTAAGATACCTAAGTCTATTAGATATGAACAGATTTTGTCACAGTATAACTTAGAATCTATTAAGCATAGGCGCTGTGCGCAAGCTCTTACACTTATTTATAAAGGTTATCCTAACTATATAAGTAATATGTTTCGTAACAAAAACTGTACTTACAATCTCCGTGGAAATGGAAGTAGACTTACTCAGCCGGCCCCCAATACTAGTTTCAAACACAGATCCTTTTCGTATATTGCATGCCGACTCTGGAACAAATTACCTATTCATGTAAGGGAGGCTCCTAATCTTAAAAACTTTGCTGCAAAGCTTAAGAAACTTAAATTAGGCCAAGACGAGTGCCTTTGTATCCAGTGCTCTAGCTAGTGCTAGCCAGCTCATGATTTCATTTATACATGACTTCATTTATATATGTATTATATTAGGATTATTATCATAGATTTTTATCGTAGTTTTTATAATGATACTATTGAATTTTATCTTGAACCATTCTTCCATAGTTTCCCTTAATTATTTAATGATGCTTTGTAGATGTTTTGTTAGTTTTTATTGTAGACACACGTACATTTTTGTAACGAGCCTTTTTAGGCTCAGTAATGTCACGTGGATAAATAAAGCTTATAAAGCTTATATTAAATTTACTCGCGTCCGTGAGATATGAATAATTATGATACGCCTTATTAGATATTCAGCAAAGCGCTTGTGATTGGCTGCTAGGGAATCCTTCTGGGAATACCTCATTCCCATACTTGCTCTTGGGTCTGTCAATCACTGTCATCTATCTCGTCATGGGACTAACTGAAATCCTAAAGCTCTTTAAGAGATTTCAATAGACCTTGGGCAAATAGCTAAACTCGATAACAGTAAAAGATCACCGCAAAATCATATTGCCGTGGCTACTTGGGTTATAAGTTTTGCCGCGCGAAGTTTCCAAACTTATTTCGTTTGCGTTCGAGGTTTGACTCATGTCAAATTCAGCAAGTTTTATTTTTATTAGTGCCATAGTTGTGAAACTAGTTAAATAAAAGTGAACCTCGGCATTGTTCGCACGAGCTATCCAAGCGAAAGATTTCAAACTCCATACAAACTATAAACGTTTTTAAACTCTTAACCAAAGCGCTTTATTAAACACGAAAAGTCATGATCACTTACTTTGAGAGCGCACCATAAAAATGTGTGGAAACAGTTCTGTAATTTTGTAGCTTTAAAATCAAAATACGAGTTGGTTCAGATCACAGAACTTTCCTAAACATAAAATTAAACAATCCGTCTGTTTAATCGCTTGTAAAGCGCTCTTGATTTCTGAACTTGCTTTCTTCGGTTAAGTTTTGTCATTTCACAAAGCGTGTTGGTTTTATACCAAAGGTAAAGTGCCGCTTAACTATAATACTGATCAGAAGCTGGTCCTCAGTAACGCCGAAGATTCATTTTCGGATAACTCTGCTTCTAGGCCACACCTAACCGTGGGAAAGGTCTCGTTTTAAAGCTTAAGACATAAACAATCCGTCTTTTTAATCGCTTGTGATGCGCTCTTGATTTCTGAACTTGTTTTCTTCGTTTAAGTTTTGTCATTTCACAAAGCGCGTTGATTTTATACCAAAGGCAAAGTGCCACTTAACTATGATCAGAAGTTGGTCCTAAATGATAAAGTGTGCGAGCCGCGATGTTTACAAAAGTCATTCAGCCTATATCAACTGTATGACGGAATTTCTTATGCTTCTTTCGTTTAATTCTATACAAGTGTATGCTTTCGGGGCACGGACTCGTTCACAACCTGAAGATTCGCTCGCAAAACACAAATTCGCTCGCAAAAAAATACAGATTCGCTCGAAAAACACGGGTTCGTTCAACTTATAAACTATCAGAAATTCGACTGCAAAGTCGCTTTTAGTGCGTGTTTATTTTCTGATGCAGCTCCAATGGCCATGCATTTATCTTTGTTCACTCCTTCCGCGCAGATAATAACTTTCAAAAGCCCGGCGCTACACTAAAATAGTTAACCGACTCATTAGACTTATTATATATAAATTTATTATGTAGACTTATTATGTATCACAAGTGCCTAACCCAATTATTCTTTTCACTGCCGTCCTTTGTTTCGGTATCTTCTGTTATAATTCAGGAGGCGGAGCTTAGATTGCCCGCGGGAGTTCTGAAAGTTAATAAATATGCAAGCATCGAAGGCGATTTGACTGATGCAAAAACATTCAAGTTTCATGGTAGAAATATTTATACGATTTCGATAAGAAAATACTCGATAACAGATAAATAATCAAATAATCTTTTCCCGATGTTACAAATTTTGGATACTTAAGATTTCGCGAGAAAATAAGTGTTGAATAGCTAATGAAAACAATTTCCATACGTTTTCCGTCTGAAAAGAATCAAACTGCAACTCGTTTTTCATGGCACAGAAGTTCACTTAATTTACCTCCAAATTAGCGGTATTTACAGCGTAATATCTCTTCTTTAAAATCCCGCTGTTATAGTTTTTGTTTTAGTTTTTGTTTAAACCAAAAATCGACAATAAGTTTTGGCCAGTTTTCTTTGTAATTTGGCATGTGCGCTCGAGCAGAAATTTGAATCAAGCGCGTGAAACCGTGTCACGTGACAGAGAAAATGTCGCCGGATTCTGCCCGATGATTTCTGCTTGAACACGGTAATACGATACGGGTAACATGGCAATGCTGTGAATAATTTGCTCGGAACAAGATTAACGAACGTAACTCACATACGCTCTCTACCGATATGTGAGGGTGAGTAGCAGCTGTACACAAGTAAAGGTTGCCTTCAAAGAAATATTTCTTGAATTGCGGAATCTTATGAGTGGATGGAATTCCAAATGCTTGTGAATATGTGTCGGACCCAGTTCGATTTGTTCCACGGCATTTCAATTTCTTTTTTGAGGTCAGATCACTGGAAACCCAAGCTCTGTTTGTGTTTTAATAAGGGTATGTATGAGATTTTTAACGAGTATTTGGTTATAGAAATACTGAAATAAAATCAATGACCGAAAACTTACCTGATTTTTTTCAAGGTATTGATATTCGCTTTGCCTGCATGCTATCTGGCTGTTCGAATGTATAACGTTGTGCCCTTTAAAACACGAATTACAGCGAATTCTGAAAAGGTTCATGTATGTTTGGGTATAAGAATAATAAGGTTGGGAAGAAGTTAAATAGAGTACCGATGTCCGTCGCGTAGACGCAGTAACCGTGTGATTGTACATGTATATATAGTTATGTTTTCCTTCCTCATTTTATATGTTTAGTAATCATGTTAATGATTTGTGCTACTTACGTTGTAATAAAGCTAGTTTATGGAAAGTATTATTTATGGTTAGTATTATTTATGGTTAGTATTATTTATGGTTCTACGTTATTGTATTTTAAGGTGTATGCGGAAGTAGCCTTATCTTAGAAGAGTCCAAAACTAACTCATCCTCATACGTTGACGACAATGGATAATGTGAAAAATGTGCGCGACAACCAAGGGGAATTAGATGAAGCCGAAATTCTACATAGAAGAGCACTAGAGGCACGTGAAACCCGCCTGGATCCTAATCATCCTGATACTTTGACGTCAATGAACAGTTTGGCGAATGAGCTTAGCAAAAAAGGGGAATTTAATGAAGCCGAGAATCTATATAGAAGAGCACTTAAGGCACGTGAAACCCGGCTGGGTCTTGATCATCCTGATACTTTGACGTCAATGAACAATTTGGCGAATGTGCTTGACCACAAAGGGGAGTTTGATGAAGTAGAGACTCTATATAGAAGAGCACTAGAGCTACGTGAAACCCGGCTGGGTCTTGATCATCCTGATACTTCGATGTCAATGAACAATTTGGCGAATGTGCTTAGCAAAAAATGGGAATTTAATGAAGCCGAGAATCTATATAGAAGAGCACTAAAGGCACGTGAAACCCGGCTGGGTCTTGATCATCCTAACACTTTGACGTCAATGAACAATTTGGCGAATGTGCTTTGCAAAAAAAGGGAATTTAATGAAGCCGAGAATCTATATAGAAGAGCACTAAAGGCACGTGAAACCCGGCTGGGTCTTGATCATCCTGATACTTTGACGTCAATGAACAATTTGGCGAATGTGCTTCACCACAAAGGGGAGTTTGATGAAGTAGAGACTCTATATAGAAGAGCACTAAAGGCACGTGAAACCCGGCTGGGTCTTGATCATCCTGATACTTTGACGTCAATGAACAATTTGGCGAATGTGCTTTGCAAAAAAGGGAAATTTAATGAAGCCGAGAATCTATATAGAAGAGCACTAACGGCACGTAAAACCCGGCTGGGTCTTGGTCATCCTGATACGTTGACGTCAATGAACAATTTGGCGAACGTGCTTAGCAAAAAAGGGGAATTTAACGAAGCAGAGATTCCACATAGAAGAGCACTAAAGGCACGTGAAACCCATCTCGGTCTTAATCATCCTGATACTCTGTTGTCAAAGAACAGTTTGGCGAATGTGCTTGACAGTAAAGGGAAATCTGATGAAGCCAAAACGTTACGTGGCAGAGTACAAGGAGCATGTCATAAGGATACAGGTACTTTTTATCATTGTTTTTTGATTAAAGGTAGCCTAGGATTAACATCACCGGCTAATGGCTACGTTGTACCAAGATGCATTGTTAAGCTCTATAGGCAAGTTGACTGATCCTGTGTCAGTCTGTTGTTGCATAAAAATGAGAACCATGAGTAGTATAGCCGGAGTTAAAATCATACCAGCAAAAAGTGGGCCAGGAGAAAATCCCCGGGGAGCCTCCCACCACCCCCCCAAAACGGACCATGGACAACTTTTTGCCCCCAAGTAGTTTTTCCAGTGACCGCCGCCGCGCGCCGTCACGGGTTTGGGTAGAAATGTTTTTGAGGAAAAAAGTTGTCTACGCCACGGCGTCTCCCAGAAATCCGGAGCAACCCAAAAGCGCGCCGGCGCCCGTCGTGGGGTGGGCCCCACTAGCGCACTAGCTATTAGACAAATAGCTACCTATGGTATGTCCGTTCGACATGAAGTCAGGCAACATGGAACTTACTGCCGAAGCACTACAGGCTAACATCCCCTTGACCAAAAGCCACTTAGAGCTCTTGGATGACCTCGAAGGTGAGATCACCGTTAAGATAGAGTTCGTCCGAGGCCAGGCCCCCAAAGTCTGGGTAGTCGAAGACGGTTGCGCCCCTCCGGAAGAGGGTAAGAGCCAACGGGTTTCAGCGAGCTACACCGTCTTTGGCCATCAATTCCTCGTATTTAGCTCCCGCGCGCCTCTGCACAAAGTCTTCGGACGCGGTTGGAGACCGCCATTGGACGACCTAGCGACACGAAAGCAGAGGATATATGCGAGCTGGTCTCGCTACGTAGAGCCCTAGCCGATTCCAAAAAGGAGCTCGCAGAGGCGTACCAGATGGTTGCGGATAGTGTGAAAGCCTACGACGAATTGGCGTCTCGCACCAAGGCCCGCCTAGCAAAGACCCTGCAGTAGCCCAGACAGAGAATGATAGCCGAAACAAAAAAAACTCTAGGGACCACTTACACCCTTTCCCTTCCTCCTCCCTTTCGTCCCTAGAGAGGTTTTTTTTTTTTTGTTTGCCGGGCCCGGCTTTTGTCCTAATTGCTTGAGGTACAACCGGCACTCCTAGGAACTCTATTCAAGTACCCGTAAGCTCTACCCAAGCGCCCGACCCAGGATTGACGTTACTTCTTACTTCTGCCACATCGACAGACGCGCTACGACTGGTGTGGAGCGGGGAGCTTTTTACCCCACACCAGCCGGTCTACCACATGTGGTCCGCCAGACTCGAACTCTAGGCTTGAGAGGCTCCCTTTTCTCTCAAGCCCAGCGCCGAACCGTTGGACCACATGTGTTAGACGATGACGTAGGAATCGAAAACACTTTTATGTCTGTAGCGTATGCTAATTAGCAGCTGATGTAATCGCCTGTGACCCGTGTCTGGCGTGACGCTAATTAGCATACGACTCAGACACGCTGTTTTGCAACGTGTAGATAGAACCCTCTCGAAAGAGACTTCGATTTTTACTCCACGAGGCTTCCCAGTTTGCTTCGAAGTCGGCACGAATTTGTTCGGGTTTGTTTTCGCCCTCTTGCTGGGTCTTCCGACGAATGTCGACTTTCATGGCTTCGAATTTGTCGGCCTCGTGGAGGATTAAAGTGAACTCCTCGTCGGAGACCGAGCCGTCGCGCATGGCTTTCGAAACCAGGTCACTGACCGAGTTGATCTTAGCCTTTGCCAGGATAGCCGTCTGCTCGTGCTTCGAGACCTTCAAGCCTAATTTCTTAGCGCCAACGGCTGTCGAGGCGGATACGATGCCGAGCAGACCCCCGACGGCGCCAAGTGCAACACCGACCGGAACGCCGAGGCCTGTGAATGGGCTCGCCAGTCCGAAAGCCGATAAAACCACATATGGGCTCCCTGCGACCACACTGATCCCGTGAACGATGCCGCGGGCCCTGGCGTATTTCTTACGAACCCCTTCATAATGTTTCGCTTGCTTCTCCAGCGCAGCTAACACATCGCAGACTTTTTGCGGTCGAAACCCCTCGGGATTCGTTTGTATGGCCTCTCGTGCTGCTTCTGCCAACGAAGGATAAATGGAATCGCTTGCCATACCCAAACGAGACCTGACTTTAATACGGTGCTCATGCATTCACACCTCAAGCTTCAGTACGAAACGTAAAGGTCGATTGCGGAAGTGTATGATGGCGCCTTTTTCGTCACGAACCGTGAGGCGAAGGCTGCTCCGCATTGCCCCCCATAGGCTCGGATCTCAAAGCTAGGTAACACGCTGCTGGGCTTTCCCTCGAGAAGTGCAAAGCTGGAATCAATGATATCGCAGTGGACATACACTGTGTGGATATCATTGAGCACAAGTTCATGGAGACCCACTTTGAGTGATACGCCCCTCCCCTCTTCGTTACCTTAGGTAGGTTATTCCCCCCCCCTCCGTGAACCACCAGAAAGTCGCTGTCTCGATCAAGTTCCGCCAGCTGTTTTCGAGAGTAACCTCGGCTAGTAAAGCATTCTGAATGGGAAGAGGTCGATCGAAGTAGACCGTATGGTCGGATGAGGGGCATGTAATGTTGAGCACAACCATATCGCCATATTTAATCCAAGTTCGATACGTTCAATAGATATGGCAGACGAGGCTGCGAGACGAGTTTCGATACCTATTTCCGGAGGCCACACTCAGATGGTTCGAACCCACCGGCGCGGGGAACGTCAATTTCGATGACCTTGGGATGTCCCACCGAGTAGTATAGAAAGTGCCGGTTCTGGCACACTTTTGTACAAAAAATGGACAGCAAAATGATACCACCATCTAGTGGGCCAGGCGACATCACCCGGGGTGGCGTCGGTTATGGTCACCCTTGTATAGACTATTTATGTAAGAATGGTAGTGCCATTTATTATGGCTATGGCTAGAACTGGCGCCACCCCAAGAGGTGATACCTGTCCCCAGGTGATGCTATAATTCCGCCGTCCACTTCCGCACAAGAGCAACCAGAACCGAGGACTTGGAAGCTAGAGGTTATAAAAAAGATTTGGTTTGAAAGGGCTCTCTGTGAACTGCTGTGTTTTGTACCAGTAGAATCTAAATATGGTTATAGTTGTCTAGGAGTGGATATCTACGACCTGATTATCTGCAATACCTTCACAATGATGTATATTTACTGCGACGTGGTGGATTCTAGCTTCTCACTTCTCGAGGGAAAGCCATCGAAAGTCCTGGCTAGCTTAGGAAGTTGTGGTGAGAGGCTTAAACAAACGATTTACTCTCCACTAAATCCTATACCCGTTCGAGCCCTAGGAACAATGCGGAATTACATTCGCCTCACAGTTCGCAATGAGAAAGGTAATATCATAAACTTCCGCGATCGACCTCCACGTTTCGTATTGAAGCTTGAGGAAGTTAATATATAGCAAAGCTATAGGCATAATGGCAAGCGATTTGAATTTATATACGCCACTTGCTAAAGCCGCCGCCGCGGTCGACTCAACTGTCCCAGAGATGGAGCCACAGGTGGCAAATTTTCGATTGCAGAAAGTCTGCGATGTGATTGCTGGCCTCGAAAAGTAAGTGAAACACTACGATGGTGTCAGAAAGAAATACTCTCGTGTTCAAAGTATCACTCACGGGGTTGCTGTGGCCACAGGAAGCCTCTCTGTGGTTTTGTCGGCTTCCGGCCTAGCGAGTTCGTTTACAGGTCTTGGTCTTCCAATTGGCGTTTCACTTGGCGCTATTGGAGGCTTATTCGGACTGATTTGTTGGAGCTCCGAGCCCACAAGTTCGCTCGCATGTGCTTCTGCTTGCAACATCGCTTTTCCACCATATTAGAAATCCCTGCAACCACGTTATCGATGAAATTACAGACAACGATATCCTAGAATTGCTTGGCGAGGACGTCGTAGGACCCCCTGCGCCTGACCCACCGGCAGCAGACAGCGACCATCGAGAGGACCTTGCCATCCTGGCGGCGACAGGAACCACAAAGAAGTTCCTTGGGAAAAACCTCTCGCTGGGCGACATCGAACGGCTGTCTGAAAAGGACGTGGAGCGATACCATCGTAGGTACCAAGCCGTGGTCTTGGAGCAGGTAACAGGCTGCCTAGTCGACAGCGCCTTGCGCCTAGCGACCCAAGCAGTTGCGTATCTGGTTCCAATAGACGACCAAGAAGCACTCCAGCGCGATCTACGAGCAGACCAACTAGTCCGCAATGGTTGTCTGGCTGGTTATCCCTTAAAGGAGGTCGCTTTGTAGCCCTAGCTAGCGCCTTGTTCCACGTAGCGAACCACGTGGCTGCACCTCGTTTAGAGCCAGGCGCTCCTACTATTGAAGCTATGTCGCCTCCAGATATGCAGCAAGATGATGGAGCGAGAGGAACAAGTGGACCGCATAACAGCGGATTCCCCGAAGACCCTACCCAAGGGTAAGGACCCCAAGCGGGTCGCAGCCGGCAGGGCGCTCGCCGCAAGCAACAGGCGCGCCAGGGAAACCCTTGCTCGCGAAGAGGCCCGCGAAGAGCCCGAGCCCGAGGAAGAGACCTCGGAAGACAGTTGGGTGCGACAGATCCCCTTCAATACCGTACTTGCCGGCATTGACGTCGGGGCGGCGCTGGTAGGGCTGTACCTCCTGGTGCAACGAAAGCCGCAGACAGTACAAGCCGCGCGCCCCCCGGCACCGCCCTTGGCAACAGTAGGAAACGCCGTTTGCTCCATGGAGTAGGACATCTATTTGAAGCTAGCTCCCCCAAAGTACATACGCAGCCACCATGGTAGAAGAACAACTCGCGAAATCCTTGCTCGACGCCGCAACCTTGTCGGGGATCGCAATGGGTATTGGCCATGCGATCAATCAGCTACATAAGCCCTCCCCAAACGACGAACCCTACTCCGACATCATCTACTTCGCGAAGTGGAGTGCCGTTTGTATTGAGGCCCTTGCAACCCAACGATATCTCGAGTCCAAAAAGCCTATGGTGTGGAGGCCGAGCCTCCTGCGGCAAGCGATTATGCGTCCCGCAGAGGCCGAGGCCCTCGCAGCACAGCAGCGTCTCTCGCCCAAGAGCCGCAAGCGCCATTGCCTCTTTCGGAGGCGGCCCCTATGGAGTAACGCCCTTTTGAAGCTCGCCCCCAAAGTGCATACGTACGTGCCATGGGAGAGACGCAACTTGTCAAACAGTTGATGAACGCCGCAGCCTTAGTAGGTCTTTCGGAAGGTATCGGTTGGATCGGGAGAAACGTTTTCAGAGAGCCTATGACAGGCGACCCATCATCGAGCATTCTGAATTACGCGAAGTTGACTGCCGTACTAACTGGAGCCATTGCAGGGAAACAGTATCTCGAGGATAAGAAGCTCCTATCGCAAAGTCCGTAAGGAGATGGCAACCATTGCTTTGATGATCGGCGGGGCGATCCTGAACGCCACTGCATTCGTTGGAGGCTCCTATCTCGCTAAGGCCGTTTCTGGAAAGGGGTCCGATGCACTTGCTGCAGAGCGCAAAAGACACGATAAGGCCCTCGAGAAGTATCACGCCGACTGGGCAGCCTTCCAAGAGCACCGGGAAAAACTCGCTGACTGGGTCCAGGACCAGGAACGCCTACGACGCCACGCCGAGGAAGACCTCGCCGACACAGACCGAGCTCTTGCCCTGTACAACCAGGTGCATGTTGGGTTGGACCGCCTCTCTATGAAGGAGCCCCAGTTCTCTGAGTATTATCGACACTCGAGTGCCGCAAAAACAGGGGAACGCGTTTATGTTGGCGGGGGAATGCTTGCGCTGGGCTACGCCGCCAGCCGGTGGCTGTAGTCCAAAACAAAAACAATAAAAAAAGCTGCTTTCCTAGGTCGCATAGCCTACACATCACGTGACCAGCGCTTTTTCTGGTAGTCGAAACCCCTGTAGCCAAGGGCGTAGGCGTAACTGTGCAGAAATGGAATTTTTGTTTTTTTACGTTTTAAAGTCTCGGCTGGTATGATGGAGGCTAAACTATCCAGAGCTTACTACAGCCCTTCAGGGTATTGCCGTGGGGCGGGTGCCCTTCCCAAACTCGCGGAAGCAGCAAAGGTGCCCTGGAACAGCAACAGGGAGGAGAAGGTGCGGGAGTGGCTCGCCCGGCAGGCTATTTGGCAGATCTACCAACCGGCCCCTCGCGTCGTCCCAAGACCACATTGGACCGTGTCAAAGCCCAATGAGGTGCACCAGGCCGACCTGCTCTTCCTCCCACAAGATCGGGTGGGGCGAAAGACATACAAGTACGCTCTCTCTGTGGTTGATGTGGCTTCTCGATACAAGGAAGCAGAACCCTTGACCTCGAAAGATAGTGGAGAGGTCGCTGCGGCCTTCGAGCAAATTTACAAACGAGGTCCGTTGGAGTGGCCGAAGCTGTTGCAGGTCGACCCCGGGAGGGAGTTTATGGGCCGCCTATCCAGGACCTTAGAGCGGTACGGCACCGAAGTTCGACGAGGCGAGGAGGGTAGCCACAGGGCGCAGAGCAGCGTAGAGCGGGCGAACCGAACGCTGGCCGAGCGGCTCTTCCCACACCAGTACGCGCAGGAGATGGTCACAGGGGCGAGGCAATGAGAGGCCCACTGAGTGGGTTCGGCGGCTGCCCGCGGTCCTGCAGGCAATGAACAGCGAACCCAGTCGGGGTTCCCAATACTGGCTGGCGGTCGAGAACAACTTTGAAGTCCACGTAGATCCAACGCACGAGAAGAGCATCACTCGCCCGTCGGTGACGTGGCGTATGCGGTAGGTGTAGTCGTACCGTATGTAGAAACTCGTTTCTACGTAGGCATGGAGCTTCTCCATGATCCTATTCGTGAGGTCGCCTCCTGCACCTCGAAAGAACCGCCACCGAATCATGCGCCTCCCCTTCTCTACCCCCTCGAGCTCCCCATCGAGCTCGTCGAGGATCGTGGTCGCCTCTCGCGCAAGACTTCACGCCAGGGGCTCGCTGCGGGGTCCACGCAGAGTGCGCCGTCCTATGCGCCGTAAGTGCGGCGTGCGGGTCCAGGGTTCCTTCTGGGCCTTTTGTGCGACGGCATTGGCCCTCAGGCTTGTCGTGACCTCTTCTCCCAGCTGCGCAGCTTCTCGCTGTCGTTGGGAGCGTTTGTGGGGGTTCTCTGGGTCCCTTTGGAGTGCGGGCATTCTTCCCGTCTCGATTTCCATACTCGGGTGCACGCACCTGGGCTATCCACTCAATGATTTGCGTTTTGCTAGCCTTCGACGTCCCTTTGAGACCGTATTGCTTCGCCTGGCGGCGCAGTTCTGGTACGGTAGGCATGTTCGGAGTTTCGTACTTTTTAACGTCGTCACTCTCTAAATGGCATTTTGCTTGTGAGTTCTTGGAGTACGTTAGGGAATACCCTGCGGGCCTTCTTTCCCACCTGTTTGAGCCTCTGGAGTGCTTTCGCGGAACCGCATGCTACGCACAAGTTGGTCTGCGATTTTTTCCCTCCGCCACAAGATTGGAAAGGAGTCTGTGTTCCATAGCCGTGTCTCTGCCTATACCTATGGAACTTACAGTACTCGTAGATGCAGCTTTTGCTGCACACTTGGGTTGAGCCGCCGCGGCGTAGACAACTTTTTTCCCCAAAAACATTTCTACCTAAACCCGCCGCGGCGTAGACAACTCTTTGCCCTAAAAACATTTCTACCTAAACCCGCCGCGGCGTAGACAACTTTTTTGTCCCAAAAACATTTCTACCCAAACCGGTCACTGGAAAAACTACTTGGGGGTAAAAAGTTGTCCATGGTCCGTTTTTAGGGGTGATGGGAGGCTCCCCGGGGATTTTCACCTAGCACACTTTTTGCTGGTATCATTTGAACTCCGGCTATACTACCCCATGCGCGATGCCAACCTGGCGTAAAGTATTCATTGTGAATCCGTCGGTGAAAAAGGGGCCGTTAATCGCCGAAAAGTATAGTACAACAAAAAATAAGAGATCGTAGAAAAGTATTTCAAGATCTGGAGCTCGATTATTCTGGAAAAAGAATTGTTTTTGTTGGATTTAATCGGCGGCTAGCCAGGGTGGATTCATTCATTTGAAGGTGGTATCATTTGATATGCTAGTTTGTTAAAGGGGAATTCAACCTAAAATCAAGCCAATGTCTATACTAAGATGTATTTGAAATAATTAAATAAATAATGTTATGTTATTTCTCTGTGTTGCGCGTGTATAAAGAGAAAATTAGTTTTCAATTTAGAAAAATAACCAATTCTCCGCTGATAAATCATTTAGTTCAGTTCCCCTTTAACGACGTATTCATTGCTACGCGATGGCGCAAGACCAAAGTCGCGATATGAAGTCAATCAATACAGTGGGAGGGGTAATTAACTGTGACGGCGGGACGTGAAAACGTTTTCTCTCGTGAAATCCTGGGCAATCCCTTTATGTAGGACGACACGAATTTTTACCAAAAATACAATAGAATACAACACAATACAATTCAATACAACAATAGAACGCAACACAATACAATACAATAGAATACAATTTGGTAGCAATTCGTGTCGTCCTACATGAAGGGATGGACAAATCCTGTTTTTATTGTTTTTTTTATTATTTGCCTGTTATTGCTTTTCTTAAGGCTCAGGTTTCCTAAAAAAAGTAGGATAAACACACAGTTCCGTTCAGGCCGAACGAAAAACAGAGATTAACTTTCTAACGTAAAACCTCGAGGTTTCACGTTGTGTAGTTTCTCAGACAACGGCTAAAATGTGTCGCGAGTGCATTTTCACATGCAGTTATTGTATTTTGTAATTAAATCTGTTGTCTTAATGTGCCGTCGCCCTAGACGTTTGGGGCTAGCCCCTCCCACTTGTATGATTGACGTTTGGGACTAGCCCGTCCCACTTTGTATGATTGACGGACGTCTATTGCCAATTTCAGCAATGAAACGGTTGTAAGTTGCCCAAAAATGTCATATAAGCAACGAAAACAATAAATCAATCTACAATTTATTTTGCTAAAGTCCCCCATCAGAAAGATTTTGTTGAAGATTCTGAAGTTCAAGCTGATAGCCTATAAGCACTTGGTTAATATATTTTATTATTTCCAGCTTTGTCTGCCTTGCTAGTACCGTATTTATCCTGCATTGCAGCATTCGTATAATTATTCCGTAAAATCAATAAAAAATGGTCAAATGTCAAGGTGAAAATATTTTCCTTCTTGTGAACAGACGGAGGTTTTGTTAATTGTATCAATAGCTGTTATTACGGCTGAGCCAAATACCATGAAACGGTCAGCGGTTTCACCCATCTTATCGGGGCATCGACTCGTTTGAGGCTGTTTCAGCTTTAAGCTTGTTTGAGTGAAATTTTCCATGAAATATCCTCGTTTTACTCTGCTTTATCATTCCTGTCTCTTCATTCGATGCACTAGTAGCGATTGTAAGACGCTGAATGGCCTAAGGATGGACTAACCGATTTCATAAGGCTGAATGCGAAGAGGAGTTATCGTGTGAGTTGTTGACTTTACGGACCCAAGAAGCTTCTGAAGACAAGGCTTGTAAAAAAATTCCGTCAAATCACCCCAGTGGCCAAGGACAAACACCGCTTAACATTTATTCTTGCTTATCTTGCATCATCTTCTTGGTGATCTCCGTTCAACGTGACTCCATCTCTGTACCATTTTGAAAAGGTTGATCCGAAAGCCTCGTTTTCATGAGGACTGATGGGTGAAACCGCTGACCATTTGGCTCAGCCGTAATAACAGCTATTACCGTGTCCTTGTGTTCTAGTTGAAATTTCTGAAATTTCTGCTCGCGGTCCTGAGGCTTACGAGGCCTACCAGTGAGCTCTGAAAGATGACTGATGGCAAAACCAAAAATAGACGCATGTTAATAATGTTGGTGGGACAAGCGAGAGCCGGGCAAGACAAGCGTCCTCAAATCCCTTAGAGGCAAATACTTGATATTCACGTAGTGTTGTAAACATCCTGCCTACGATTTCAGCTATAAAAACACAAAACACTGAAATATATTAGGAATCAGTAATATTTCGAATTAAAAAAACCCGGCGTTTTAATTGACTCGGATTTTGCGAAGCAAATCTGTGAGTATTTGGTGTGTATGAGAAAATCACAAGAATCACTCAGAGTCGCGAGCATTGGCGCGGGTCAGGCTGGGAGAGCTCATTTACAAACTATACTCTGATTGGTCAAAATAAATTCCTGATCAAAAAGAATAGCGTCTGGAATAAGTTGCCTAAAAAATGCGTCCACTTTGAATAATCACCGCATTCTCGTTCCCAGTGCCTCCTCAACTTAACTTAAGGAGGCACTGGGAACAATAATGATGAGCACCCATGATCGTCACTGCGGTCAAACGACTGAGCATGCTGAACTGTCACGTATGCTGATTGGCTCTTCGATTATGACGCAAGGGTTGTTCTTACTAACAATGCTTTTTATTGGCCAAACGGACTGTCCTGAGAGTTGAACATTTATATAGATGCGATTGCTCAAATTTG
This sequence comes from Actinernus sp. WN-2022, assembly GCA_030867875.1. Taxonomy (NCBI): domain Eukaryota; kingdom Metazoa; phylum Cnidaria; class Anthozoa; order Actiniaria; family Actinernidae; genus Actinernus; species Actinernus sp. WN-2022. Next base: position 16,785,383 of record JAOWCC010001679.1, on the reverse strand, counting down.
ATCAATAAAACGATTTTAAATAACCTTAAAACACGTTGTGTAGCCAGGTAGAGCAATAGATGAAGTGTATTACTGGGAAGTTTTCTGGGAAGTTTTCTGGGAAGTTTCATCAGTGGGAAAGCCAGGAGAAGCCGTTAAACCTGAACATATGCTATCGATCGCTTCATTTCAGCGCTAACGGAAAATGAACGGCTTTTTAGGATTCTCTTCTAGCTTAGATACATCCTGGTAGCATTGTGACACCCTTCCACTGTTTCTTTATCCAAGTAAACTCCATTTGGAGCCATTTAGTAGATTTGTTTCCACTACGTCGTACGCCACGTGGAAATACCGTTAATCGCATCTCGCTCACTCCGGATTGGGATACCCATGGTTTGTAGGCACGTGTTAAACATTTCCATATTTAGCTTGGCCGCCATATTGGATGCCCACATCACGTGATTAAAATCTCCAGGATTTCTGGAGATTTTTGGTCACGTGATTCAGCCTTTACCAGGGTCTTCTGAAATTGTAAAAAGAAAGCACTTTGTTTCCTGCAACAGTTTTGACCAGATGACAACATTACAACCCAGTGCATTTGCCGGCTCTTGCTCTTCACTTTTATCGATTGACATGTTCTATTCTCAGCAGGTTATTTCATCCAATAAGAAACCAGCTCATAGTTCAGATCGTCAATGTTAAGCTGTCACAATTGAACCAATCAGCGACGAAAAATGTTGTAAACAAGTCAAGTACATTAAAATGGGATTTTCGCTGTCGTCAGTTTGCTTTTAGATTATTACGCGGGTTCTTAGGATGACAGCTTAATTTCCTTCGTCTACATTGAAGTATATTATAAAACAAATGAAAGATGGTTCTCCTTGTTATAAAACAAAATAATGCACTTTCGAGGTCTTGAAAAGCTGCTAAATCTTCTGACACTTAAAGCAACCTGTAGGTTGTTTGTCTTGTGCGGCATGTTGCTTAAGTTTGGAAGGTGCTAGCAATTCCTTTAAATTATTGGTTCTCCTAAATGCAGGTATAATTGTTCTAGGTGGAAAAATGCGTTGAAGCGCGGGTGAAGTACTAAGAAGATGTATGTATATATATACAACAATAGATGCTTAACTGAGTACACATACTTATACAGTATACACCTATTCCAGAACAGGTTGTCCCGGTCATATGGCAAGTATAACATTCCCAGACCGAAATGGATTCTGGTTATAACTGTTCAACTGTGCAAAACGTATAAACTACAGTGTAATTCGGTAAATCGATTCACAGGAGACCATTAATATTTGGCCCCAGCCTAGTCCCTAGGCCTTCTGGCTGGTATTTTGTCTGAGTGGGTTAATAGGATCCCTGTGGTTTCTAATGGCTTGTGACGTCACCAACTGTTAACCAGAAGGCCAGCTGGGCCCAACAATTCGCAAAAATGGGCCCAAGATGGGATGACAAGGATGAAGTTGTTCAAAGACTTGCATGCATCAGGTGATAGGAAGATCACATTGAGTTTTCTTATTCTAAAATGTTTGACGTTTGTGTAATTCCAAATAGTAAATCCTGGCAAAATGTAGTCGGACTATTAAAATTAAAATTATCGAATATCGTGTATTTTTAAAAGTAATTTAATAAACTCACTCGTGAAGTATACTTTATTCACCTTTATTCAACAATATACCTGGCACTTCGCTTCCAAGCTGTTCATCTTAGGGACTGGTCATAAAGTACAGGAGGGGGTGGGCCGAAAAAAAGGGGGGGGGGGGGGGGGGGGTGGGGGGCCCATCATTTTTATGCATGGCAAAAGGGGTGGGCCAAGAAAAACCGTGCAATACATTGGGGGTGGGCTATGAATAATTATGCTTCAACTTTATTAAACTGACAAATACCTCTCATGCATAATTTTTAAATTATGTAGTGTTAAACTGAAAAACTTCAATTGGCAGTAATGTAGCGAAAACCACTCCTGTACTACACCTTCTGGCTCTAGTCATAGCTAGCTGTTTTGATAAAATCATGTCAACAGGGTACAGTTATATTGAAAAACAAAACACAAAAGCACCAAAATGTTAATTATTAATAGTAGCCTATAAACAGTTAGTCTGTATCATCAGTTAACTCATCATCAGTATCTGTGCCACTGTCCATTGCCAAATTGGGGTTTAAGGTATCACAGACTTGTATTGCTTCTTTCGTGAACATCTTTTTCTCAAATAAGAACTTTAACCATTTAACATCCCTTTCCCCCAGTTTTGATATGGCGTCTTTATTTAAGAGCTGAGGGTCGGCTCTTTTATCTCCATAAGTACATGAGTTTGCAACTGCTAAGGAAAAAACATTTTTTCTCCTCACGCTCTGTTTGGCGCTTTTTTGATTTGGTTCTATTTTCTTTTTGCCTTCTCTTTTTGGATGCAGATCCTCCTTTGGCTATGGGGCATATCCTCTTGTGTTTATCTTCAAGGGTTTGCATTCTTGTTAAACTATCCTGTATTTTTGTTTTGAGGCTTGTGAGAACTCCAAAGCATTTCTCATTAGATGTATGGGCACATTCTATCTTGGCCAGATTTATTAAGTTTACCAGCTTTTGTAAATGCTATAGTATCATCCTGTTCAAGTGAATTTCTCAATTTGTCAGCTTTCTCCATAAACTTTTGCAGTTGTAAGATTCTATATTTTATACTCTTCAGGTCTGTTGGCTTCATATCATTATTTTGTGGCAATTGTTCTGTCCAAAGAGTGAAGCGTTCTTGCATATCCTTTGCGCACACGTTCATGGCTGTCTTTACTACTTTGAAGATACGACAATGTATGAAGATGTCATGGCAGTAACACAAAAGCCTGGTTGCAAGTTCCGCGAATATGAAATGATGCATTTGTCATGGCTTAAACGTGAATTGTCTGAAGCTATGTTAAGATGGGATGAAGACAAAATCGATGTCAAAGCTGAAGATGTAGCTTATGGAAACGAGGTGAAGGATGCAGTGGTTCTATTAATTGACAACTTGGAGCAAGAATTCACTGACACTACAGCCACTGGAGAAACGTTATGGGAAGCAAAGGTGGACCAGGTCCTAGATTGCATCAAAGAGCTGAAATTACCACCCGTCCAGACTGACATCCTTAAGGCTACTGATGCAGGTCCTGGTGTGGGAAGCAGCAATGTAGAGGTGAGATACAGGGATGTCGTGATGGCCATAAGTCTCAATTCTGATCGTGTGAATAGAATACAAGAGCAAGAGATGACAGTGGCCAGAATGAGGCCGATATAGGTCTAATGCGTGTATTGGTGAAGCACTGGTTGATGGTGCCATGCAATGGAAGTTCCATGACGCACTTGATGGACTGACACAAGATGAAATTGAAACACTCTCCCTTGATGAAATCAAGAAACGCGTGGAAAGTTGCCAAAAATGTGACTGAAAGAATCAATCACGAGCCAGGCCCAGCTGGAGATTACATGCAATCATTTGTGACACCACACCAGGATGCACAGTCGGTTTTTCTTCAACACAGTGCAACTACGCCAGTTTGTTTCAGCACCAGATTCAAAGCAGAAAGATATCCCGGGATCTGCATATTTAAGAAAGTAAATACGTTTATGAAAGAACATGCACAGGTGGGAGAGCTGTACTTGGAATATCTCAAATGTGACTGTCGGAAGACAAACGAAACACTCTGTGAGTTTTGTACCAAATTTCCCCGTTCAGCTCCAGGCTTGGAAAGGGTTCCAAGGCCAATGCCATATCGGGACGCTCTACCAGAATTGTGCTACTTGCCCTATGACAAGACCCCTACAGTTACCTCAAGTAGTTCCCAAAGAGATGTAGATGACTATCAGCCAAGAGCATGCTAAAAAGAGATTTGAAGATGGGACACTTGCGTTGGATAACACAGAGTCCATTGAAACGTTTTCAAAGACATTTGCTGTGGAAGAAAGTCTTATGAGAAAGTACCTGGAACATCTTGAAAACCTACGAATGAAAAAGACAAAGCGTGCCGAGGAAAGAAGGCGGAAAAAGCAAGAGGATGTCAACAAGACCTACGATGACTTTAACTGGGTGGAAATGTTCCACAACGGAACGCTTACAAAACTGACTGTTCCTATTCTAAATTTGTTCCTTGATAGGCATCATCTTGTCCATCACAAAGCGAAGAAAGCAGAGAAAGTAAAGGCGATCAGTGCATGGTTAGGAAATTCAGAATACCACAAAATACAACAGAGACAAATTCATGAAGAAGATGACAAGGGTACAGATGATGATGGTTATTCTGCTGAATCAGTGAACAGTGATGGCTCTGATGATGAGGACGACATAGTTTTACTAGAAATTGGCGAGTCCAGTGACGATGCTTTGATATTTGCTCAAGCCGTCTTCACGGGCAAATGTATACCGAATCCGTGGCCATCATGTTGGATCAAATTCTGCTAGGCCTTCTGGTAACAGCGAGCAGTGACGTCACAAGCCATTAGAAACCACAGGGATCCCATTAACCCACTCAGACAAAATACCAGCCAGAAGGCCAAGGGACTAGGCTGAATTGGCCCCAAAAACAAATGAATTTTCCAGTCTTTCAGCTACAACCACAATCCATTTCGATCTAGGAATGTCGCTTGTCGTTTCATGGGACAACCACCTCCGGGTTAGCTCAGTCTCTCGATCGGGAGGCCGGTCAGACCAATACCCAGGGTGTTAAAATAAATGAGTAGAAGGTGCTACCTTTACATAATCCAACAATAAACGGTTAGACCTTCACAACTTTACGGACAAGGACGTAAAATCGTAGGGCCAAGTCAACAGAGGGCCATGTGGAAGGTTACTGGTAAACGTGTTACCCCCAAAGTGACTTTACTTTGCTTAGCAACCTTTTTGAAATAAGTGTATATGGATGCAAGTGAAGTAGGCTGTAGTAACGTATAATGGTTTGTGTATGGTTCAAGTGAAGTAGGTTGTAATAACGTACAATGTACCTGCTTCCTTTAAACACCACTAGGAAATACATGTTTGCTCTTACAACACTTTTTCAGTTTGTTAATTATTTGTTCACAAATACAATATCTTTTTTTTTCTAGAAGCCCAAATATTTTCTACTTTCCTGAAACAGTACTACACAAGTGGAGAGAGCTCAGTGATTCAACCATTTCCATGGATGGACAATTATACCTTGTTGGAACATGAGACAATGTTTACAAGGTTGAGAAAAATCAAAAGGGAGAAAGAAAGATTCATAGAAACAGATGAGGAGGTCACCATGCATGAGGTTTTCAGAGCTCACAGAGACTCAAAAAAGTGGACACATCGAACTGTCCTTATTGAGGGACAGCCAGGAATTGGCAAGACAACTCTCTGTCATAAGCTGGCGTATGATTGGGGTAAGGGGAACATTCCATCATCAAGTTCTTTCCCTGAGGTTGAACTTGTTCTGCTTTTAAAATGCAGAGGCATTGAAGAGGGTGGGATATGGCAGGCAATCGAAGATCAACTGCTTCCCGAGGAGCTTACTGGTGAGGATAAAAAGAGAGAATTGTTCGAATACATCAAGGAGAACCAGGAGAAGGTGATGTTGATAATAGATGGCTATGATGAGCTGCCAGCAGAGCAAAGTGTACAGGAAAGTTTGATGAAAGTTATAAGTGGAAGGGCGCTACCACGTTGTTTTATTATTGTAACAACACAACACGAGGGAGGCATGAAAATACACAAGCATTTTGACGAATTGTTAGATATCAAGGGGCTTAAATGGAATCACACCTGTGAATTCATAAATAATTATTTCCACACCTCTCCGTCTTTAGCAGAAAGTCTCATACATTCAATTAGTGGTAATTATTTCCTTAAGAATTTTGTTTATAGTCCACTTCAGACAGCTCTTCTTTGTGTAATTTATGAAGAGAGCAAGGATCGCTTTCTGCAGCAAGGAAATCCTATGAACCTTGGTGAACTGTACAAGAACCTTGTTTTTTGTGTTACCAAACGGACCCTCACAAAGGAACATAAAGATATTGTGGATGATGACACTTTGATGGAAGACTATCATGCAATTTACTCGATGCTGGGGAAATTAGCCTTCGATAGTCTACAGAGCAGTGAGGCTTATTTCAAAGTAAGCCAACTTCTACCAAATGAGGAAGAATTACTGTGTAAGTTAGGTTTTATCTTTAAAGAGAAGTCGGCAAGGAAGCTCAGGCAAGAAGGGGTATTTGTGTTTACTCACAAGACGATTCAAGAATACTTTGCTGCACTTTATGTCACTGACTGCTTAACTAATGGAGACCCCCATACCTTTTGTTCCACTCAAAATATTGACATCATTTACATGCTTGGCAAAAAGTTCTCCATCGCTGGTCTTGAAGAAAGAGGTAAGTAAAATTTTGCTTTAGAGTTTTATTAGTGAAGAGAAGAGAAAATTTATATTGACAGACACTGAGTGTACATTTGTAGATTTCCATAGTAATTGCATATCGTTATTGTTGACCTCTAGTATTCATCATTTATTTTGGATTTTTTAGTAACTACATGTAAGTAAACAAAGGAATAGAGTACAACCACAAAACCATGCAGCATCTCAAACACTAAATTGCAGTTAAATTAAGGGCTCTTACTCTAACTGATTGGTTAGATGTACACAATGTAATCACATTTCTCTTTGGATGAACGGAAAAGACAAAAGGAGTTCCTTATCCGAAATATTATGTTGGTATCCCTGTGGAACATCCCAGATATGGACAGTAGAGTTGAGTACATAAGGACATGTCAGTTGTAGTTAGGTATTTGTGGTCCTGACTAGCAACAGTTATACACGTTTCTTTTCACCATTGACTTTATTTTATTTTAATTTATGACCATGTTACAGAGTTGTGGTAGTTTTCAGAATTTCACCACCCAGAAGTTTCCACTTTTTACCACATGCACTGTGAAATGTTGTGTTTTTTTTCGTATCCGGCAGAGTACATTAGCACAGTGTGTGATTGCATCACATATTACATGACATAATAGTGTGTAGATTGAAGTGCAGCATGATAAGTACAATAAATAGTGTGTGCGGATATATGTCAGGACCACCTCCTGTATGTAAATGTATGTATCTGTCGTCAGTTAATTGAGAAGAAGGAATAATAATTACCTGTTCTAGATTTGTACCGTTATTACTAGGAAATCGTTTTAAAGAAATGGGTTTTTACATTTTGAGTAAAATAAAAATGGAGACTACTTGATTATACAAAGCGATTAGAAGACCATCAATCAATCAATCAATCAATCAATCAATCAATCAATCAATCAATCAATCAATCAATCAATCAATCAATCAATCAATCAATCAATCAATCAATCAATCAATCAATCAATCAATCAATCACAGACTAGTACTGTCAGTTCATGAGCAGAAATCCTTACTGTCTATCGCCTTATACATTCGTAGTTGACGAGGAGCAAACTCACTGTCAGCCATAGAAACTCTAATTGTTTTAATAGAAACCAACTAGTTCAATCTTAAACTGAAACAAGAAGACTCCTCGGTATTTTGACGAAGTGGCTGCCGTTGTTATGTTTTTTAAAAAACTGTTTTTTTCACTACTCACTATCTATATTTATACTGTCCCTTATTATCACGAAAAAGTTGTAGGGTTAGCAGTAGAAATCTAGGCTTGGTTGGATTAGCCTTAGCGATTTTGACTGTTTCAAAAACTGTAATCGTTTTGAAAGGGGGAAGTCGGGCATTTATTCGCCTATTACTTTTTGTTACCAATTACAGTACCACTGGAGATTCTTACCCGAGGTCAAGGGGCCATTGCTGCCTTCAAATCGGCTATGCAATTTGGAAGCACTAAAAATCGTCGTCTTTTGGTCACGTTGATAGGACAAGCAAGGGCAGGGAAGACCAGTGTACTAAAATCGCTCAAAGGTGAGAGTTTGTACGAGTGTTTATTTACATAGGGCTGAACACAAATCTGACCGTTGTGATGTCGCGAAATTTCCTGAAATTTCCTGCGAAGTTATCTGCACCCCACTCCCACCCGACCCTAGCTATTTCAAAAAGAAGTTTCCAGGTAAACAACACATTGTCAGTAATCTAGGGCTAGAGTTCACAGGTATATGATTAGTTAAGACCTTCACATCTCGGATAAGAAAGTTTACTCGTAGGCCCAATTGTCGGCCTCAATTTTATCATGTGGTACCACCTCTTTAGCGTGCTTCAATATGTTGCAAGTGACAGTATGAAGAAATGTATCCTTCAAGCTAAATACCAGGGGAAGACTGCTCTTCTATCATTTGTGGAAGAACGATTAGTGGCTACCAGTACCACTGGCTTCTTTGACACTCAAAGCTAAAACTGGCAACCGTGTTTGGTAGTGCAAAGAAGAATATATCGGTGCTGAAAGCTGGAGACAATTAATAGTTCAACGTTGTTCTCAGGGCAAACATAAACCTCTTTGCCCTATTGCTAGTCATTGACCAGAGCCGGAAGATGTACATATTCTATGATCCTTTAGCTTGGTTGGATCAGTGGATCATGGACTAAAACAAACAAAGCTGTATTACCTATATGCTGCTGCAGAAGGATGTGGAGGTGTTTTCTGCCTTGTAAGTGTGCCAGTTGTAATAATCGATTCCATGGCAGTGCTTCAGATGCCTTACTAGAATACTAGACAGATTCTGTGAGTTGGCTGAACAGGTATTGCATAGAAGTATGTATCAGGCAGGAATTGCATCCAGAGTTTATTTTGTTGGAGACCAGTTCCCATGCAACAATATCCATAAAGAACACCGTCGAAAGGCAGAGACATTAGGTCAGTTTGTTGTTCACAATACAAGTGTATAGCAATGGTGCCCACGGTAATGGAGCCCACGGTAATGGAGCCCACGGTAATGTTTGTGGCCAATGGTAACAACAAGACAGGGCTACTCGATTTTCTTGCACGTGAATGGGCCACTGATACGTGTACATTATGCTGAGAAGATTGGAGATCGTGTGGTGAACATTGTACATCACTTGGAGAGAGGTTTGAGTAGGAACAGCCATTGTAAAATCTTAGCAGTCATAGTAGCCTGCGTAGCGGTGCAAAAGAGGGGGAGGGGGAGTAAAGGAGGAGGAGAGACGGGAGCGCCTGCAACAGAACCCCCAAAAAGCTGTTTCCACCTCCAATTAAATAATAATCTAATCTGTCAAAACTGTGCAATCATATTGAGTCAAAATTCTGTTCTACATTTCCGGTTTTCAAACCACATAGCAAATGTTTCTGTTTTTTTCACTTTTTTGCCGCGCGAGAATAGGGCGAGCGCAAAAGAATTGGAGAGAGGGGGAGGGGGAGAAAAAAAAGGAAACGCTTGCGGACAGACCCTGGGATTCTGAAAACCGCCTATTTGACCTTTCGCGCCTAAGTTCATTCGATGATGTTAGAGCTGTCAAATGTTGACAATGGAAAGAAAGCGTTAGAACTGCGGAAGAAAAAGTTTACTTCCAAAACAATCTTGCTCCGTGTACTTGTCAAAACGTTTGAAGTGATAACCGTAGAGTTTGGATTTTATAAGTGCGATTTTAAAGTGAAATTTGGCAATTTGCTTCAGCCAGGAAACGGGGATATATAATATTTCCTCAGAGAATTTGTTCAAACAGTCGAATTTGTTGAAACGGTCGAAAGTCAAAATCTGCAGGCCGTAATTACTCGGGCTGCCTGTGGCAGGTACGAGCCGTTATTTTTTTGTTCCGTGCAGCAAAATGTATGCGCATGCGTTAAATTATGCACTAATTGTTGGCGTAGATTTCTCTCCAGTCCAGCCGCCATCTTCTGCGGACGCTATCAGCTTGTTTGAGGTACGTTTCGTAAGTTTTATGCCACATTTCATCACATTTCATTTTACTCTCGGTCATAATACATACCAGCGCAAACACCGTGATCGGTAGGCCAACACTAAAATAATTTTGACCGCGTTTTTGGCTGGTTTACCGATCTCGTACGATCTCTCTGTGTACCGCGTTATACAGGTATACTGAATAGCTGATTTATAGCGAAATATAGCGATTTACTAGCAAATATATATACTGTGGTTGAGCAGTTATGGGTTACTATCCTCTATCGAAGTCTGAAGACATCTGAACTCGTGAACTATGAGAGCAACACTGTCGCTCGCCAGCACAGAATAATTTATGATGACCCAAGCAATATTCAACTCTCAAGGTAGACAAACAAGAAACCTCTCACGGCCGAGGTTTTGGTTCGAGAAATTAAAGGCTTCCAACAATTTCCTTTATAGTTCTTTAATATAATGAGCAGAGTGAAGTTTTGGGAATGAGGGTAAAGCTTTTAATTAGAGATCCAACAGGCATTTCAGTTAATAATCTTTAATCCAACAAATACTAATATGGACTCGTAATAGCTCATCATGTTTAGCAAGAACAGCAGATAAAGTTACACAGAGGCACACAAATTGACATAGCTCCATTACAGGATGGACAGGATACAACTTATAATATGGTACAAATATAAACATACAATTGAGACAATCATGTATTAGTACTTGGAACCTGCAGTATAACAGAACAGCAGACTAAATTGTAAACGTGTGTTACATGAATAAGTAGTGTTTAAATTAAAAGGTCAACTTCTTTAATTTATATACGAGAAAAACAAAAATATTAAATTACATATATCCTAGGGGAGCAGAGAATGAAAGTCACCACGCTACCGGCCACTCCTAAAGACTGCTAAATTCAGCTAATAATTCTTCCCTTTGGTTATTACTACGAGGATTTCAAATGAAAGTGTATTTCATCTTCAATCTCATGTGGCCCGAGTGAAAGCCCAGATGGGCTCTTGTGTTTTTTTGTTCAGTGCAGCAAAATTATCGACTTCCGATCCCGTTAACCAATCAGCTCACACTGTTCAAGTGCACATACTTGAAGACGCCAAATAATGTAATGTCGATGATGGTAATTGTCAAAGGTCAACCGGAAGCTAGAGACTGCGGATATAATTAATTAAATAATTTTACTTTAATGGTACGGATCGGAGGCCTTTGGTGACAGCACAATTCCGAATATTGGTTAAAAAAAAATCCTCTCACGGGCGAGGTTTGGTTCGAGAAAGGCTTCCAACAGTTCCCTTTATAGTTCTGTAATATCATATGAAACGTATCCCATACAAGCGAGAACATTTGCTCTTTCTAGTGTCCAGGCCAGTGCGGACAGCTCATCGCCAGAAATTCGAGACATGGTTATTGCGCAATACATATTGACCCCTGTTCACTGTATGAAATGGGTCGTGAAAATTTACAGAGAAATGTATGGGATCCTAAACATTTTCCTTATTTTTCATGAAATACGGTACATTCGTAAAAATGTGCGATCGAGGCATTATTTCTGCAGATATTATCAATTCAATTCAAAGCAAGTCAAAGCCAAGTAGTAAACTTTGGTGATTCCTTTCTTTGATTTTAGAGGAAGCATAAAAGTTCGATTTATTTACAGTGGACATTAAAGATTTCCAGTAAAAACATGCAGATAAGAGTTTATAAAATGTATCTGCTGCAAATCTAAAACCTTAGTAAAAAATGTGCGGGCGAAGAGTTGAACACATAAACAATACCTACCGTATTCGTCCCTTCTAATGTCCCAAAGTTCATTTTCGGTGATTCCTTTTCCTTCTTGAAAATTCAGCTTTTCGACAAGAAACCTCAAACTCCATATTTGCACGCTAAAACCCGTAATATTGCTCGTCTTGAGACTGCCATAACTCCGACCACAAGTGACCAAATCCAACAAACATGGTAGCTTTAGAAACCTTGTTCTGTAGTCTAGAAACTGCAGTGTGTTTGTTTAAACAGCCAGCAGTTATTCAAGCTAATTTGTCCTTTTGGAAAGTAGGTCCTAAACGGACCAAAAGAGACGAGTCTGCGATAAAATTTTGGTGAGCGGTGTTACCCAATTACGGGTTGGTACTTTATGTATCCTGCGTTATAGTGTCCCAATGTACCTTACATGGTATGTCTACCATCTATATACTATCAGGCCTCAATGTCTCGAATTTCTGGCGATGGTATTTCCGTATTCCGCATGCGTAATGTAGTCGTTGAAAGAAATAAAGCAGACGACTGTCAACACAGAGGTCAAACGTGAATCCAAAACCCCTATGCAATATATAATTTATCGACGAGATTTCGTCGAATTCGTCACCAATAATGATGAACAAGAGCCCATATGGGCTTTCACTCAGGCCACATGAGATTGAAGATGAAATACAGTTTCATTTGAAATCCTCTTAGTAATAAACCAAAGGGAAGAATTATTAGCTGAATTTTTATAGTCTTTAGGAGTGGCCGGTAGCACGGTGACTTTTATTCTCTGTTCATTAACGCAATTTAGTCTGCTGTTCTGTTATACTGCAGGTTCCGAGTACTAATACATGCATATGATTGTCTCAAATGTATATTTGTACCATATTGTATCCTGTCCATCCTGTGATGGAGTTAGCTATGTCAATTTGTTTGCCTCTATGTAACTTTACCTGATGTTCTTGCTATACATGATGAGCCATTACGAGTCCATCTTGGTATTTGTTGGATTAAAGATTATTAACTGAAATGCCTGTTGGTTATCTCTAATTAAAAGCTTTACCCTCATTCCCAAAACTTCAGTCTGCTCATTATATTACAGAACTATAAAGGGAATTGTTGGAAGCCTTTAATTTCTCAAACCAAAGCCTCGGCCGTGAGAGGTTTCTTGTTTAAGTTTACCTCGAGAGTTGAATATTGCTTGGCTCATCATAAATTAATTCTGTGCTTCGTGTTGGCGAGTGACAGTGTTGCTCTCACAGTTCAGGAGTTCAGATGTCTTCAGACGTCGATAGAGGATAGTAACCCACAACTGCTCAACCACAGTATATGTATTTGCTAGTAAATCGCTCAGTATACTTCGATATATTAAAATATCAGCTATTCAGTATACCTGTGTATTAAACGTACACAGGTCTCGATACGAGATCGGTAAACCAGCCAAAAACACGGTCGAAAATATTTTAGTGTTGGGCTACCGATCACGGTGTTTGCGTTGGTATGTATTATGACCGAGAGTAAAATGAAATGTGGCATAAAACCTACGAAACGTACCTCAAAGTACAGGAGTTCAGAATAGCGTCCGCAGAATCTGGCGACTGGACTGGAGATAAATATATTATCGCCAACAATTAATGCATAATTTAACGCATGCGCAGAAATTGTGTTGCACCGAACAAAAAAAACGCCTGCAGATTTAGACTCGTGCCTGCCACAGGCAGCCCGAGTAAAAAGGCAAAAAGGATAATAAACTTTACGATGAGGGAGCGAGTTAAAATACATGTGGGTGCAGTGAACAGCGTATCTATGTATGATAAGTGGATACCATTCGGTGATGAAATAATATTATTAACATAATATTAACCTAGGGACTAACTAAGAAAACCAATCGGTTAATTTAGCCCCTAGGACGCACAAATTTCTTCCAGATTGAAAATTTAATTCATAATGTAAGTTTGTATAGATTGTATTATTGTAGAATTAAGTATGTATAGTGTGTGAATAAAGATGATGATGATGATGATGATGATTACTCTAATCGAAATCTCAGACATCCATCTTAGGGACTGTTTACTTCTAAACAAAGATAGAATAGTTTGAATTAGACTACCGGGTATCTAGTATTTTGAAAACCGTTCCCGGCTGCCGGGTATCTAGCCACAGTGTAAAATAAAGTTGTGCTGAATCACTCCAATATTTATAGTAAAACTGTACTTACTTGTTAATTTCGTGCATAAACGATGGGCATTCAGCGCGTTGTGAGCCAGCATTTCCAGTATGTTGCTCCCCGAGCGCTTCGACGACAGGAAGAACAAGTATTGCAAGCAGATGCAAGATCTTCGTCATTTTGACCGCGCTTATTCGTTACGAATGTGGGCAAACTATACATCAAAACGTGGGAAATTCAATAGACTAATTGAATTCGGTTGTAGGTTTTTGATTGGTTCTTTTCCCAGCCTTTTATAGCCCAGACTTCCCTGGCATATGCCAAGAAATAGAGGAACGCCTTGTATATTTTGACTCAACCGGTCGAAAACAATTGCAAATTGGCGACTATGGGGTTTAAACTATTAAAACTACAGAGAAAATACATTATTGTTTTGTATTCCGTTCGTAGGTTTTTTAGTTTTTAACTCGTGGATGCGCGCAAGCGCAGAACACGAGTTATTGGAGTGGGTCAGAAGCTAATTTATTCATCGTTTTATGGTGTGTAGATCGGTTTTTTTTGTGTACATCGGGGACTCTCCGTTGGCTTTCCGAATAGTGTTCGATTTCCAGAAGATATATTGACGGCACGCGCGATACATCGGAAAAGACACTTCGAAAGGATTTGGTCGTGTTACAGTGCGACTACTGAAAGCGGGGCCACATAGACAACGACAACCAATCACATTGTACAACGAAAACAAAGCATATTCAGATTTCCGCCAAGTCAAGTAGCATTGTTCTTTGCTAGCTGTTGATTGGCTAAAGTCACCGAAGTTGTAATGCTTTGTTTAGGTTCTGCAATGTGATTGGTTCTCGTTGTCTAAGTGGCCCCGCTTTCAGTAGTCGCACTGTAAAGGTAAATAATCAGTGGTAGATTCCGGCAGTTCTGCTTTTCAACGAAAACACAAATGCTGGAAGCTGAAAAAGGCCAACTAACTAGGCTTTTTTGCTGCTTCACTTCTTTTTGAGAAGCCTTTCAAAAAGTTACCTTTTTTGCTAATAAAGACTGGACATTTTTTGGTTTCATCCAAAAATCCAGAAAGCTGAAATTTCATACCTTATTTCAGCTTAGATTAGCCTTTGCGAGAAGCGCGAACAAGGTACCTTTTTTGCACTTTGCCCTAAAAACCAGAATACACGACAATTCATACCTTTTTTCAGCTTAGCTGCGATATTGCGAAAAATGCGTAAAAGGTACCGTCTTTTTTCGTTTATTGGCTGTTTGATTGGCGTGAACTCCCGACACTGTACTATACTAGCGTATTGATATATACGGCCGTATAACGTTAACTATTGCCTATTGCCTGATGATTGACACCGAGAAAACTGAATGGTTTCAATTCTAAAACAACAGTTCCGCCACTTTTGCGGGAAGAATGGATTATTTGGAGGCTAATGTTGATCAGATAAGATATCATTTGAAATCGAATAAAACGTACTCACAGATTGGCGATTTATTCAAAGAAGTATTCCCAGAAGTAAATAAGGGATTTTCTCAAGGGCACCCAACGAAGTTTTCGGTTAAAAAGCTGTTCGGGAGAGTAAGTTAGCCTAAAACTTTCGGATTTGAAAAAAATTTCCCTAGAAAATTGTTTTCTGAAATACTGGCTAGAAAATTCGTTTTAAATCCCTAAAAAATTATAGAAGTAAAGGGAGACTAAAAGGTTTCCCAAAAAATCCCAATTCCCAATTCCAATTCGTCTGATCAATAGAGTCAGAACGATCCGGGGAAAAAAAACATTGGTTGGAATGAAAAAAAGACACCACATATTATCACAAATCATTTAGTGAAGCGGCCACCTAAAGTTTTCGAGAACACATTTTCATTCCCTAAGAAATTCTGACATCTAAAATCCGAAAGAATAAACCTTTAGCAAATGGAGGTTGCCTAAAGGAAATTGCCTAAAGGAAAAAAGAACCCCTAAAAAATTCGTACCTCCACAAAGCTTTGCAACATGAAGTTACTTGGGCTAGAAAATTCTTGTTTATGTTCTAGGCTACTAACAAATTCGTAGGCCGGGAATATTTTGCCATAGTATTTTCGGTTGACGCGATTAATTTCCACCTAGAAAATCCGAACAGCTAATAGCTTTCTAGAATACGTCAAACGACATAGTAGGCGCCTTAAAATGTCTAGATGAGCTGCATACAACTGGTTTCAAACGAATTGCAAAAAGTACTCGTTGGGTGCCCTTGTTTTCTGCTCGAAACATAAGCCTATTGTGCTCCAGATACGACATTGGACGGATGAACGCAGTTGAGGTAGATGCTGTTGTTCAAGACTCTGTGACCGAGGTATAAACGCCGACCACTTTAAACGATTATTCATCCTTTTAATCCTCCCTCGGTACTCATTAGGCTATAGACTACAAAACATAGCAGCTTTATCTTAATATAAGCTTGTCAGTGTTGAATGAATCAATTTCAGGTAGGCCCTATCTACGAACGTAAGATGTTAACAGGATACATTCGAAGAAAAGGTTATAATCTTAGTGCTAAACAGGTTAGGGAATCATTGAGTCGAGTGAATCCAGTGAGTCATGCAAGGAGAAGGGAAGACACTGTCAGAATGAGAAATCCAGTTCCATATAACGCGCCTTACTACGGTAACAGTGTTTAATAATAAACCCAAGAACAAGACCTTCCCCTTGGAGAGAATGTTGCGAGTGATCTCTTTTAAAAAGGCGAGAAAATATAGCAAACCATTGCAGGCAATAGCCAACAGCACATCTGTCAATCAAACAGCCAATAAACAAAGAAATAAGGTACCTTTTACGCACTTCTCGCAATATCGCAGCTAAGCTGAAAAAAGGTATGCATTTTCGTGTATTCTAGTTTTCAGTGCAAAGTGCAAAAAAGGTACCTTTTTCGCACTTCTCGCAAAATCAAATCGAAGTTGAAAAAAGGTATGAATTTGCATGCGTTCTGGTTTTCGAATGAAAGCGCGATAAGGCCAGATAAAAGAAATACTTGTTTAGCGTTCACCCAGGTTTTTTTTCCCTATGTGAAGTTTATTTTGTCTTGACTAGACATTATTTACTCACCTCGTGTTGTAGAAACAAAATGGCGTCGATGTTAAAATATTTAATGCGCCGGCGCATATTTTAAGTGGTACATGTAGGGGTCTGGGTACAGGAATTGGTGTTCGTGGATGCATTTACACTTTCTAAAGTTTTTTATGAACAAAACAAAAAAAGAGAAAAAAAAGAGGTCGGGGACATTTCTCAGGTCGGGCGGGGACGCTAAACAAGATTTTTTTTATCTGGCCTAAAGGTACCTTTTTCGCGCTTCTCGCAAAGGCTAATCGAAGCTCGCAGCACGATTTTGGAGAGTTTATTGGCAAGATCCGATCCAAGGTTATCCCAAACAATAGAGCAATATTCTAAGGGTGGAAGAATCAGAGCCTAAATGTAGACTTTTATTAAAGCATCTCTTGGTACAAAGGGCCTTACTCTCCTCAATATACCAAGACCAGAGGATACCTTTTTAATAGTATTATCAATGTGTGCGTGCCACCGAAGGTTTTCATCTAAATATACACCAAGGTGTTTAGTTTCCTTTCCTTTCGGATCCTTCCCTTCACTGAGGTGTTTAGTTGTCCTACACTGGGTACTAGGTATTTCTGTCCTGAACAGGTCAGGGTTTCAAACCTTCAGCGGCACCACTTTACCCCAAAATGTATCAAGTACCGCACCGCCCCCCACCCCCGGGATTCCACTCAGCGATAGTTTTAACAAAGAAAGAGTTTCTAAATTGTTCTGCTCTGAAGAAACTGCATGTGGCGTAGTTTAAACACAATGCATACACCGTACGTATATATAGTTTATGTTCTACACTGGTGTACTTTTAATAAGTATTGTGAATACTAGGAACTGAAATGTAGTTTATACACATCTGAATAGCCGTAGCTAGGGTTGATTTGTGTTCTCCACTAACTCCAATATTTATTATTACTTTACACTGTTACCACACAGCAAAATGTGCTACAAATGCTCAAATGAATGCCACAACCATATACAACACACCGCATGTTCGACTCTCGTTCACAAGTACGTGCACCTTCTTACCACTACCAGATTAAAAAATAAGAGAACTTTTGCAGAGACCAGAGAATGGTGCACTGCATCAACTAACCTACCTGTCTATATCGCTGTCCGATAAGTTTTGTTGTGTATCTGCTCCAGTTGAAAACTGTGCATAAAGGAGATCCTTGAAAATTGGTAAACATTCCACGGTAAAAGCCAAACAATCGGCTGTTTTCAAACTGCGATATCTCGCTCGAAAACTGGTCAAATGTATTGCCAAACCCATCGTTGGAAAGCTTGTTTACTCTATGTTTTGACTGCTTCAAAATACTTTTGGTCAGTGGTTTCTACATGGGCATAAACTTTGTTTAGTTGCCGCTGCTTTGTTTGGTTGTGGCGTCACAACCTCGTTTCCAGGGTCTGCCCTGGGAAAGAGGTTGGTGGCGTCAGAAATGAGCCTGAACCAAGGCTTACTGGACAGCAGAGCACAGCAGACGTGAAATAACTTAAAATTTCATACTGGACACGAGGAACTCTGCACTTTCTGTCCGCCGCCATCTTGGATTAATGGCATTAGCCGCTAACCGCGCGCGGCGATGTACTACTCCCAAGTTTTAGTGGGCGGATATTCTAAAGTTGTTTCAAAACCAATGCGCTAAATTCCAATTGGAGATGCGCGTTAGCTGGATCCTGGTTTTGATCAGCCCGTATGATTGTTTCAGGTCCCCCTACAAATTCAGAGTAGCTAGGACTGACTCGTTTTTACTTTTTGGCAGATTTCAAGAAAAAAACATAGTAAATCTCTAAGTCAAACTTGTATACTCGTAGTTAACATTTTGCTGCAAAAACGTATAGAGTCAACAGGGAAATCTAAACTTGGTCAGGCAATCAGATCCACATATATTTTATTTGTCCTGACCTATGTACATGTACATTGCATCTCATTATGGGAATAAAACTGTTCTTGCACTATAGACCCTTTCAGCTTGCCTGTTTATTGCCCCATTTCAGACCACGTGATAGTTCTCCAGAGGATTCAGTGCTTTGTTCACCAATATTATATAATTAATTGGTACATTTCTTCTTGGGATACAGAAAAACAAAAAAGCATTACCCAAGGGAAAAGTCGTGGTCTGAAATGGGGCAACAAACAGGCAAACTGAAAGGGTCTATTCATACATGGGCTTTTATCGTGCTTCGGCCATGTCAATTAACTCCCAGGAGAATAAAAATATTTCTTTTTGCCTCGTAAACTCGTTGTGAAACCCACCAGAGTGAGGCGACCGAGGCCAAAACCATTGTTTTATCCAAAATGAATTAATTGTTATAACAGTCGGCCATAAGTAAGTATATGTAGTTATGATATGAAATCATGTTTGCCGCGTAGCACTACTAGGTGTAAAGAATGTGTTGTAAAGTGGTATGCTGTAATGCTATGTGTGCACGCCCTACGAGGGAAAGAGAAAAAAATCTCTGACCCAAGTGGGACTCGAACCCAACGACCTCCAGGTTGCATATCTGGCGCTCTACCAACTGAGCTATCAAGTCAGATGAGATCAATCGTGGGTATTGATGCGTTTTATGGGTCACGGCGATTATATATGTATATGTAGTTATGATATGAAATCATGTTTGCCGCGTAGCACTAGTAGGTGTAAAGAATGTGTTGTAAAGTGGTATGCTGTAGTGCTATGTGTGCTATGTTACGAAAATATAAGTAAGTATAAGTTACTTGGTGCACATACATGTACATGTATTCTTGCATGGCCCCGGAAATACAAGTACTGCATTGTTTGACTCAATGTTTTTGTTTTACTTCATATACATATACTGTACTGAAACATTTGAATTGACATGTATCCCTTTTGTGTTTATATGTAATTCTGTACTGCAAGTAAACCATTCAATCTTTTCTATGATAACATATGGTTGAAGCCAACAAATTATGCATGACAAGGTTCTTGCTAGGGCTGCCCTTGTACCATTGACAGAACAGATTATTATCACAAAATATTTGTAACCATGGGCTGCATAGTTCTACTATAAACAGCTAGGGCCCTAATAAACAAAGGTTCCTTAAAAATTTCATGACCAAATTGACACAGAAGAAAATGATGTATGGGTTATTTGACACATAATTGAGCAGAATTCCTAGCTAGAACACTGTTTCCCTGCTAGCAGAGTTCCTTTATCTGCTCTATGCCACTTACTATATAATGTATCATGCCCCTTTCCTCAGTTCATTTAGTATTTTCTATGTTCATATAAGTATAGGCTTTTGAGTGGCTTCAATCACGTACAAATCACTTAGTGGCAATGACGTAACAATGACGTCATCACATGATTTTAAGTAAATGCCCGTATCCCTAGTTTCTATTTGCAGATAGTTCAAACTTGGACAGGTATAGTATTATTTCCCACGATTCACTTACTGGTGATGACGTACATGTAACGATGCCGTCATGGGTCACATGATTTAAAGTATGCCAAAATAGCTCACTGACCATCCACGAGTTGCCCTTAGGGGCCCTATGTTTTTATTTAGAGATAACCAACAGGCATTTCAGTTAATAATCTTTAATCCAACAAATACCAATATGGACTTCTGATAGAATACAATAATATAATAATAGTAGAATAAGACTACGTATTATTAAGAGGTATTACAATTATCATATACAGATAGTATATCATAACAATATTTTGCAACTAATTTCGTAATGAAATCATCATGTACAGCAAGAACAGCAAATAAAGTTACACAGAGAAACACAAATTGACCACGAATACAATAGCCCACTTCCACGATATGCTTTACTTGTCACGCACAAAGGTTTCAATACGAGGCTCCGTGCTAAATTAAATTTATTCTCTTCTCTGTGAAAAGAATAAATTTAATTTAGCACGGGGCCTCGTATTGAAACCTTTGTGTGTGACAAGTAAAGCATATCGCGGAACTGTAGATACCCTGGTTCCAGAGGTTTTCTTGAGAGAACAGCCGCGGAGAAAGTGGCGGCGAGGCGGCGATCAGCGAGCTGCGATAAAGAACCGCAGGGTAGACTGTAGAAAGAACAGTAGTGAAATATAGTGATAGCTCCATCACAGGATGGACAGGATACAACTTATAATATGGGATAAATATAAACATTGAGACAATCATCTATTACTACTCGGAACCTGCAGTATAACAGAACAGCAGACTAAATTGTAAACGTGTGTTACATGAATAAGTAGTGTTTACAGTAAAAGGTCAACTTCTCTAATTTACATACGAAAAAAAATTAAATTAGATATATACACTAGGGGAGCAGAGAGTGAAAGTCACCACGCTACCGGCCACTCTTAATAAATAATAGGAGTGGAGTACCATCCCTCCCTAGTAACCACACCCTAGAACTGTCTTCTCAGGCTAGATCGGTGCTTCCAAGAAAGCTTGGACGGAAACATATATTCTACCGGTGACTCCGTTTGCAGCGACATGTCCCTGCAAAATGTCCCCTAGTGTGTGCTCATCTTAAAGAGTGTGTGGCTGCATGGACGTATAGTGGCCCGAGTGAAAGCCCAGTGGGGCTGGGTGCCTAGAAAATGAATACCAAAGACATAGAAAGGGAAGATCTAGAAAACGAAGACCCTTCAATTTGACTAAGTTTGCCGTTCAGTACAGGAAAGAAATCCCGGCTGTGCAGTCGGTTAACCCAGTTAAACATGTAGTGTGCTATCGCTTATCCGGTAGTGGTAATGGCGACCTTGAACTGGTCTAGTGTAGACTGGAACTATCTTTCCTATTTCTTACCGTAATAAACGTTAAGTTTTCTAAAGAGAAACTGTTTGACCACCTGGACTAAGATCTCAGTGGACTGGTGTGATTCGCTTACGTTTAGCATTTTCACGCTAATGTGGTACTTATTACAGCGTGTAAAATATCACATTCTCTTCTTTTGATTCTTTGTACATTGAGTGAAAATGGCGTCTTTCGTGTGTTTTGACTTTATTTGCGTGCATGGAAAATCTTTAAGCCAAAATGTCCCGCTAGACTTTGAGAACACATATCGAACAGGTTCAAACTAGTTTTTATTCGGTTGAAATTGGCGCAGCGATGAGTTTTTTGAAGGCTAACGCTCGGCAGTTCTTCGAGTAAACCGATTCGAGATGGCGGCGGCTCATCTTGGATGAGTTTACTTAGAATTTGTCCAATTTCGCGGCCTCAAGTATTCTTAGATTTCCCGAGACAAGGATATTTTACTAGTAACACGTTTCATTTGCAGAAACTGTGAAATTATATTTAATTTTGGGTGAAGCTAGTTTATTGCAGAACCGCGCCTGTTCTATTCGAATCTCGAATTGCGAGCGAGAGAACTGCACATGCAGGTGCTGTTGTGAAGTTATTTGCATGGAAAACCCTATCTTTAAGCCCAAATGTCCCTTTATCCTTTGAGAACACATACCGAAGTCGTTGCAACGAATTTTTTTTTTTTATCGGTGCAGGAATGATTTTTCTAGCCGGCCAAGTCTAGATAGTTAACATGGGCGTGTTCTGCAATAAACTAGCTTCACCCAAAATAAAATATAATTTCACAGTTTCTGCTAATAAAACGTGTTACTAGTAAAATATCTTTGTCTCAGGTAATCTAAGAATACTTGAGGCCGCGAAATTGGGAAAATTCTAAGTAAACTTATCCAAGATGGGCCGCCGCCATCTCGAATCGGTTTACTCGAAGAACTGCCGGGCGTTAGCCTTCAAAAAACTCATCTCTGCGCCAATTTAAACTGAATAAAAACTAGTTTGAACCTGTTCGATATGTGTTCTCAAAGTCTAGCGGGACATTTTGGCTTAAAGATTTTCCATGCACGCAAATAAAGTCAAAACACATGAAGGACGCCATTTTCACTCAATGTACAAAGAATCAAAAGAAGAGAATGTGATACGGGTACGGTGTTATGACCCCAAGTAACAAATAACTCTAAGTAAGTAATTTCCGGTTCAGCTGTCTCTAGGCTTGCAACAAAATATTTTCAAGTGGAAAATAGACAGAACAGTTATAATCTCAACTGCTGGGGTCAATTATGGTCTCTCTTTTTCCCCAAACACTTCTAGCTGGGAATTCCAGGGGGTGGAGGGGTCCAAACCCAAAAACTGAACCTCTGTTGGGGTTATGGATATTTTCTGTAACCACATCAGTACAATGCAATGCACTGTAAGTTGCTAAAAACACAACATTGTATCCACGCGTTTCTCCGCTTCCTCTCAAAACACGATAAAGTATCTTTCAAATACAAGTCAAATTCCGTCCAGCAGCTCTTCTCAGTTTGGTGTGGCTAATTTCATTTGAATGACATTTTAACGCCTCTCAGCCAATCGTGTTCTCTCATGGTTAAGTTAGCTCCGTGGTTAAGCTCCGGTCTGTCGCGGGTTCAAACCCCGGTCGAACCATCACTAGGGTCTTAAAATAACAGAGTAGAGAGAGGGTGCTGCCTTTGTGAAACAACTGTAAATGGTTAGACCTTCACGTCTTCTCGGATAAGGACGTAAAATCGTAGGTCCCACGTCGGCCTCGAGTTTATGTTTATCAGTCTCGCCAGACTGCAGACTGTCACGAGTTACCGACGTTAAAAGACAGACAGACATACATTTTTTATTTGGCGTCTTGCACAATGTACATCAACGTTGTTCCAGTAACCTTAATTAAAAGAAGGACTGAGAATAAGGAGGAGCGAGTTGGATTATCGTACTATTATATAGCTTTTCTTACTTCAAAGCAATCATCAACATGTTTTGCTATTCGTTGTTGGATTTTTGCACTTCTAGTTGATGGATCTATTAATAATAAAAATAAGTCATTTGGTGACATTTTGTTTGCTGATATTCTAGCTTCTTTTTCCAAGTAATCAAATAGTAGTTTTTTCTTTTCCTGGTAGGCGTTGCAAATCAAAAGGAAATGTTCTTCGTCTTCGGTTCCATTTTCGCATATAGGGCAGATTCTATCTTCTGGTATTTTGTACGGTTTCGAGTATCGCCCTGTTTCTATTGCTAGTTTATGGTTGCTGAGTCGTTATTTAGTTAAAGCTATTCTATGACGGTTATTGGTGACCTGGCTGAGGTAATCTTCACATTTATAATTGGCTATGGTCTTAAATTTGCAGAATGTTCTCATTTTGTTATTTTGTAAATGTCACTTGACCACCTTTGTAGTTCGTTGTCTCTAAGTCTTTGTTTTATGGTGCCTAGTATAAGACCGATTGTATTATCTGTGGTCAAATTATGTGCTTTTAGCCAAAGATCTCCTAGCCCCATATGATTTAAAGTAGTTCTGATTTTCTGACCCCAGAACTCTTTGTTTTCTTCTAATTTTATGTCATGATAAGTTGTTTGGGACAACTTATTATTTTCGGTTATAGTTAAATTTAGCCAATACTTAAAATTCCTGCATTTGGCTTCAATCATGATTGGGTATCTGCCCGTTTCTGCCCTACAGACATTGTTATTGCAATATTTGGACACGCCCAATAGCCATTTATAAAATTTATTTTGTACTGCTTCAATTGGGTCTTTGTCTGGTTGACCTTTGCAGTCAATCCCCCATATTTCGCTTCCATAAAGGAGTATAGGGGATATCAATGTGTCAAATAGCTTAACTGTTAATTTAATGTTTTCCCTGAAGTGGTTTCCCATCTCTTTTCTTAATTTGCATAGCGCTTTCAGTGCAACCTTTTTAAGCTCTTGTTTGGCTCTAATAAAGTTGCTTTACTCTTTAGGCGACCATTGCACATGCGCAATGTAGCCTTATGTAGTACTGAAGTTGGGGACTGTTTCTATGTCTCGGCATCAAGCGATAAGCGCACACTTTAACTGAGGGGTAGTGTTGAATCAGGTGAGGAAAGCTGTAGAATAAAGATCTTTGTCTATTTAATCATTATTTTGTTAATATATTTGACAACAGAACATTAATTATATTGCAAGTAAAAGGTTTTGGTGTGTTGGCTCTCCGTTGTTTCTCGAATAAAAAGATTATTTTAACAAAAAGCCCGAGGGACCACGTCGGTGTGCAACTAAATCATGGGATGCGAATGATTGGGGAGTGGATGTGTTTTGGACTTTGTGGAAGAATAATCGGTGAGAATTTTGTTTTCGAGTTTGTGCTCTTGTCAAACTTTACATTTGCATACACAACCTTGGAATATCTACGGTTAAGAGATGCAAAGCTCACACTAAAATCTTTGAGAGCTATTTTGAACCGAGTCTTCTGTCTCCAGTCCGGACGACAGTTTTACTGT
Source organism: Actinernus sp. WN-2022 (assembly GCA_030867875.1). Classification (NCBI taxonomy): domain Eukaryota; kingdom Metazoa; phylum Cnidaria; class Anthozoa; order Actiniaria; family Actinernidae; genus Actinernus; species Actinernus sp. WN-2022. Next base: position 16,760,347 of record JAOWCC010001679.1, on the reverse strand, counting down.
CGTGTTGCCAGACGTAAAAGTAAACTTGAAAAGCTTATAAAGAAATACGAAGAAACATAAAGGAATATTAGGAAATATATACAAAACTGTTGTCAAACTATCTTCCAATACGATGACCCCTCTATAAGGGGATTGTTAATAGGAGGGTCAGTACAATATTACATGACGTACATGTAAATTAACAATATTTCAACAAGGAAAATAAATTAATGGCAAAACTAGCGCCATCCAAGATCTTTTAACATGGCCGACACGCTGGATATTGGCCGGGTCAAAGCGTGATAGTGCCCATCGAGTTGTACCATTTCCACTTTGTATGAGTCGTTGTTTTCAACGCCATGCGTGGGATCCCAGATAGTAGAGCAGTATTCTAGCTGAGGTCTTAATAAACTCATGTAAGCCTTTTCCTTGAGGAATGGCGATTTGATTTTAGGGTTTCGTTTGAGGAAACCTAGAGTGCGATTTAAATTGGAAGTAGTCTTGTTTATGTGACAATTCCACTTCAGGTCGTGTGACAAGTGGATACCAAGATACTTTGCATTTGTGACAGACAAGGGTCTCATCATGAAGATTGTAGTCGTGGATGATCTTAGTTTTCTTTCTGGTTATGCGAAGAACTTCGCATTTAGCTGGGTTAAATTCCATCAGGCAGTCGCACTCCCAATCTTGTAGTCTATCCAGGTCCGATTGTAGCTGTTCGCACTGATCTTTGGAGTCAATTGTCAGGTACACGACTGTGTAAGCTGCAATTAAACAGATGAACGTTTGATTGAACATATTCAGGCAGGTCGTTGATATATACTAAGAATAATGAAGGGCCTATAACTGAACAGTGAGGGACATCTGATAAAACAGGTACGAAGGAGGACTGTTCTCCCTCTACCACCACCCACTGCAACCGACCGTGGAGAAAACTGCTTATCCATTGTAAAGTATTTCCTCTTATTCCGTAGTAGTCCAATTTGGCAAGCAACTTCCTGTGGCAGACCTTATCGAAGGCCTTTGAAAAGTCCATGATGATTAAGTCAGTCTGTTTACCAGCAGAAAGATTTGTTTGTAATGTACTTGTAATGTACAAACTCTGTGAACGAGACAAGCTATTGTTGAACCAGAAGCTTACATTCAAGTGAAGTGAACTGACGAAGGTACGTACGTGCCCAAACTGAATCAATATGGGAAATAGTCTTATGCAAAATAGGGCTGTTATTGGAATGCATTCGACGTATTTAAGACCTAGAGAGTATCGTGAATGGTTTAAGTGAAGTTTTGGAATACTATGGTATTGTTTTACATACGAGTGAAGCTGAATATGCAGTCATGCAATGACTTCTCAAAGTAGAACTAAAATCGAACCGAAATGAACTAAACATTTTCACCGTGAAACCGACATGTGAAATCTCTCAACCTCATGTACCGACAAAACTTTGCCGCTAAGTCCGTGCAAGAGCCGCTTAATCGGAATATTTGTAGTTTATTTCTAGTAAACAAGTTGATCGTTAAACAGAAACGGCGCTGTTGAATAAAACGGGCAACACATCCAAGTGTGAATAAAGTTTGAAGTAAACATGTCAGCGAGCCTTTGAGAACTTTGGCCCGGATTCAAACGTCGAACTTTTCATGCACCGAACGCAACTGAAACACAAGATCTTTTGATCTAATTAGGTTCGGTTCATGAACAGTTCGACGTTTGAATTGGGCCTTTTAGTAGCTGATCGTTAACAGAGAAACGGCATTGTTGCCGTAAAGGGAAACACACTGAAGTGTGAATACCGTGAATAAAGTTTGAAGTAAACTTGCCAGCGAGGGAAAGGGAAACACATCGAAGGCAAGGAGTCACTCTGTAGCAATTAAATAATAGAAGTTAAAGGGTAGTCTTGTGAATCAAAAATAGAAGGGGAGGAGTGACCAGTAGAAATTAAATAATACAACTGAAGGGGTGGGCTGCAACGAATCAAAAATAAAATGGAAGGGGTAGACCATGCATAATAATTTAAAATCAATGGGGAGGTGTTGTCTATAGCAATTAAATAATAGAACAGCAGGTGTACCTATAGTAATTAAATAATAGCAGGGGAGTAGTAGACTATAGTGATTCAATATTAATGAGGTGTGGCGTATAGTAATTAAAAAATAGAACAAAGGGATACCCTATAGTATTTAAATAAAATAAGGGATGTTTTTCCTATAATGAATAAAAAATAGAAGGCACGGCGTGGCCTATAGTAATTGTATAATTAATAGAAGTTAGAGGGTGGGCTAGAGAATCAAAAATAGAAGGGGAGGAGTGACCAATAGAAATTAAATAATTCAAGTTAGAGAGTGGGCTATATCGAATCAAAAAGAAGAATGGAATGGGTAGACTATAGTAATTGAAAAATATATAGGGAGGAGTGGCCTATAATGATTACATAATAGAACAGCAGGGGTACCCTGTTGTAATTAAATACTAGAAGGGAAGGGAAGAGGGTGGGCTTGTGAATCAAAAATAGAAGGGGAGGAATGACCAATAGAAATTAAATAATTCAAGTTAGAGAGTGGGCTATATCGAATCAAAAAGAAGAATGGAATGGGTAGACTATAGTAATTGAAAAATATATAGGGAGGAGTGGCCTATAATGATTACATAATAGAACAGCAGGGGTACCCTGTTGTAATTAAATACTAGAAGGGAAGGAAAGAGGGTGGGCTTGTGAATCAAAAATAGAAGGGGAGGAATGACCAATAGAAATTAAATAATTCAAGTTAGAGAGTGGGCTATATCGAATCAAAAAAAAGAATGGAATGGGTAGACTATAGTAATTGAAAAATATATAGGGAGGAGTGGCCTATAATGGTTACATAATAGAACAGCAGGGGTGCCCTGTTGTAATTAAATACTAGAAGGGAAGGGAAGAGGGTGGGCTTGTGAATCAAAAATAGAAGGGGAGGAATGACCAATAGAAATTAAATAATTCAAGTTAGAGAGTGGGCTATATCGAATCAAAAAGAAGAATGGAATGGGTAGACTATACATGCATCAGGAGTTCCGGACTTCCGGTTGGATCACACTGCATTCTGGGTAGGTGTTCTCAGAAAAGTGGGCATCAACTTCCAGAGCGGCCATATTGGATTTGAGCGCAGTCAACTTGGAAACTTTATTAATCCCGTTCTAAAGCTTAAACATCGAACTTAGAACTCCCAACTGAAGAATCTGTAAAGGTAAGATATTCCGTGTATTAGGTAGTAAGTTTTTGAACTTGCAAAGGAGCAAACATTGACTGCACTCAAATCCAATATGGCCGATCTAGAAGTTGATGCCCACTTTTCTGAGCCCACCTACCCAGAATGCAGTGTGATCCAACCGGAAGTCCGGAACTCCTGATGCATGTATAGTAATTGAAAAATATATAGGGAGGAGTGGCCTATAATGATTACATAATAGAACAGCAGGGGTGCCCTGTTGTAATTAAATACTAGAAGGGAAGGGAAGAGGGTGGGCTTGTGAATCAAAAATAGAAGGGGAGGAATGACCAATAGAAATTAAATAATAGAAGTGGACAGGTAGGCTATATCGAATCAAAAAGAAGAATGGGATGGGTAGACTGTACTATAGTAATTGAAAAATATATAGGGAGGAGTGGCCTATAATGATTACATAATAGAACAGCAGGGGTATTCTGTTGTAATTAAATACTAGAAGGGAAGGGAAGAGGGTGGGCTTGTGAATCAAAAATAGAAGGGGAAAGTGGCCAATAGAAATTAAATAATAGAAGTGGACAGGTAGGCTATATCAAATCAAAAATTTAACAAGAGACGTAGACCATAGTAATTCCAAACTCAATGGGGTGTGGCCTATATTAATAAAATAATACAACAGGAGGGGTACCCTATAATAAAATTAAAGAAGGGGAGGTTTATTTACCAAAATGTATATTCTCCAAAAAAATATAATAATGGTTGCCGATGTTCGCATTGCGGACCTACTTTTTATTTTTACTTTAGTACAGAAATAAACGAGAAACAATAGGGCTGTTGCAGGCGCCCCCCCCCCCCCCCCCCCCCCCCTCCTTTGCGCCGCTCCATATGCTGCAGTCACAGTGCAAGAACTGTCCACTAATCAAGAAGAGGTAGATACTAAGATGTATTTTCATGCACTTCATGCATCTAAAAATGGTCATCAAGATGTTATCCTCAAATCCTGCAAAGATTGACCTCCGTAGTGGAACCGTAGTAGTATGTCAAAACCTTGGATACGAATTCCGCAGATCTGTACCTGGTCTCCATGCATTGACAGATTAAGGAAATAAGACGGCATTCCAGCTGGTACAAGAAAATCAACATCTGCAAACCATCGTTCCTTGTTACACTCTTGGAGCATAGTTAACTGAGAGTGGAATGGTTATGAAACCCAGCGACCTTCTTTGTTATATGTCTTTGTTAGCTTTTTTCAACCACTACCCTGCGCAAAACACAACAGAAATTCCAATGTGTTAATCAATCAGCCAATAGAAACGTGTGAGTTCAGTCGTTCAGGGGACGCTAATGAACTATGACCCTGCACAATATTTTGTCTTGCCCCCTTCCAACATAAATCGCAGCGCCTTTGTTAGCCCCTTTGAAGTTTGCCGGGTTTCATAACCATTCCACTCTATTAACTATGCTTGGAGAGAACGTACCAGCCAGGGTAGAGGATGTTGCAAATCCAGAATAATTTGTTTTGTACGCTCTATGGAAAAGCAAGGAAAAGCGTTAATGATTTGCGGTACACCCTCTTCTGCAAAGCAAAGGATCGCCAACCACACCACCTTCCATCCACGGGCAAACTACCAGGCATAGAAAGATTCATAGAAACTACTACTGCAGTCCCTATTCCAAATGGTTTGGGTTGGTTCATTAAAGAAGGCACACTTAAGCTTGTCATTGATTGGACAGAGCAAGTTCCAGCCCGCGATGCAGTTATGGATATTCTAGGATTACAGAGTATCAAAGGAAACATATTTTTTTAATACTGTAATAACATGTCTTCTGTAATCGCAGACACAGTGTACCTTCAGTTTTGGATATGAACACATGTATAAGCATGCACTTAAACAAAGATCTGATGATGAAAAAATGTACAGAAAGGCATTTTCACACGAATTCGTTTATAGAAAAATCAATTATTGCTACAATAGCTGTTATTACGGCTGAGCCAAATACCATGAAACGGTCAGCAGTTTCACCCATCTTATCGGTTCATCGACTCGTTTGAGGCTGTTTCAGCTTTGAGCTTGTTTGAGTGAAATTTTCCATGAAATATCCTCGTTTTACTTCTTTGTATTATCATTCCTGTCTCTTCATTCGATGTACTAGTAGTGATTGTAAGACGCTGAGTGGCCTAAGGATGGACTAACCGATTTCATAAGGCTGAATGCGAAGAGGAGTTATCGTGTGAGTTGTCGGACTTTAAGGACCCAAGAAGCTTCTGAAGACAAGGCTTGTAAAAAAATTCCGTCATATCACTCCAGTGGCCAAGGACAGACACCGCTTAACATTTATTCTTGCTTTTCTTTAGAAAATAATCGTTTGGGGCATCATCTTCTTGGTGATCTCCGTTCAACGTGACTCCATCTCTGTACCATTTTGAAATGGTTGACCCGATAGCCTCGTTTTCATGAGGGCTGATGGGTGAAACCTCTGACCATTTGGCTCAGCCGTAATAACAGCTATTATGAAGTGTGCAAGGATGAAACACTCCGTAGCAATCGTTGCCATGGTAACACTTTTTACAAAAAAACATCTTCAAATTAATACCATCTATGAGAAGTAATGTGTGCCCAAATTTGAATTGAATTTGATGAGTAGAAACAGATATGAATTATTTTCTTTCCAAGAATGCACGTGTATAACTGGCACAGTCCTATAACTCCTCCCCCAATTGCAGGAGCAACCTGTTTTCTCGATTAAGCACATGCAGGTTCCATGTCTAGAAACAGGCGGATTCATAACCAGTAGTAAAGGATATTTTTATGATAGAAAAACAAAATTCAAGCAGAACTTAATTGCTATTCACAGTTCATACACAAACAAGACTTAGGTTAGGTTAGAGTTAGGTTTGTAAACTTAACGCATTCTCACAAAAGTATGTACTCAGCATACTTTTTGACGTAATTGCCTTCTAAGTTTAGTTTTGTAAACTTGACATAATGTCATTTGGTAATAAATGATTCTAAACTGGTGCAGTCGTTGTTGCCATGGCAACAGCATGATTAATGATCTATCAAGCGTACAATAGACCATTGCATAAATGCAGTCCAATTTGAATCTTTAGTCTGTCATGCATGTGAAAACACTTTTATATGGCAATGTGAACACTAGGCTTAAGTCTCAGACAATACATATTTAAACTGGATACCATTTATGCAATGGGTCTATGTCCACGACAGCGGACCTTTACATTCCAAAATAGCAGACCTTAAATCCGGCTTATTATAATAAATTTTATTATTTTAAAGTCATCGGACATTTTCGGATCTCGTTCTTGACTTAATTGCTGAAGTCTCTATTGTGTGGGGGATTCGAGGAGATCATTCACTCAAATATAATTATATTTATCTCTTTTACGTGCATTCCGTAGATCACCATCTATGAATGCTTAAAGAAAGCATTGGTATGTGTCCACTTTAGTAAATAACAACTTTGTTGACAATTTTTATCTTAAAATTCATATTTTTGGCGAAAATACCTCTAAAGGAAAAGAAATATTAATGTGTCAGTTCCTATAGTTTTAAAAAAATTCCGAAAATGTACGATTCGACTTAATATCATAAAATATTTAGTATTATTATAGATTGTGTGCATATATAAGGATAATAACCAGGAGAAATAACCAAAACTGCCGATACTGGCTGCAATTCTTCCTCGTGCGTGTACAATGCAAATTAATGAAAGTTGCAGAATATGGTACAGGCTGGTTCGAATATGGTACAGTACTGGTTCAAATATCTGCTATTCAGTGAATGTTTATTTCAATTTATAGGAGACAAATTCGATCCTGATGAAGTCAGCACTGAAGGAATAAAAGTTGTGCCATCATATTTGAAGCTTCAAGAGGAGGCATGGGAAGCCATAGATGATTCAAAGGTTTCGTTTGAATATTGTGTGGCAGGTAAGATAGCGGCACACCTAGAAACCAAGGATACACAGACAGTCTCTTTTCGAGTAAGCTCAAAAAAGAAGAAAAAGAAAAAAGAAGAAGAAGGGAACAAGACGGTGAAACCGCAGGAATCTCCTTTAGGAACGGATAGGCAGGGGCATGTTGAAGAGGATACACCATTACGAAAAGAGTCGCAGGTAACTGAAGACACCTTTTCAACAGTGGAAGATGGTCACGAAAGTAGACAGGCTGAGCAAATAGATGAGACGAAGGTACTCAATAATATCTCAGCATTAGTTGAACATCATCTGAAGAACAAAGGCCAAAACGATGAGGAAAAAGATATTGCCTTGACTGTACTTGATTTCGCAGGACATCAAGCTTACTATAACATACATCCCGTGTTTATGTCACCAGAAGCCGTTTATGTTCTTGTCTACAACCTTGAGAATGACCTTCATGCAGAGGCAACGTCTACCGTAGGATGCGGGGGGAAAGAGTACCAAATTGATGAACAGTGTCCTAAGACAAATATGAACCACTTGGAGTTTTGGCTTTCCTGTGTGGCATCCATACGTGCTTCTGATGAAACAGAAGAAAAAGAAACCACTTTGGAACTAAACAAAACGCTGCCACCAGTGTTCCTCGCATGCACACATCTCGATAAAGTACTCGAGCAACAGAAAGATCCAAACCAAACAACAGATGAAATACTTAAAACACTGATTGTAGATCGGCCCTTTGGAGAACATCTTTTTCGCAGAATTTACACAGTCGACAACACAAAGTCTGGGAAAGGAAAAGAAGAAGAGGATCAAGGAATCAACTGCTTGAGAAAGGATATTCTTCAGGAAGTAGAGAAACTTCCTCAAATGCAAAAAAGAATACCACTTAGTTGGCTGAAGTTTACGAAAGAGCTTGCATCCCTTGCTGAAAAAGAAGTAAATTATATCGACCAAGAAAGGGCCAACGAAATTGCAAAAAAATGTAAGGTTTACACCGAGCTTGGTGTTAAGACACTGCTGAACTATCTCCACGATTTGAAGCTTGTGATCCACTTTGATGACATGACAGAACTTGCAGACATGGTGATAATCAACCCTAATTGGCTTCTTAACGTGTTTGTTAAAGTAATCTCTGTTATGCCCATAGCAGAGAGGAAACCACCATTTTGCGATCAATTGTGGAAAGATCTCGAGGATAGTGGCCTCCTGCACATGAAGTTGGTGGAGCACGTCTGGAAAGGTATTGTTAGTGGGGATCGGAAAGTTAAGGCTTTGCTGTTAATCATGGAGAGGTTCAGTCTTGTGTGCAGGTGGCAAAAGTCAGATGGGTCTGAGGTGTTGCTAGTGCCATCAATGTTAAAGAGACCAGCAGTTGAAGATGTCCAACAGTTGTTCAAGGAGGGAATGTTTCCACCGATCGTTGTGCGGTTCACTAGTCGTCATCTGCCACTTGGGTTCTTCCCGAGGTTGGTGTTCTATTTAATGAAGTGGTGTGCTAAAACCTGGAAGTATCGCAAGCAACCAATACTTTTCAGCAACTTTGCAAGGTAAGCAATGTGTTTTTTTTACCTTCAGTTGTTTTCGATTGTTGTTGCATCACATTAGTCCTGTTTCAACCTTCATGTGTTTGCTTCCGTTCAACTGACTGTTACATTTCCTCTATGTTGATGGACCAACATGCAGGATCTTTTAACCCCCTAAAATGCTAAACCTGGAGGTGCTGCTGTCCGAAATACCGTATTTCTTCGATTAACAACAACAACAACAAGTCATAATGACAGGAAAACATTATAGTATGACTATGTCACCTAAAATAACCAGTGGGGCTAAACAAATCTAGTTAGGTCAGGTAAACATGCACACAAAACACACAAAGAAACTGGAAGAAAAATATATGTACGGTGCTATAAACACGCTAAAAAGATTAAGTGCCCTTATATGTTTCAATTACTTGGGATTTGAGTAGTACTTTGAAAATGAATCTCTTCTTGGACTTACGTGATTCGTCAAGGGATTACAGGTTTTCGGGCCAGATAAATTTATATTGAATGTTCCAAAATTGGTATGAACTGAGTGAAGATAGAAATAGAGAATATTATATGGGCGCGCGGAGATATGGAATTTATCTTATCGTGTTCTGAACTCGATATCTTACGAGTGAGTGCACAAGAAGATAATTTCCATATCTCCGTGCGTCCATGTATTATTTTATTCATTTTATAAACAATACTTGGACCTGGGCCCAGTTGTTCGAAGCAAGGGTCAGCGCGTGACGTGGAAATCGCTGATTGGCTGAGAGGCGATATCCACACACGTAAAATTATCGTATTTTCACGTGTGTTCAGATACGATGTTTCTCAGTGCTGAAAACCTTGTAAAAACGGTAGTTTATAGCCTGAGTTTTAGACGGTCGGAGGTCGTCCGCTCACTTCCTCACCATCCTCGGCTGATGGACTTCGTAGACTTTCATGTTTTCCACTGTCAAAATTTCAAGAAATCAGAGCGAACTTTACACTTTTGACAAAATCTGGAATTTAAGGAATGTGTTCGCATATTTTTCTAAATGGCATTCGAGAAGAACTTGAGCAGTGTGTCGACCGAAGTTGTAAAGTTTTTAGGATTTCGAAGCTATATCCAGAGCAGAAGAAAGCATTGGAATCTTTCATTCATCGAAACGATGTGTTTGTGCTTTGGAAAATCGCTAATCTTCCTCCGCTTATAAATATCATGGATTAGATCAAACTTTCTCCTAGGTTTTTGGCTTTTAGAAGACCAAATCTTTCATGGAATATTATGAATTTTGTACAGGAGTGGACACATTTTGCGTATGTTATAGAAAACGTTTCATGGCATTTGAGTGAAATCAATATTTTGGCAATTTGGTTTTCCGAAAGTTCATGTACGGCAATGACAAAAAGTCCGGTTAAATCAATCTCTGATCCTAAAAAAAACTACACTAGGACAATTGCAGGGTCTCGTGTGACTATATATAATCATCATAAATATCAAGCTTCAAAACGTTTTAAAAAGAAAAGTAAAAGCGTAAAAGTTCTAAGCCATCACAGTAATAAACTTTACGGCATGGAATCGAGGCTGATATTTGTATGCATTCATACGCTGTCCTGCAATTACTGCACGAAAACTTCCGTTTAAAAATTTCCTCCTCCCCAAAGAACCACAGCAGCTCAAACAGGATACCATTCTGAGAAATCGACAAAAGTTTGAAGCTGTAGAATGTTTTTTCCAGTGCATGAAAACTAGTAAAGCCTCTACTTCAAGACTGTTCTACACTTCACGCTTCAATTCCGTTACGAGTGTTCGTATTGGCTTATTGTACAAACAAAGGTTGATGACGTCAGGAACATGAACGTCTATGAAGTCCATCAGACGGGAGGGGGAGGAAGTGAGCGGACGACCTCGTACCGTCTGAGGCTAGATAGTTTATAGAATGAAGATGATTTAGAAGCTAGGGTAAGCCTAGTATTAGAAGAATGTTTACTACGAACTGATGTCAAAATTTCAATACAAAAACAGTGCAATCAAGCACAGTGTACTCCATACAAAGTGAATTGAATATTAAAGAAGTAAAACTATATAGTTATAACTTGTACACTGGGAAAGAGAAGCCCTTATATTATAGAAACCAATGCTTATTCTGCTTCTCGTGTTCCATAGACAGGTGACCAGAAATATTTCAATATTTTTTCACGGCTGCATCAATTGGGTTCGAGCATCGTTGGGTTCGAGTCGAGTTCGAGTTACCCCATACAATGACTCCATTTTAGCAGAGTCGTAAAGCTGCGTTAGGATATGAATACTAATTGGAATTTTTCTTTTGAGACTTGAATGAGTTTTTTTTACAAGTAATGGACCAATCACTGAGCCTTTAGGAACCCCACAAGTAATATATTGATGTTCAAAAGTGCCCTTGGCGCTTATTGAAAATTGTGTGTTAACGGGACACGTAATAGAGGGTTTGCAATTGATAGAATTGAATTAGAGATAAACATGTGCAACCCCAAGTACACTATTATAAATCATTGTTTAAAAGTGTAGTCTACTTCATAGAACTCTCTTTTAATGTTTTGTGTTGAGTGAAAAGGAGTAATCAAGGGAGCGGTGCTACTTACTGCTGTTCGCTGTTCAACTGAAAATTTGTAGGCCTGTCATATTTGAAAATAAATCTTAGATGCACTTGCGTTACAGAAGGAAGGTATCGCATTCCTCAAAACTCTACGAGTACTAGACATTTTCTTGTCCTTTCTGTTTAGATGTTATGACCTTGGGGTGTACATGGAGTTTTCTGTAGTTGTTGTGTCGGACATGAGTACGGTAACTGTTTGGGTTGAAAAGGACGAGACAACTGATGAAGATCATGAGCAGTCCGAGTCCATGGATGACTTCTGTGGCACTGTTTTGGAGTTCCTGCGATCCTCTCTTGAGAAGATGGGCAAGGAATTCCCCTGGATGCGTCACATGAAAACTGAGTTTTGCGTTCATTGTCCTGAATGTCTCAAGAAGGCAAGACCCTGTAAGAACCATAATGTAAGCGGTTGCACGCGGGATGAATGCATGCATTACATTACGGAAAGTGATCTTGGTGAACCAAAAGTACGTTGCTGTGAAGGTTCAGCACTGAAATATCCAGTCATCGTCAAGAAGAAGTTCTCCCATTGGTTTAAGTGCTGCAGAGAAAAGGCTTCGCATGTATGTCACAATCAGATAAGAGTCTTTAGATTCTTTACTTTGTCAGCTTGTTTTACTTATTGCTTATTATTATTTTGGGGTTATTTTGATTTGTTTGATTTTGCTTCAATTGTTTCTTTGTGGTTTTTGAAATATGCTTAGAATCACAGAGTAGGGAAGGAATGAGTTTTTCATGTGAGCATCCATAATACACAAAAATATATCGTACGTAAGAACATAGTTTTGTAATGTGTTAATACAAAAAACAAGAAGTATATAAATATATTTTCGAATGAGTGAATTATACTGTTTCTCTCGAGATTCAAGAAAATATAAGAAGTAATGGTTTCGTCTTCGGAAGAGATACTTGTAGCCGTCAAGTGCTAACTTAATTGTTCGTGTAATTAGATTACAAACCAGCAAACACTAACATTGAGGTTCCCTGTATGTGTCGAGTCGCTAGAAGCATACCTCATGCAGTGCGGCTGAATGGTATCGTTTCTCTGAAATGATTTTTCTCCCTTTTTTCTCATGAATAATGAGAGATGTGAAGTTGGAAGGAACGTAGAAAAAGTATGCGTCACTTCTGATGTTTCGTGCGCTATGACCCTTTGTTTGAAAAGTTCGGAGGGTTTCCGCCCAATAGGTCGAAGTGTAAATTTCACATCGCTATTTATCAATTGATTTCCCACCCATAGACACAGCCTAGCATGTTTTATTCGCTTTTCTTATTCACTGACACATGATACCTTGCTACTGAATCTAGAGAAAGTATTCTGCAGACAATACCCTAGATCCGTGAACACGATATCGATCAATCAGCTTTAGCCATATCCTTAAAGTTCTCCTCGCAAGCCATGGGACTCCTGACTTAGAACTGTTTCTATATTAAAGTGCACCTAGCATTTATTTTATCACAAATATCGATTCTACATCAAGTGAGTTGTTGAATGGTAGAATACTTCTTGATTTGAGTGGTGCGTCTATGAGGTATAGATGTTTATATCTCAACAATGCTAATGAATGTGACGTCTACCATTTATCATACAAAACATACTGGTAGAGATAACTGACATTTTCTAAACATCTATATTATAACTATAGTTGTTATCAGTGATTTTACCAAATATTTTGATTAAATAATAGAATAGTTTCATTCCCAAGGAGAAATATATACAGTACATTCCTGGGTTGACGTCATATTCATTAGAATTTGGCAGATATAAACCTCTATGACTCATGACGCAACACTCAAATCAAGAAATATTCTACCATTCAACTATTCATGCACTTGAGGTAGAATCGATATTTGTGATAACAAATAAACGTTAGGTGCACTTTAATTACTGTATTCAAAATATGACATGGAATATTGACTACCGTCACTTAAATAGACACTTTTTTATTTTCTATAATATATTAGACTTATCTCCATCGTAAAATATTGGAAAGTCTATAGCTGTACCCTAAGCCGTTATCTCCAGATACTACATCAGTAATTGCTGTTCAGGAATACAGTCAAGTATTACTATACTACTGCAAGTATTGCTGCAAAATAAATAAGATACATGTCGATCTTGCATGCGTGTGAAACTTTGATTTCTTCTCATTATGATTTAATCACGTTTCTACCCCATTGTGAAATTATGATTTAATCACGTTTCTACCCCATTGTGAAATTATGATTTAATCACGTTTCTACCCCATTGCGAAATTCGTAAAGGATTTATAATCCGACATCCCACACTTTTACGGTATTTCCTGGAAATGCCGCCTTTAATATAATACTTTGCTTTTTTGAGCAGAAACGGGACAAATTACTGAGTGTGGCTCCAGTATCCATGACGGACTTGCACAAGAAGGCAATCTACAAGACAGCAGTGACATTGGTAGAGAGTTTAAATACAACCGTGGCAACGTATCTTCTTAAAGCGGGTATTTTCACTAGAGAAGATTTTCGGGATATCATTGGTCGAGCAACGAAAACTGAACAAGTTAACAAGATCATTGAAATTCTTCCTGAGAAAGAAGACAAGGCATTTGAAGAGTTTTGCAAGGCTCTATGTGAAACAGAGCAGAAGCATTTGGTCACCGAACTTAAACAAAACTTATCAAGTCTCGAGGCAGAATCTTCTGGTGGTAAGTGTTATTATGTTGTTGCCAGCACTATACACATTGAACGCCCTACTATTAACAAATGTAAGCACAGTTGAAAAGGGTTCTGACTCGGAGCAAGGGCGAGATACCAACAAACGCAACTCACATGTGGCGCCGCGATCGGGAATCGAACCCAGGGCACAAAAGGAGGATGCTTCACCAGCATGCTGTGCACGCCTAGTGCAACCATATTATCAAACGCGTGTTGTGGTTGAGGAAACACCAGTGCAAATTACACTTTTTACAAAGTATCTCGAAACGAAAGTTTTTGTCGAGATTGACGTAAATGTACTCTAGCATTGTATACATATTTGGCACATGTTTGATAAAGTTAAAGTAAGGGCGCACTTAATTTGGAGCCACGTTCTGTTGTGTCGTCCCTCATCATGTAAATTGTGACATTTTTCTTTGATTCTTGATGAAAGCATTGTAAATAAATAAACTGCAGAAATTTGTCTGATTTTAGTGAAAAGTTTCGTGCGCGCTGCAGACTACTTATGTACGAGCGCGCGATTGAATACAAAAAAAACGAATGTAAAGCTTTTCTTACATTTTGTTTGTTTGAATTCTTGCTTCTGTATTATTAAAAATAAATCATTTAGTTTCGAGTGCAATTCTTGGGTTGCAATCATTCCTAAGGAAATACAATCACAAAAGCGTAGCGGCCATCTTGGTTGGTAGGAACAAAAGAAGCAAATGTGGTTTCTTTTGTTCCTGCCCAACCAACATGGCCGCCAGTGCAACCCACCAATTGGGGCTTAATTCAAATGAGTGAGTTTTCTCAGAGTTTCTAAATTGCACGGTGAGTCCGTAGGGCGCACTAGTATTAAAAGATTGCGAACTGAATGTAAACAAATTTAGTTGAGCAGTTGTACTGTATGAAGAAAGGTTTTGCCGTGTTTTTTTCTCACGGCTATTAACCCTTGCGAAAAAAGCCTTGGATATCTTAGGATCTTCTGGGATAATCCTTGGATATCTTAAGATTCAAAGCCTAGAACCGCTTAGGATTGTCCTAGGATTTTCTATGATTTGAGGTGTGAATTTTCACGGTAAATTTGGACACTTGGATGTTCTAGGATTTTCTAGGATTTCTCAAAATATTCATGGCAAAGCATTTACGATGCATGGTTCTAGGATATTGTGGGAAATCCTAGGATTTACAGTTTACATTTTCCTTCCGTTTTGTAGGAAATGCTGGGACTATCTAGGAATAGACTTTTAGGAATTTCTAGGATGTCTTAGGAATTTCTAGAATGTTCTGGGATTGCCCATGCTATATTAACAGCTTTTCAGGGCATTTTTCAGGGTTTTAGTGACGACCAATCCACGCTCAAGCATGTTTATAGGCCAGCATGGTTTTTGAGCAGTTCTGATAAAACATTCAAAATTCGCTATCTAATTGTCATCAACAGTCTATCAGGGTCAACCATTCCGAACTGATTCCGTAGAACCTTGCATTGACAATTATATACACAATATCTGAATCTTTCCGTAAATTCTAAGTGAGGAAATTACAAACACGTGCATTTACTTTTCAAGATTATTACTTTAATATTCCTTTGAAATACATTTTCAGGGTTTTTAACATCATATCATACATTGTAATTGTCTCTTTAAAATAATTTTCATAGCACATAAAAAATTGTGTTTAATGAATATACATGTATACAGTAATTGTCTTAAAAATAAAAACAGAAAAATGTGTCTATATTGGCCGGTAACAAAACGAGCAGGGGACTGGAACCGAGTTTATCAGAATTACTCTAATTCTAAAATGAAGTTCATCACATGATAGAGCATGTTGAAATTATCATGTGTGCCAAGTTTGACGCGATTCAAGTGAATCTTGTCTGAATTATAAGCAATTGAAAATGTTTTTGTCCCTCGGAGGGACAAGGTTAACAAATAAGAGATTTGACATATTTGATGCCTTCTAGCATTGTCTATATTGAGCAAAAGTTCACCAAACTTTCCAGACTAGCTAAGTTTGATCTGTTCTTTTGGAAAATAATGCTCACATTGACTAGTTATTAATTGAATTAGTTTTACTGACTCGGTTCCAGTCCCCCGCTCGTTTTGTTACCGACTAATTGTAAAATATATTTTTTCTGTTTTGCCCTTTCAAATAAGTAGAATCTACATGTATACATTTTCGCTTCTCAAATATCTCCCCATTTAATATTTTAAATAGATCATCTCTTCATGTTTGTCCTTTTTAGCCTGAATAAGATAGTAATATGGTTTGCAATAATGTCCTGTTTAATGTACTGTTCAAAGTTTGTGTTGACCAAATTTAGCAGCAATGTATGACAAAAAGCTGGTTCACCTTACAATTTGCTTTTGACTGGCTGTAGAGAAATCTACTGAGAACCTTGGTTATTGTACAAATAAGAGTCCAAGCTTCTGGACAAGTGCTTTTCAGATTGTACTTGCCTCTAGGCAAGTATTTTTAAACATTTTTTTTTACTGTGTTTATAAACAGTATTTGGAACCCTGATGGCTACATTAGTATAATTATATTATCACAGGACTGGTATGATTTCAGATACACTGTAATATCCATACTCCCACCACGGAGGGAATTTGCCTCACGACCCAACTACCCACCCCTCTGGAATTGCCATTTTCCTCCATACATTTGATTTCCTATTATTTTATGGAGCCTCTGGCCAACAAATTGGTGCATGACCACTTAATAGAGGTTTGACTGTATTCAAATTTTGACTAAAAGGGCCATGGCCACTTTTTGAGGGGGGACTTATTTGAGGAAATACAGTACATTTTTAAGCTCACAGGTCTTTAGTGTGAATAATTGACTATCATGCATTTGGTATAATTTAGTTGCAAAATGCAATCATGTACATGTATATGACACAGTCTTACTTATAGAAGTGATTGTGTTGGCAGCTGTTTTCCTTCCTCTTTGTTTTGTGGCTGAGAAGGTCAGGCTCAGTGACATCTGTGAATTAATTAAGTAATAACAAAGATCAACAAGTTACATGTACATGTACACTTACAAGGTTTTTTAATAAGAATTACATGTATCTACAGTATGATCATTCACTATATGTTTTTATTCACATGTATGCATCTTGAGTTTAATCCATTTGATACATTTTGCAAAGCAGCTACATGTACATGTGTATGACTCAGTTTGTTAGTTGTAGAAATGTTTGCACTGGCAGCTGTTTCCTTCCCTTTTTGTTTGGGGGATGGGAAATTTCAGGCTCATCTACATTGTACATATATGCATGAAATAGAATGAACAAATATTAAAGGGGCTATGTCATGGTACTGCGCATGTATCAAGTAATCACTCGGTTGGTGGCTGTTAATTGGATACAAACAGTTACACTCCCCTCCATGAATGCTTGATTGAAAGGATTTTCAATATTTTCCCTGGGGACTGTTTATATACACTGTTTGTTACTCATCTTTGATTTTTAGCATCCCACATGGCTGAGAGGTTCATTAGTTCATATCAAAATCAGTGAAAATATCTGTTTCCGGCCCGGAACGCAAATGTAAAGTCTATTACCGTGACACAGCCCCTTTAAGAAATTTACTTCACAAAACCAAACCCACAAAGTTTTGGAATAAGCCCCCCTCCCTTGCCTTAGTTTTATAAGCCTTAGTGGAAATCAAATGTTAAGAGGGGGAAGGCAAACATGACATGCCACATTGTTACTTGAATTTGTATTTCCATGCTTACAAGAAATGGGAGGCTCCTAATTAATGTGACCACATATTGGTAGAAAAATGTTAGGGTTTTGACGGTATCATATCTTTTTGGGAATAAGCTTCCCTCTCTATTATGATAACTGTCAAATGCCCATCATTGTTCTATCATAATGGAAGCCATTGGCAAAAGTTATGTGAAATCAACTGCAAGGCCCCCCTTTCCAAGACGAATTCTGAAATGAGCCCCCCAGGGGCTACAAAAGTAATTACATGTAGAGCATTTTAATACTTCAGCAGCTGCTATAGCCTTTTCCGAAAGATATAAATTACTACCAGCAAGTGGACTCTGAACTCTGAATTTCTATAACAACACCTGAAACAACCATGGGGCCTGATCAAAGCCAGGTCCCGGCTAATCCACAGATCGAATTGAAATTTAGTGTGTTGGTTTTTGCAGATGGAGGAAAACTGGAGAAACCAGAAAAAAAACCTCGGAGCAAGGGCGAGATACATGTAAAATGTACCAACATTAACTCAACTAACATATGGCACCGTGTCCGGGAATCGAACCAGAGTGACAGGCAAAGTGCTTCACCACTGCACAATCCCGGCTCCCCGTGCCACCCTGGCTGTTAAAACAAATAACTGATGTACATTGTACAGTATAACTTTAAGAACTAATATGTTCACCTCCCTAAGCTTAACTGTTTATAGGAATTCAGTTTGTCATGCTTGTTCTTCAATGTTTCTGAGGATTTGACCAACTAATTGTGAGCCAATTAATTAAAGCTTAAGCTTACTTAAAAAATTATCATGTTACCATTTGTGAAGCAGCACTGGTGCTCTGAATGTGTGATTCCATAACATTTCCATACCCCACTACGGGTCTGTTATAATAGGAGATCAAATGTATGGGGGGAGGGGGAATGGGAATTCCAGAGGAGTGGGGGTGGGTGGAACAAGGGTTTGTGAAACAGAATGTTGAATATTGGAAAATGCCCAAGCTTAAACATATCACTGACACATTTCATTAGAGCAGTTTTCTGACTGTCGAAAGTAATCGATGATAGTCAGTGAATTACATGTACTGCCTCTATTATGGATTCCCAATTGACTTCCTATGAAAAATCCACTCAATCCGTTTATTAAAGGGCCTGTATATGGAGGCGAGTCTGAGCCCGGTTTAAGAGGGCTGGAAATCGTCCCAGCATTCACATATAAACGAAACAAATCACTAATCATAATATTGAAGATGAATATTGGGCCATATTCCATTTTTTTTTCAAAACCCCCCTATGGGGGAGCTCAATTTTGACTAATCCCCCCCTTCCCTTGGGATTTTCTAACTTCTACCACGCCCAACCTATTGGAATTGGAAAAAATACCACCTCCTCCTTGGATTTTCAATGATAATTGTCATTCCCCTCCCCATTGGAAATTCACCTTCAATCCCTGGTCTCCCACTGGAATCCACAGAATTGTGAACCCCCTCCCCATTGGATTTTCAATCCATCTCGCTGGATTCCAGTGGTCTTCCATAGGGGGGTTTTGGGAAAAAAACAATCAATATTCATCCACTGGAAAACTTCCCATTTTTCCATACTATGTCAATTGTATGTAAAGCACAATTTTCCATAGTATGGAAATAGATTTACAAACTGTTTCCATACTATGTAAATCAATTTCCAAACAATTTCCATACAATGGAAATTTAAAGAAGTATGTAAAATGTTTGGAAATTCAATTTACAAACATGTGTGTCTTTTGTGTACCTTGTAAATAGTTTGGAAAAATATGGACATCACATCTTTGTAAATTAACTGTAAATTGTATGTAAATACGGAGTGTACAAACCTTGTAAATAGTTTGTAAATGCAATTTAGGAGGCCCGTGGAACTTTGTAAATTGTTTGTCAATAGTTTGTAAATGCAATTTAGGAGGCCCGTGGAACCTTGTAAATTGTTTGTAAATTGTTTGTAAATGCAATTTAGGGGGCCCGTGGAACTTTGTAAATTGTTTGTAAATTGTTTGTAAATGCAATTTAGGAGGCCCGTGGAACCTTGTAAATTGTTTGTAAATTGTTTGTAAATGCAATTTAGGAGGCCCGTGGAACTTTGTAAATTGTTTGTAAATAGTTTGTAAATGCAATTTAGGAGGCCCGTGGTACTTTGTAAATTGTTTGTAAAGTGTTTGTAAATGCAATTTAGGAGGCCCGTGGTACTTTGTAAATTGTTTGTAAATAGTTTGTAAATGCAATTTAGGAGGCCCGTGGAACTTTGTAAATTGTTTGTAAATTGTTTGTAAATGCAATTTAGGAGGCCCGTGGAACTTTGTAAATTATTTGTAAATTGTTTGTAAATGCAATTTAGGAGGCCCGTGGTACTTTGTAAATAGTTTGTAAATACAATTTAGGAGGCCCGTGGAACTTTGTAAATAGTTTGTAAATGCAATTTAGGACCCATGTAAAAATAGAGGTATGACAGAAGGTGGGATTAGTTGAACCCATGTAATTTAACGAGATCCCAGCTATCCCTACCTGGGTTGATAACAAAATCCCACCTGTGATCCCAAGGCTAAAACCGGGATAGCTGTTTGGACAGATGGGATCCCTGGTATGACAACAATATCCCACCTGGGATCCCAGCTATATATATATAATTGACATAATTCTTTATTTCACACTCTCAGCTTTACATTTGGGTAATTTACACTGACATACACTAATAGATATTAGGGAGAAAATAGGAAAATAGATAATACGAAAGGTTGAAGGTAAGTTGAAGGCACTAAAAGTTTCCTAAGCCAACTCCCCATTAAGTGAGTTAAATGTGTGCGTGAGTTTAATATATGAGCTACTCAATGAGTAGCATATCAGATATTATAATTACAGTCGAACCTCCGCTAACGTACACCTCCATTAAGCGGACACAATACCGCGGTCCAGCCCATCTCTAATAAAACACTCAGTACATAACGCTTCCTGTAAGCGGACACCTCTCGTAAGTGGACGTGGACACCTAACTCTAGGTCCGCATGGGCAAAATTAACCAAAATTAACCTCTCTTAAGCGGACACCCGAAGAGATTGAAGTCATTTTTTTTTCAAATGTATGCAGTTTTATCTTTGAATTCTAGCTAAATCAAGGTCAGCGTAATAAAAAGATAGCATATGGTTTACAATTTCCACAGTTGACTGCCACTTCCTATCCTTACTGTCAACCTCCTGTACGCGGACACCTCCCGTAAGCGGTCCGCTTATGGGAGGTTCGACTGTATAAAGTCAGTATTAAGTGGTGTAATTACAGCAATCCCACACAATCCTACACACGCAGTTGTAATAAAACAGCTAGGTCAACAACTACACTTACAATAGGCTTTGATTAACAAAAGTCAAAATGTTCACGATTTAATAGTTATTCTTATAGAGCACATGCATCATAATTTAACCATGTGTTATTTATTTATACACATCTTTCAAACAATCTAAAGTTACTTACAGAAGCGTCTATTTCATAACTTTCTCCGGGAAAGAGGAACTTTGATGACTGGCTGAAACATTATGAGATTTATGCAGAAATGAAGTACAATTAAATTACCAGTTGCGTGAGTTAGCCGGCGGTATATTTAAACTTGACGTGTACGAGGAGGTACATGCTCAGCGATCGATCAAGTGGACTCCACTTTACATGTCATTTCCGTTAGAGAAGACAAAGTCCTGATATATCGAATATTTATATTAGTATTTAGTATATACCACACCAGTGAATCACTTTTCACGCGCTCTGATTGGCTACTCAATCACCTCCGAGCAAAGCAGCGATCATCTCCCGCGAGTTTTTGTCCATTTGACAGAAAATAAAATAAATACTGGCTATTCACCTGGAGTGTGGTATATACTAAGACAATTATTCACTTCAGTGTTGGTGAATGTGGTGAATATTGGGGGTAAATTCCACCACTATTAGCAAGCTGTGAACTGATCCCAGGATGCATTGCTTTTCTAAAGACCGCTGACGTGATTGTGCGGGCACAGCGCGCCATTTTGAAAACTAACGGCTTCGATTCGGCGGGACGATGTGCGATCTCTTGTGATCTCTTGTATAATATGGCTTCCACACTGAGCAAAGGGTTTTCAAAACACATGTGAGATAAGAAAACTTAAAGGTAAGATGTGATCTTTCAATTGTTGTGGATTGTAACGAGAAAAGGGAATGTCGCGCTAGGTTATCATACTTTTAGTTCAGCTGTTGTTTTCAAACGGATAATTTTGATCATGTCTCATGGTCTTGACTGGTTCGTTCCTCCCAAGAGAGCACGGAGAGACACGTCTCTGTCGGGAGGAACGAACAGAGGAGACGGCTGAATTTCAGGCTAGGTCTTCATTATTTGAAAGCCTTTACCTTATCCATTTAATGACCAAATCGATGA
This sequence comes from Actinernus sp. WN-2022, assembly GCA_030867875.1. Classification (NCBI taxonomy): domain Eukaryota; kingdom Metazoa; phylum Cnidaria; class Anthozoa; order Actiniaria; family Actinernidae; genus Actinernus; species Actinernus sp. WN-2022. Next base: position 16,738,277 of record JAOWCC010001679.1, on the reverse strand, counting down.
GAGTAAATCTTTTAGCGAAGGATCGAACTACTGTTCGAAGACTGAAGAGAGTGAAATGTCTCACTTTTATAAAGACTGTCAGTGATATTTGTAAAACAGAAATTTCATTTATACAGCAAACTGAGGGTATATTGCTTTTTAGAAGTGAAATTTCACGAGTTTATACATTGCAATTCAAACAAATTCAGTCACAGGCGACCCAAGCTCATGACTAATGTTACGAAAATATAAAACTTTATATAAAGAAACTAGTTTAGTAGTTAAGGGGATTAAGGGTTTGTATGGAAGCTCATATTACAAAATATAAGGATTTACATGGGAACGTAACAAACTCCATTTTCTAGCCATATATGCTGTAATTTTTTTAATAAAAAGGACTCACCTTGGCACTGTGATGTATTGTGTCGTGTTTCTATCATTGGGTGGATTTCAGCCGGGTTTTTTCTTCGGAGAACTGCTGAAATCAGTTTTAATCCATCCAACGAGGAGAGAAACATGACACAAGACATGTAACATGTCTAATGTGTCACTTCTAAATAGCATGTAACAATGACATTGTCATCGTGTTATAGAACTTTAGCCATAGTGATTTTACTTAACCCGTGAAATATATAGTACTTAGCGTATTACACACTATTACACTCGAATTCTTTTGTTCTCTTTTGTGTTTATCTTGGTATTACACACTAACTAATAGTTTCTGTTTCACGGGTCAACTAAAATCACCCTAAGAGAACTTGACCCATAAGGCTTTACATAATGAAGTGTGGCCAGAATTATATTATGTTAGCGCTTATAATTTAAGATCATCATTGGGCCCTAGATTATTCCTACCTAGGGAATCAGATAATTTTCAACAGATACAGGGCTCGAATTTGCGCCCGATACGGGCGTAAATACGCCTAGATTTTTTCGTTTTACGCCTAACGTTTTCCACTTAGGCGTAATTTTACGCCTAGATCCTCTTACAAAGGTAAAAATTATTGGAAGACAAGTCTTCAGTTTCCAAATCTCTAAAACGATTTGAAACTTTTTTGTCTGTTGTTTCAAGTTTGAAATGCATAGTTTACTAATTACGCGGCGACGTTTGGCGTGTGAAGTCTGAACTTTTAACTGCAAAATGTCAAAGTTTGACAGCTCCTGTAATGTAAACTATTTTCCCGCGCGAAACAAGTTGTTTTGCATGACAAAACTGACCTATAGATAGCCGGAGCTGTCAAACTTTGACATTTACGCCTAAATTTTGGGCAATTACGCCTAATTTTTTTAAGTTGGGCGTAAAATTACGCCTCCTTTTTCCCCTTAATTTCGAGCCCTGAGATAGCCATGTGCACATTTAATAGCCTCTCAGAAGGTGTAGAAGTATCACAGGTTATAGTGCATTTGTCACTGAAGGCAATTAGGAATGTCTTATTATGTAAAGCGAAATCACGCATAGCTTAATTATCTATATATTATAGCACTTTTTATGCCAATTAACACTAATAATCCTTTATGCCATTTTTATACTTAATATTAAGAGTTAGTAACTTATGAGACATTTTATATCATAGTATTGTTAATAAGAATTATTAGTATAATTAGTATCACAATTCTTTTTTCCTCTTAAAGTTGTAATTTTATTTAGCTCTTAGCAAACGAAGAGCCACCTAGTGGATGTATTGCTAATAAATCACTAGTATTATTATTAAGACATCACTGTAGCACGGTAAGTTATTTTTATTCGAAAAATTTACAGTATTTCTGGCTAGTAAACAGAGTTCGTTATGTTCCCATACAAACCCTTATATTTCGTAATATGAGCTTCCCATACCAAGGTGGGCACAACCAACCATAAAAACAGCATGAGTTCTATATTTTAAAAAGTTGTCAACGCAGATGATTGAATTTTGGTACATGTAGGTGGGTGTAGAATCGTAAAGGGAATATAAACTGATAATTTAAGCTATGTCACAATGACGTCACTTAGCCATGTGTAATATGTTTCTTAGAACTGTTTATTACCTCTACAAACGGAATGTCCTATATCGTTAAAATATCCAGATGAGAATGAAGGAATCGAAAACACGATGTTGATTGGTTAAGAAATCAAACGTTATGAAAGTTTGAATTTTGCCAATTTCCCCGCCAAATTTTGGTGGGAAATAAACAACACAAAAGCATTTACGAAAATATCGCTTCATTCGTCTTTTACAGTTGTAAATAGTGTTGTGCAACATTTTGTTGATTTTAATTATTTGGTCATGCTCAATGATGCCGCTTTTGACATGTACAAACCCTTATCAGTTATATTTTCGTAACATGAGCTTGAGCTGCCTCACAATCTTTTTGAACAGTGTGTAGAAATAGAACACTATACAATTTTGGAAAATAACTCTTGCTACAATGTACATTCACCCTCGTATTCAATAAATTATAACATCTAACTGTCTTCCATCATAGGCACCAAACTTTATGTCACTTGATGACTCACAAGTGCTTGAACAAGAAGAGGTCTATCGAATGCCAATCAGATCAAGTACATGAGCTAGAAATTATGTGTGGATTCAGTTTTAGTGAGCCAGTGCACTATGAGGCCATGAAATCTAATGCCAAATGGATATTAAATAATTTATAACAGCAAGTTAGTTTGCAATTATTTTAATTCTGCCATGTTTTGTTGTAGAGATCTTTGATTAGATTTTATGGTACCAGTCTATAGACCTATCCCACGCGGTGGCCATCTTGGAATCCACCTATTGTGAATGCTTATCCAGCTTCGGTCTCAAAGATGTTGGTAAACGAGGCTGGGTAAGCATTAACAATAGGTTTATTCAAATATGGCCGCCACGGGGGATAGGTCTATAGCCAGGGGTTTAATCATACCAGAAAAGCTTATTTAACCAGGATTTTATGGTACACGTACATGTATATCATGACAACCTGGTAAAAGGCCATTTCAGCTTTTCTGAGCCCTGCATCTCTTTATTAAATTAAATGAAACACTGACTACCCTGAATTAAAGCTCTATATATTGACACTATAATTTTGAAATTTTATTTAAATTTAGCCCCCCTCCCCCTCCTAACCAATCTTAAAGGGAATCTCGTCTGAAAAACGATGTTTTCTCTCAAATGATTGTTATGCATGCCTAAGTCTGTTTCTGTGTTTGTCTCCAGTAATTTTGACACTAGATGTCATTTATGCACCGATTTTCCCGTCGATAAAACTCATTTAAATTTCCTGCACACTGCCATCTTGGATTTTATGACATCATAGTGTTGCCTCTATTGTCAGAAAACAATAGCTATTTTGTTGTGTAACAATAGGTGCAACACTGACGTCACGATATCCAAGATGGCTGCACGCAGGAAATTTGAATGAGTTTTATCGACAGGAAAGTATGTGCATAAATGACAATCTAGTGTACAATATACATGAGACAAACACAGAAACAGACTTAGGCATCCATAACAATCATTTGTGAGCAAACATTGTTTTTAGCCGAGGTTCCCTATACAGGTAACATTTAGGAATGTAAATAAGATCACTTCATCTGCTACTTTGCCAATTACATGTACATGTAGGTTTCACTGGGTGTTTTTTAAAGGGACCCAGCAATCCTAGTAGCTATATAATTGAAGGGCCTGTAGTGATGTAGTAATCCTTACTGGCTAAATTTTAGGCCTGACAATCCAAACTGAAATAATATAATGTAAATTCTAGAAGTTCCCTACAAAATGTTCTGATGTGCTGTTATTCCTACTGGCCAAAAAGATCATAGAATGAAAGTAATCTACTAGCCAAACACAACGTATCACTGGCTTTTGGCCAGTTAAGCACCCTTAGATTGACCGTATTCCGGAATAAGAATAGATGGAATAATCTCTGGAAATCACTGGTCCCGGCACATTTTACACTATAAGCTACTAACGTTTGCTGAAATGCGATATTCAGGATACATTATTTTAGTGTGCCAGTGACTAAAAAATCCCAACACAAACGATTTGTAGTGATAATTCTGTGTATTCTTATTCCGGAATACGGTCAATCGAACGCACCCTTAGTGTCAAGCTGACTGCCATATACAGTCAACTCCCTCTAAGCGGATACTCTAAGGTGGACAGGAAATTTGTTCCCTAAAAATCCATTCCTACTTAATCTCTGTATTTTGAACTCTATAAGCCGGACACCAAAATAGGTCCCATAAGTGTCTGCCTTAGAGAGAGTTCACTGTACTTTAAAGTTTATTAGGAAAATTATGTAAGTACAAATGCTAGTACAAATACTGTTCAGAGAAATAAATTAATATACATGTATTTAAAATAACAGTTTAAGTCTTTCTTTTTCTATTTTTGTTCTGGGAAGTTTTATCAATCCCTCCCTGTTTACGTTTTCATCCCCCATCAATATGATATATACTCATTATTTACAAACATTTTACATATTACATATTATGCCCTGCTTATTACAAACAATATTTATAAATAATTGTGCCCTGCTAATTTACAAACAATTTACAAACTGTGCGCTGCTAATTTACAAACAATTTACAAACTGTGCCCTGCTAATTTACAAACAATTTACAAACTGTGCCCTGCTAATTTACAAACAATTTACAAACTGTGCCCTGCTAATTTACAAACAATTTACAAACTGTGCCCTGCTAATTTACAAACAATTTACAAACTGTGCCCTGCTAATTTACAAACAATTTACAAACTGTGCCCTGCTAATTTACAAACAATTTACAAACTGTGCCCTGCTAATTTACAAATAATTTACAAACTGTGCCCTGCTAATTTACAAACAATTTACAAACTGTGCCCTGCTAATTTACAAACAATTTTCAAACTGTGCCCTGCTAATTTACAAACAATTTACAAACTGTGCCCTGCTAATTTACAAACAATTTACAAACTGTGCCCTGCTAATTTACAAACAATTTACAAACTGTGCCCTGCTAATTTACAAACAATTTACAAACTGTGCCCTGCTAATTTACAAACAATTTACAAACTGTGCCCTGCTAATTTACAAACAATTTACAAACTGTGCCCTGCTAATTTACAAACAATTTACAAACTGTGCGCTGCTAATTTACAAACAATTTACAAACTGTGCCCTGCTAATTTACAAACAATTTACAAACTGTGCCCTGCTAATTTACAAACAATTTACAAACTGTGCCCTGCTAATTTACAAACAATTTACAAACTGTGCCCTGCTAATTTACAAATAATTTACAAACTGTGCCCTGCTAATTTACAAACAATTTACAAACTGTGCCCTGCTAATTTACAAACAATTTTCAAACTGTGCCCTGCTAATTTACAAACAATTTACAAACTGTGCCCTGCTAATTTACAAACAATTTACAAACTGTGCCCTGCTAATTTACAAACAATTTACAAACTGTGCCCTGCTAATTTACAAACAATTTACAAACTGTGCCCTGCTAATTTACAAACAATTTACAAACTGTGCTCTGCTAATTTACAAACAATTTACAAACTGTGCCCTGCTAATTTACAAACAATTTACAAACTGTGTGCTGCTAATTTACAAACAATTTACAAACTGTGCCCTGCTAATTTACAAACAATTTACAAACTGTGCCCTGCTAATTTACAAACAATTTACAAACTCTACTTTGTGCTCTGCTATTTTACAAACAATTTACAAAGTGTGCTCTGCCAATTTACAAACTATTTACAAAGATAGCCATATTTTACATACTTTGTAGATGTCCAATTTTCTTGTAAATTCAATTTACAGTCTATTTACAAACAATTTACATGTTATTTACATAATATGGAAAAATGGAATGTTTTCCAGTGATCTGCAATTCTATAATAGCTTTATACGTACCTGAATCGTCAGCAGTTAGCTGATAGAAAGCCTCTTTCGCTTTGGCCAGGCTTGTCTGTAAAATGGGGAAACATGACAAGAAAAATGTGTTGTTTTAATAATACGTTTACCACGAATCCGACTTTACGGCCAATATAAACATGAAATCACCACAGAAAGACAATTGTATTTCAGCTACACTTACCACAGACTATATGCTTTATATATCATAGGATTCTTTTTAGGAGCTCTCTTCGTAATCACACAAACGATTTCGCCCTCCATGGTTTCATCAAGGCTTCGGTCCCCATATACTTTGCCATTTCTTTGTCGCTCAGCTCTGTCACTACCTTCGATCCATTGAACAACGGCCCATGGGCAATTTTGTTTGTTGTTGAAAACTTAGGGAGCAACCCAGTGGGTGAATGAATCGCAGTGATCGTAACACTCTGCCGAACTAGCCGTACATGAGAAAGTTTTCGATCAAACGATTTCGCCCTCCATTCTGATTCAGGTTTCATGTCAAGGCTTCGGTCCCCAATAATTTGCCATTTCTTTGTCGCTCACTTAACGCTAATCTCGGTGTTATCATCTTCGGGTCTTCAATCCATTGAACAACGGCCTTCAGGGCATGTTTGTTGTTGAAAACTAGGGAGCAAGCCAGTGGGTGAATCAATCGCAGTGATCGTAACACTGCCGAACTAGCCCTTCGATCAAATTCAAGCGCGAAGAAACGGCTTTCAATGTTCAGGCGTTCTGATTGGCCAACGAAAACAATCCGGCCTGGAACTGGTCAAAGTCCATTGCGTGATTCTGAGTAAGACCTTCTTTATGTTGTAGCTCATATCATATTCAGGATTTATGCCATCATTGTAGCTCGTATAACATACTCGTGATTTGCCATTGTTCCGCAGCCATTTTGTATAAGCACAGGCATCCCAAAATCTACTTTTCATATTTCGGGTTGCCTGTGGTCATTACGGCTTGGTTTCATAGCCCGATTTCATAGGCGATTAGAAAAATACAAAGTCAAAGTACAACTCAATCAACTAAATACAGTATTGTTCTTTTATTCCTTAAGATATGTGTTACATGTTATGAGAAAAATACATTCACAGAGCTCTTCTCGAGGATATTACCACAGGTAACCCGAAATACAAAAGTGGAGATTGGGATGCCTGTGGTTATTGAACATGGCGGTGAAGTTACACGAGCTACGAGAGATGGCAAAAATCATGAATATTATACGAGCTACAGCACAAAGAAGGTATGAAACAAACTCCTTGCAGCTGTAGGTCCGTCGTGTAGTCCATGGTTTTTCGTAAAGGAGTTGGAATATGAAGGAATTAGCCATACATGTAGGTCAAGGGAATGTTTCGCCGTTTGCCGATATCGGAAACGGAAAGAAGTATGCCGCTCTTGACTGCATTTCAAGGATTCTCTAGCTCTCACGTCCACAAAGAATGGAAGACCACCTACGTAAGATCCACGGCTACCAAGGGAAAGGTTAGAAGCTGTACCTAGTTAAAACGTTTAGCTTATGTTTGATATCTTAAACGAACATCTTCGAATTATTTTCCAAATAGACCAGGGTCGCGATTTTGTTGGGTTTAATAGCAAGACCTGAGGCTGAGAGACAGTCCGATTCCGATGTCAAATAATTTCCGTAAAATCCCAATTCTGAAACAAAGATGTATTGCAAACTTGAGATACTAGATAAAATATTTTATTGGCCAAGTCTGAGGGCTGTAGCTGTTCTGGAGAGCGAGCAGTTGCATTTGTCTGTATTTTTCCCGCGCCGATGTCGCAACACGTCACTTTTACAGCATTAATTAATGATCAAGCTAAGACATGAACTGAGAAAGCTAGAAAAGCAATACCAGATAAACCTAGAACTTCCTAGGATTTCCAAGCCTGCATATGGTTCCAAAAGAAACCTTGCGATTTCCTAGGATTTTCTAGGATACCGCGATCAACTTCAAATGTGCGAATTCACACCTATTCGTATCAATGGGACTTTTTGGGATTTTCTAGGATTTTGTAGGAAATCTTAGGATATCCAAAAAGTCTGGGATTTCAGTTCTCAATCATGGAGACCTCAGCGTTAGATGATTGTTCAATGAATACATTTTGAATATGTATTGATGTTTTCGAAGGTCCCAAGGGAACAACTTACTGAACAAATCTTTGAGACAACCAATTAACGCGACTTTGAAACAATTGGCTTAGCGATCAGTGTGTAATTTTTTCATTTTACGATTCCGCTTATTTTCGAAAGATCGAAATTTTATTCAATCAAAAGACGAAAGAAGGGTTAAATTAGCCGAAACTTGAAACAAATTGCTTAAATATCATTGTTACTGAGAGAAATTAGTAACTAAAAATACAAGAACATTGGCGGGAGAACCGTTATAAAACGGCCATTTTGCTCAAACGCAATCGAAAACTCGCGGGTTCGCAAAGCCTGGTAGTGAAACATCCTCCTTTCGGATCACAGAAGGTGAAGCGCTTACCACTTCCACCGCCCCGGCTAATAAGCAAGTGGGCTACAAAGGAATATGCATATTTGGAGTTTTATTGTTGTTGTAAGCACCAAAACAATATGATGAAAGTTCACGAGAAACGAAGGGAACAGGCAAAATAGGGGGAATTGGAAACAAGAAAAGGAACCTCTATCCTCCCTTCGTAAAATCAACATGTGAGTCGAGTGTTGTGTGTCTAACTTCATTGTTAACCTCGGCTGATGGTCAGTTTCTGTCTTTTCTTACAGCTAGTGTAGCAACAACAGAACGAAAACGCAGAAGGGAAGAGATGCCAAAAAAGATGCCATAAAGAGATGCCAAAAAATCCAAAAGGTAAAAGACTGAGATAGTATTACCCTAATGATTAACGTGACTTGATGGTCTGGTTTTTGTAGCATAATAATAACTGCAAACACATGATCGCGAGAAGAAGAATTTAAAATTATTTGTTAAAATTAATATAATAAGAAAATCTTGCTAATTATTATTATAATTATTATAACTATATTTTTTTCCATAGCTGATGAACATTATGTTGATTCTTTTACGCCAAAAATGATTTCGAAATGCAAAAGCGGTAAATTAACCTATGGTTCTAGCGAGTGTTTTTTTTTCAAGGCTTCAGCTCGGGAAGAAGTCCATAACCAGAACTCGAGCTGTCATACTAAGTCTTGGCCCATCAGTTTACGGTGTAATCTATTTATAGAAAACGATTCTTGCTGAATCGATAGCCAATTGTATTGCACGTAATTGCACCAGCAACTCTCTGATTGGTCCAAAACATGAATCCTTTGTTCTAATGAGATATATAATTTTGTCTTTATAAAAGAAACACTGTCTGCCATTGTTTTCCTCCACGAAACTAGTTTGAGCGCCGTTCTAAAAAAAATGATTGTACTGTTGGGCTGCATTTCACTGCTTATCGAAACGTCTGGTTATAGACTTCTCGCTCAGGGTTTAAAAAAAATCAGTTTCGTCCCTATCAATCAACAGAATGACTATAACAATTACTCGGGCTGCCTTTGGCAGGCACGAGTCTAAATCTGCAGGCCGTTTTTGTTTGTTCAGTACAGCAAAACTGTCGACTTCAGGTTTCGTTAACCAATCAGCTCACACTGTTCAAGTGCATACTGCCTTGAACGCGGAGCCGCCTGGCGCCGCATAATGTAATGTCGATGATGGTAATCGTGAAAGGTCAACCGGAAGCCACAGACTGCGGATATAATGAATTGAAGGTTTTTACTTTAATCATACCGAGGGCTTCGGTGACAGCACAATTCCCTTTCAGCCGCTAAATTATTGGTACTTTCGTTAGAGTTGTTTTAAAACAAGAACCCTCTCACAGGCGAGGTTTTAGTTCGAGAAAGGCTTCCAACAGTTCCCTTTATAGTTCTCAGTGTAATATAATGAGTAGACTGAAGTTTTGGGAATGAGGGTAAAGGATCATACGTTTCAGTTAATAATCTTTAATCCAACAAATACCAATATGGACTCGTAATGGACTCATCATGTATAGCAAGAACAGCAGATAAAGTTACACAGGGCTGGGTTGTTCAAAGCCCGATTAGTGTTAATCCTGGATTAACCTATTGGTTGTCATGGCAATTAACCCTGGATTAGCAATAATCGGGCTTTGAACAACCCGGCCCAGAGGCACACGAATTGACCACGAATACGATAGGCCTTTTGCATCAATTGATAACGTGACGATTTTCCCATAGCAATGCCTGTGTGGAGGGCAAGCCATCTGTGGCTTTAGTCAGCCCAGTTCCCACGCGCGCGTCTGTTAGCGCGCGAAACCAGTCACGTGACTGAGTTTAGCCAGCAGATCAGTCGGATCAGTTCGTTCGTGTTGCTTCGTTCAAGATTTCACGATTTTTATACAGTTACTGAGTTAGTTTAGCAAGCCTAGGAACCTCACAAGGTAATATCCATGTATTTGTACCGCATATCTGCCTTTCTTTGTAATTTTACTTTGTTTTCGCCTTGTATTTTGATGTCATTTTGACTCGTATTCGATTGTTCATTTGTAAACATATGTACCGTATTGCTGTTATTTGAATTACAGCTTTACGTTTTCCGAAGGGAAAGTAGTAAAGAAAGTTCCTAAACAACCGTCGAAGGACAGTCGTTATAATAAAGCTTTGCTGAGATAAGTTTCTGTGTGAAACTTGTCTGTGATAATTCGCCGACAAGCCCTGAGTGGGAACTTGAAAAATTAGAATCGTGGATTGGAATACAGAACGTTGCGGACTGCGGACTGAGAACGCGAAATGTCATCAAAGGATCAGCTCGAAGGAGCTCAGGTGGTGGAGGCCACTGAAGATGTGGAAAGCATTAGAGGTCGTACTTTGACAGAGAAAGGTCTGGAATACCAAAGATCAATAAAGAAATCAAATTACGAAAGAAATATAAAGGAATTAAAAAATAAGATCAACACTCTGGATATGCAGTGGGTGGACATACTAGATGCAAAGGCTTTACGAAAGGAAAGAGAGGAGTTGGAAACGCTACGTGAGAGTAAACTCCTTTTCCTGTTTTCTGAAGAAGAGTTTGAGAATTTTAAAGGTAAATTAAACCACCTAAACAAGTCTGCTCTGGACTTGGAGAAAAAAATATTCATGCTGGAAAGAGAGGACACGCGATCCAACTTTGGCAGCAGATTGAGTGGTGTTTCAAGAAGCTCTGCTAATTCTAGTATTCTCAAAATGAAAGCATTAACGGAACTAGCTAAAAGGGAAGTTGAGATGAAGTATGCAAAACTAGAAGCAGAAAAACAACTGGAAATGCAGCGTAAGAAACAAGAGATCGAAGAACTACAGAGGATAAGTAGCTATGAAAAGGCAAGGGCAGAAGTAGATGTAATTACAAGATTGGAGGAAGAAGAGAAATGCCCAGCATTAAAGGATTTGCAATGTGAACTGAGTGATAGTGAAAGGATAGAGCGAACACGTGATTATGTGTCATCGTTACCAAGTTTTCCATCGGTACATGTCCCCTTACCAAGCCCCATTCCAGCGGCTGGGCATGTTGCACAGCCTACAACACAGAAACAGAATATGAGTAGTCCTCTTAACCCATTTGCTACACCCTTCGAGGTGCCAACCATCGCTTATCACACTGCAAATCTCACACAGCATGACGGGATTATTCACGCAATAGCACAAGGAATGGAGACGGCGAGACTGCCTACGCCCTTTCGTAAAGTCTTCGATGGAAATCCCTTAGAGTGGCCAACATGGAAAACAGCATTTGAAACAGTCATTGAGAAGAGGACCACCAATGCTAGCGAAAGGATTTTGTATATGATGCAATATCTGTCTGGAGCACCAAGGAAGATTGTGGAGTGTTATCAGTTTCATCCAATCTGAAAAGGCTTACGAGGAAGCTAAGAAAAAACTAGAAGAACGATTTGGACACCCTTCTATTGTTGCGGAAGCCTTTCGGAGTAAACTAGAGAACTGGAAGAAAATTCCAGCTAAGGACGGTGTAGCATTGAGAGAATTTTCATATTTTCTGAAAACCTGTGAACTAGCAATGCAGACTGTAGGGGATTTAGAAACACTTAATAAGCAGCATGAGAATAGACAGCTGCTTAAAACACTACCAAGCTGGATGTATCCGAAGTGGGGGAATAAAGTGAGAAACTATCAGTTAAAACATGGCAGCAATAAGTTTCCTCCATTTAGTGACTTTGTTAGCTTTGTTGCTGACAATGCTGAGGTGCAATGTTTGCCTGTCCTTGCGGGTTTAGACACAGGCAGACCAACTAGATAATTTAATAGTCAACACAGGAATCCCGCAAATAGTCAACACAGGACTCCCGCAAATAGTCAACACAGGAATCCCGCAAATAGTCAACACAAGAATCCTGAAAGGAGATCAATGGCTACCGATGTGAAGGAAGACACACCACGCCATAAAGAAGGAAGGAACAGTTTACATGTATGTTGCTTCTGTAAGGAATCACATGAGCTAAATTCATGCAATGCATTTTTGAATAAACCAATCAAAGAAAGAATAAGGTTTATCATCAGAAAGGGACTTTGTTTGAAATGTCTGGAGCATGGACATATGGCTAAGCAAAATAAATGTAAACAAATTCCAATTTGCACGAGGTGCAAAAGGGAACATCCAACTTGCATGCACGAAAAGGATGACAGTGATACAAAGAAGGACGAAGGAGCAGATAGTGTGAAGAAGGCTGACAATGTGGCAACTAACTGTACTAGTGTATGCAGCTTAGCTGGTCAACAGGGTGGACAGGACCAGAGTTTGATTGTTCCAGTGTGGATTTCCAGTCACGACAGTCCACATCAGGAAAGGCTTACGTACGCCTTACTTGACAGTCAATCCAATGCGACCTTTATTACTGAGAACTTGAGACAGGAACTAAATGCTGATGGTGTTAAAAGTAATCTCCCACTCTCTACGATGCATGCAGAGAATAAACTGGTAGACTGTCGGAAGGTGAAGGGACTTAAGATAGCTGATCTTAAGCGACAAGTTACAATTGAGTTACCAAAGAAATTCACAAGGAAGGTCATTCCCTGTAAACCTTCGCAGATCCCTAAACCGGAAGTTTCTATGCAGTGGGAGCACTAAAAATGCATTGCAGAAGAGATAATGCTATACAGAGAGGATGTGAAAGTAGGACTTCTAATAGGAACTGACTGTACCAAGGCTATAAAGCCTAGACATGTGATACCAGGTTCTGATAACGAACCGTATGGTATCAGAACGAATCTCAGATGGGGCATTGTTGGCAGAGTATGTATGACACTACCAGAATACGACGGTGAAGAACATGTTGGAAGTTGTGCTAATCGGATCGTAACAACTGAGTTGAGCTCAAACTCGTCTTGTGGCAGTGACTTTGTATTTTAATCACGTGCAAAGGAAGTCTTCACGCCATCCCAAGTGAAGGACATGTTTGAACTTGACTTCCACGAGACAGGGAAAGACAAGAATCGGCGAACCTTTTCGGTTGAAGACAAGAAATTCTTAAAGATTATGGACAATGGAATCCATAAGAGAGAAGATGGGCATTATGAAATGCCTCTTCCTCTAAAGTGTGAAGACGTCAAACTACCCAACAACAGATCACAAGCGTTACGGCGACTTCAACACTTAAAGATACGCTTCAAGAAGGACTCGAGATACTACAGAGACTATGTAGAGTTTATGAAGAAAATTATCAAGGAGAGTGCTGAACGAGTACTTCCTGTAGAGGAAGAAGAATCTGGAAGCAATATCGGCAAGATCAACTACGTTGCTCACCATGGGGTTTACCACCCCCAGAAACCGAATAAAATACGAGTCGTGTTCGAATGCAGCGCGAGTCACGATGGCACCTCTTTGAACCACAATCTACTACAGGGTCCCGACCTCACCAACAGTTTGGTAGGTGTTCTTTGTCGTTTCAGACAGGACTACATTGCATTTTCTTGCGATGTTGAAGGCATGTTTCATTATTTTTTTGTGAATAAGGAGAATCGTGATCTTCTTAGATTTCTATGGTTCGAAGACAGTGACATTGAAGCTAAGCCAATTGAGTATCGCATGAAGGTGCATCTTTTTGGTGTAGCGTCATCTCCCGGCTGTGCTAACTATGGTTTCAAGAGAGCAGTAGATGACGGCGAAGCGGAATTTGGAGTAGAAGCAGCGGAGTTTGTCAAAAGAGACTTCTACGTCGACGATGGGCTCAAATCGGTGAGTGAACCATCAACTGCGTTAACCTTGATTAAGAACAGTCAAGGACTCTGTGCTAAGGCGGGCCTTAGACTTCACAAATTCGCCAGCAACTCGAAGGAAGTTATCCAAACAATCCCACCGGATGATAGAGCAAAGGGTCTACAAGACTTGGACCTCAAGCGTGATCCATTACCTGTTGAGCGAACTCTGGGCATCGTGTGGTGCGTAGAACTGGACTGTTTCGAGTTTAGAATCGTAGTTCAGGATCGTCCACTTACGCGCAGAGGCATACTGTCAACTGTATGCTCGGTGTATGACCCCTGGGCTTTTTCGCTCCATTGATACTGGTCGGCAAGCAAATTCTGCAGGAACTTTGTCGGGAAAACGCTGAGTGGGACGATCCGATTCCTGACAAGCTCAGACCAATGTGGGAGCAGTGGCGTAGTGAACTGCGCACCCTAGAAGAACTGAAGATCAGAAGATGCTACAAGCCAGAGGCGTTTGGAGATGAAGAGAGCGTCGAGATACATCACTTGTCAGACGCGAGCCAGAACGGGTACGGGCAGTGCAGCTATCTTCGTCTCAATGATACGCAGAACACCGTATATTGTTCATTAGTCATGGGCAAAGCACGAGTGGCCCCACTGAAACCGGTCACAATTCCACGACTTGAACTTACGGCAGCAGTTGTTTCTGTCAGAATGAGCCAGTAGTTAGGGCGTGAACTTACCTACTACCCATATATCACAGAATACTTTTGGATGGATAGCCAGGTCGTTCTAGGCTATATCAACAATATCACCAAGCGTTTTCATGTATATGTAGCCAACCGCGTACAGGAGATACATGACAACACCAAGCCGGAGCAGTGGCACTACGTAGAATCCAAGGTCAACCCGGCTGATGACGCATCGCGTGGCCTTACAGCACGTCAGCTCGTAGACGAGTCACTCTGGCTGAAAGGACCTGAATTCCTTTGGAACGCCATCGTTGCGCCAACAGAAGAAGTGATGGATCTACAGACGGATCCAGATGACCCAGAGGTGAAGAGAGTTATCATCCTAACAGCACATGCCGAAGATAGCCTTCCAGATCACTTCGAAACGGTCAGACTCGATCGCTTCTCTATTGGCTCAAGGCTAAGACGGCAGTTGCAGTTTGTTTCAGACTGAAGAAGAAGTTGAGAGAGAGAAGGCAAGAGACTCCTCCAGAAAATAGTACTAACTATGTGTAGTGTAGACGAAGTAGGAGCAGCTGAATTGGAGATCATTCGCTGTCTTCAATATGAACATTTCCGAGAGGAAATCTAAATACTGAGAAATTCTAAGACCCAAGGTGAACACCTCGACAGAAAAGAGGCTAAGATTCGAAACAGCAACATGAAGCATACAAGCAGTCTATACAGACTGGACCCATTTCTAGACAAGGATGGACTGTTGCGGGTTGGCGGCAGGTTGAGGAGAGCCAACATGTCAGAGGAAGTAAAACATCCAGTCATCACCCCAAGGCATTCACACATCACTGAGCTAATCATACAGCATGCGCATCAGGCGACGAAGCACCAGCGTCTTGGTATGACACACAATGAGTTACGACAGCGTGGATACTGCGTGATCGGAGGTGTTTCAGCTGTATCTAGATACATCTCGAAGTGTACAGTTTGCAAGAAAATACGCACAGGATCACAGCAACAGAAGATGTCAGATCTTCCAGAAGACCGCACAGAGCCAGCACCGCCATTCACCTATAGTGCAGTGGATTACTTTGGTCCTTTCACGATCAAGGACGGACGCAAGGAAGTTAAACGATACGGCGTCCTGTTTACATGCATGTCTTCTCGGGCCATCCATATCGAAACAGCTAATTCACTTGAGACAGACTCCTTCATAAATGCCCTACGCAGGTTCCTTGCTGAACGTGGTCCAGTTAGACAGATAATGTTAGATCGAGGCACAAACTTTGTCGGAGCGAAGCGCGAACTGGAAGAAGCCTTGAAGGAAATGGATCAAGACCAGGTGCCGTGCCACTTGATGAAGGAGAATTGTGAATGGTTAGAATTCAAGATGAACGTCCCATCGGCTAGCCATATGGGAACGCCAAATACGAACGGTGCGAAGTGTACTAGCGGGATTACTATACGAATCAGGAACTCAGCTAGACGATGAGAGTTTCCGTACTCTGATGAAGGAGGCCCAAAGCATCGTAAACTCAGACTTCTTACGATGAAGACGAAGGTCCTGATGCCACCTCCCGGTGTGTTCCAGAGAGAATACCTGTATTTGCGTCGACGATGGCGAAGAGTCCAGCTAACCAGTTTTGGACAAGATGGCAAAGGTAGTACTTACAAAATCTTCAACTTCGAACGAAGTGGACCAAGCCTAGACGAAATTTGCAAATCAATGACATAGTGCTTCTGACAGACGATAATCATCCGAGAAATCAATGGAAGCTAGCTAGGGTTGTAGAGACCTTTCCAAGTGATGATGGCCTTGTGCGAAAGGTGAAGTTGGCTATCGTTACGACCGACCTCGACAAGCGGGGCAGGAGACTACACGAGATTCAATACCTCGAGCGGCCGATTCAGAAAGTGGTATTGATACAGCCGAGAGACCGGGAATTCCCCGTCGAGGAGCCAAAACCTAACATGGACAAGTGAAGATGATCATAGACAGAACTGTCTTTCTCGTTTACATTAATAGAGCATTGAACTAGTAGTTAAAGTATACTTGGTTTAGACAGTGGATACCCACTGTGGGGAGCCATGTGGCTTTAGTCATCCCAGTTCCCACGCGCGCGTCTGTTAGCGCGCGAAACCAGAGTCACGTGACTGAGTTTAGCCAGCAGATCAGTCGAATCAGTTCGTTCGTGTTGCTTCGTTCAAGATTTCACGATTTTTATACAGTTACTGAGTTAGTTTAGCAAGCCTAGGAACCTCACAAGGTAATATCCATGTATTTGTACCGCATATCTGCCTTTCTTTGTAATTTTACTATGTTTTCGCCTTGTATTTTGATGTCATTTTGACTCGTATTCGATTGTTCATTTGTAAACTTATGTACCGTATTGCTGTTATTTGAATTACAGCTTTACGTTTTCCGAAGGGAAAGTAGTAAAGAAAGTTCCTAAACAATCGTCGAAGGACAGTCGTTATACCATCCAAACATTCCTTGACAACAGAGAGAGCGTGAGAGACGCGAGCGTGAGAGACGCGAGCGTGAAATCTCAATATTTGAAGGTCTGCCGGTTCCTTTGTTATTCGTTTCCAGCCCAAATTTATCAGAACTATTTAGCTTTAAATCTTAAAGTTCAGTGTTAGAGGATTTTAAGAGCCGTAAGACGATCAGAAATAGCTTTCTGAAGCCAAAACCGAACCGGACTCTGCGAGTTACTCGCAACATGATGGCGGCCTCGGGAATGTACTTTTCTTCCACGCTTTAAATCGTCTTTATGTTCTAGAAAAATTATGTGATGACAGGAGATGTATCTATTAATGTAATATAAAGTGGTAAGCTGTAGTGCTAAGTGTGCACGCCCTACGAGGGAAAGAGAAAAAATCTCTGACCCAAGTGGGACTCGAACCCAACGACCTCCAGGTTACATGTCTGGCGCTCTACCAACTGAGCTATCAAGTCAGATGAGAGCAATCGTGGGTATTGGTGCGTTATATGGGGTCACGGCGATTATATATGTATATGTAGTTATGATATCGAATCATGTTTGCCGCGTAGCACTAGTAAGTGTAAAGAATGTAATATAAAGTGGTAAGCTGTAGTGCTAAGTGTGCACGCCCTACGAGGGAAAGAGAAAAAATCTCTGACCCAAGTGGGACTCGAACCCAACGACCTCCAGGTTACATGTCTGGCGCTCTACCAACTGAGCTATCAAGTCAGATGAGAGCAATCGTGGGTATTGGTGCGTTATATGGGGTCACGGCGATTATATATGTATATGTAGTTATGATATCGAATCATGTTTGCCGCGTAGCACTAGTAAGTGTAAAGAATGTAATATAAAGTGGTAAGCTGTAGTGCTAAGTGTGCACGCCCTACGAGGGAAAGAGAAAAAATCTCTGACCCAAGTGGGACTCGAACCCAACGACCTCCAGGTTACATGTCTGGCGCTCTACCAACTGAGCTATCAAGTCAGATGAGAGCAATCGTGGGTATTGGTGCGTTATATGGGGTCACGGCGATTATATATGTATATGTAGTTATGATATCGAATCATGTTTGCCGCGTAGCACTAGTAAGTGTAAAGAATGTAATATAAAGTGGTAAGCTGTAGTGCTAAGTGTGCACGCCCTACGAGGGAAAGAGAAAAAATCTCTGACCCAAGTGGGACTCGAACCCAACGACCTCCAGGTTACGAGTCCCACTTGGGTTCGAGTCCCACTTGGGTCAGAGATTTTTTCTCTTTCCCTCGTAGGGCGTGCACACTTAGCACTACAGCTTACCACTTTATATTACATTCTTTACACTTACTAGTGCTACGCGGCAAACATGATTCGATATCATAACTACATATACATATATAATCGCCGTGACCCCATATAACGCACCAATACCCACGATTGCTCTCATCTGACTTGATAGCTCAGTTGGTAGAGCGCCAGACATGTAACCTGGAGGTCGTTGGGTTCGAGTCCCACTTGGGTCAGAGATTTTTTCTCTTTCCCTCGTAGGGCGTGCACACTTAGCACTACAGCTTACCACTTTATATTACATTCTTTACACTTACTAGTGCTACGCGGCAAACATGATTCGATATCATAACTACATATACATATATAATCGCCGTGACCCCATATAACGCACCAATACCCACGATTGCTCTCATCTGACTTGATAGCTCAGTTGGTAGAGCGCCAGACATGTAACCTGGAGGTCGTTGGGTTCGAGTCCCACTTGGGTCAGAGATTTTTTCTCTTTCCCTCGTAGGGCGTGCACACTTAGCACTACAGCTTACCACTTTATATTACATTCTTTACACTTACTAGTGCTACGCGGCAAACATGATTCGATATCATAACTACATATACATATATAATCGCCGTGACCCCATATAACGCACCAATACCCACGATTGCTCTCATCTGACTTGATAGCTCAGTTGGTAGAGCGCCAGACATGTAACCTGGAGGTCGTTGGGTTCGAGTCCCACTTGGGTCAGAGATTTTTTCTCTTTCCCTCGTAGGGCGTGCACACTTAGCACTACAGCTTACCACTTTATATTACATTCTTTACACTTACTAGTGCTACGCGGCAAACATGATTCGATATCATAACTACAGATGTATCTATTACTCTACCATAGCCGAGGAGACGCTGGTGTTGTATGAACTGGAACGCGTTACAGGCTACAGGGATAACTGAAGTACGAATAACAACTTGATATAGGTTGTTAAGTAGCTGGTTTTCCTTTGTGACAGGTTCTCTTTTTTTTACAGAAAACCAGCAACACTAGGGTCTCTAATCTTGAAATGAAGCCCCTCGTTGCTTCGAATTTTGGTGATCCACTGAGACCTTAATCCCATGTCTTTACTGAGGAAAGTCCATCGTTGTAGCGTGAATCACCACTGCATTATGCATGTGGCACACAACAGTGGTAGCGCGTTCCAGTTCATACAACACCAGCATCTCTTAGCGTCTCCTCGGCTATGGTAGGGTAATAGATACATCTCCTGTCATCACATAATTTTTCTAGAAAATAAAGACTATTTCAAGCGTGGAAGAAAGTCAGCTTCTTACCTGTTGTCTGTTGAGGCCGCCATCGTGTTGCGAGTAACTCGCAGAGGACTTCCGGTTCGGTTTTGGCTTCAGAAAGCTATTTCTGATCGTCGTACGGCTCTTAAGATCTTCTAACACTGAACTTTAAGATTTAAAGCTAAATAGTTCTCATAAATTTGGGCTGGAAACGAATAACAAAGGAACCGGCAGAACTTCTAGTATTGAACTTCACGTCTCTCACGCTCTCTCTGTTGTCAAGGAATGTTAGAATGGCTTGCCCTCCACACAGGCGTTGCTATGGGGAAATCGTCACGTGGTCAGTTGATGCAAAAGGCCTATTAACATGACTTCCAGAGGTTTTCTAGAGAGAACAGCCGCGGAGAAAGAGCCGCGAGGCGGCGATCAGCGAGCTGCAATAAAGAGCCGCAAGGTAGACTGTAAAACGGAACAGTAGTGAAATATGTGATAGCTCCATCACAGGGTTAGATGGACAGGATACAGCTTATAATATGGGATAAATATAAACATTGAGACAATCATCTATTAGTACTAGGAACCTGCAGTATAACAGAACAGCAGACTAAATTTGTAAACGTGTGTTACATGAATAAGTCAGTAGTGTTTACAGTAAATGATCAACTTCTTTAATTTACATACGAGAAAAACAAAAATATTAAAGTACATATATATACTAGGGGAGCAGAGAATGAAGGTCATCGCGCAACCGGCCATTCCCAAAGACTGCTAAATTCAGCTAATAATTCTTCCCTTTGGTTATTACTAAGAAGATTTCAAATGAAAGCGTCTTTCATTTTCACTCTCATTGGAGACATACCATCAGAAATCTGAAGAAGGGTAGTCCAAAATATGATTTTAAAAAATAATAAAAAATCCTGGAACGCAACTGATATCAAAGAAAAAACCTGCCTTGCACAACCAAGGGGCCAAAACAATGTGCATCTTGAGGAAGGCCTACCTCCCCCTCCACATTTCTAATGGTGCTTCCCTTGGACACTGAAATCAATTTCTTTAAGGGTGTACCCCTTCCTCCATAAATGTGGGACAGGCACACTAGGGGACATGCAAAATGTCTCCTGGTGTGTGCTCACCAAAGAGTGTCTGGCTGCATTGATGTACTATGATATAGTGGCCCGAGTGAAAGCCCAGTTGGCTCTTGTTATAGTTGGAAATTCAGTTTCTCTTTTCACTGGAAAAGAGACAAGGAAGGGAGATCTACCATCCCTGTTAACCCTGTTTATTATTAATTTAGCCTTAACGTATAGTTTTCTGTTTTTCTTACAGCTAGTCAGTGTACAAACAACAAAACCGAAACGCAGAAGGGAAGCGGACTCTCCGAAAAACGCCAATGTCACCTTTGGTGATATTGAGGCTGTAGTTGAGGCAGCTTAGAGTTGTGAATCCTCTTAAATGGAAAATATGCTTGAAATAATGAGAAAACCAGTCAAGGATAAAGATAAACAATTGTCACGTTCCGTATGGCGTTCCGTTGTGGACAAAAATACAACAACAAATAAAAAAGTCCAAAATAATTTATCTGTCGAAGACTACAAATCACATACCGAGATATTTTTTTTTAAAAAGGGTCGAAAATAAAAAAAAAAGAACGATACTTGCACCTAAAAACAGAATTCCAAAATCATAAATCAGAGATACTTCATTGACCTTTTCTCTCAGTTTCTCGTGATACCCTGTATGCTGTACCAGCTTTTCCGGTTTTGGCTTCACTTCCGTTTCCTCTCGACTCGAATCTTTTCTCAATCCGACAACTAACTTCCGTTTCCTCTTGACTCGTTTTTTCCCTCAACTCGATAACTAACTTCCGTTTCCTCTCGACTCGTTTTTTTATCGATTCGCTTATAAATACCATATACATATTTCGATCTCTGATTTGTGTTTTTGAAATTCTGTTGTAGGAGTAAGTATCGTTCCTTTTTTTCTTAAAAAAAAAACAATCGGTATGTAATTTGTAGTTTTCGACAGATAAGTGATTTTGGACGTTTTCAGGAGCCCATTACTGCAAGGAGCGTCCATCTTCCCCATTGGTTCTGTTCCCAGCACAGGAGTAGATGTGGCTATATTTAGAATGCCATTTCGCGCGAAATAAACAAAGGCCATGTTGTCTTAGCCAATCAGATAGCTGGTAATGGGCTTCTAACTTTTTTTATTTGTTGTTGTATTTTTGTCCGCGACGGAACGCCATAGTTGCGAACGACGCTAGACCGGCTACACTGCAGTAGTGCAGAGTTCGAGCCCGAGTAGGAGC
The DNA here is from genome assembly GCA_030867875.1 of Actinernus sp. WN-2022. Classification (NCBI taxonomy): domain Eukaryota; kingdom Metazoa; phylum Cnidaria; class Anthozoa; order Actiniaria; family Actinernidae; genus Actinernus; species Actinernus sp. WN-2022. The sequence goes on along the minus strand of JAOWCC010001679.1, from coordinate 16,716,222 downwards.
GTTCAAAACAACAATTTCTCGTTTATCTTCTCTTCTTGTTTACCTGTGAACCCTATCTCTAGGTTAGTGAGAACCCGTCGTTTACCCGTGAACTCCTCCGGGTTAGGTTTGTGGTTCGGGTTAGGATTTGTCTTAGATTGAACGATTATCATTATTTCAAACGTGTTTTCCATTTAAGGATAGTTGTTAATTCAACAGGGAGACTACATTGCTTCCGCAGGCAACTACTTAGTAAACCGAAAAACCGGAATTGAGTTACCTGTGATGAAGGAGAAGGGATTGAGGCCTCCTCTCCCCGTACTCGCCCCAGTCTCTTCTCTCTCGCCACAGGTAACCCAATTCCAGTTTTTCGATAGTTAGCGTGATAATCAAAATCTATCCATATTCATAGAAAGAGGGTTTGTATCAGTATAGGGTCAACTCCATCCTCCATGGCTTGTATTTACTTAGCATGATAATCAAAATCTATCCATATTCATAGAAGAGGTTTTTTATCAGTGCAGGGTCAACTGCATCCTCCATGGCTTGTATCTAGTTAGCATGATAATCAAAATCTATCCATATTCATAGAAAGAGGGTTTGTATCAGTGCAGGGTCAACTCCATCCTCCATGGCTTGTATATAATAGCATGATAATCAAAATCTGTCCATATTCGTAGAAAGAGGTTTTTTTATCAGTGCAGGGTCAACTCCATCCTCCATGGCT